>JANIVK010000002.1:0-312386 GCA_030555795.1 Entelexis sorbosivorans | reverse complement strand
GTGGCCGCGTACTACGACCCCGCAGCGTGCGTGTCGAACCCCGTCGAGAACTACCGCGCACATTTCGCGCAGCAGTACGCGCTGACGAACGCGTGGGTGCACGGCGGGCGCCTGGCCGCGCGCTACCGCCTGCCGAACCAGGCGCGCGTCATTGTGACGAGCGTGGTTATGAAGGACGGCTACATAGTGCTGGCGCTGGATACGTCGCGCATTCTTGTGTTCAGCGACGACGGCAAGCTGCTGCGCTCGCTGTACGGGCACGTCATGGGCGTGTGGGCGCTGGCGCTGAGCGGGTCGACGCTGGTCAGCGGCGGCTGCGACCGCGACGTGCGCGAGTGGGACCTCGCGACGGGCGCGTGCCGCAAGATTCTGCGCGGGCACTCGTCGACGGTGCGCTGCCTCGCCATGGCCGGCCCGCACATTGCGCTGAGCGGCGGCCGCGACGCCGTGATCCGGGTCTGGGACCTGAAGAACGGCAAGACGCTGCACCGCCTGCAGGACCACTCGGGCTCCGTGCGGCGCCTCGAGGTCGTCGAGGTGCAGGGCCGGCAGCTCGCCGTGTCGGCGTCGTACGACCACACGGCGAAGGTGTGGGACATCGAGACGGGCAAGCTGTTGCACACGCTGCAGGGCCACGCGAACCAGATCTACTCGCTGGCCGTGAGCGGTGCGCGCATTGCCACCGGCTCGCTCGACCACACGATCCGCATTTGGGACATCCACACGGGCGCGTGCCTGGCCACGCTCGAGGGCCACTCGGCGCTTGTCGGGCAGCTGCAGATGCGGGGCTCGACGCTCGTCAGCGGCGGCAGCGACGGCGCCGTGCGCGTGTGGGACCTCGACCGCAAGGAGTGCGTGCACCGCATAGCTGCGCACGACAACACGGTGACGAGCCTGCAGTTCAACGACGAGCGCATCGTCACCGGCGGGCCGGACTGCCGCGTGCAGATCTGGAACACGCGCACGGGCGAGCACGTCCGCCAGCTGCACAAGCCGGGCGTCACGACGGTGTGGGGCGCGGCGTTCCGCGACGACCGCCTGCTCACCGTCTACTCGGAGGGCACAGCCATTGTTGTCGAGCTCGTGAGCTTCGTGCCCGTCTAATGATAATGTTTATGATATAGCTGTTTACGCCGCCGCTGCATGCCGGCCGGCCAGTTTGGCTGCACATGCGACGCGGCGCTAATTCAATACCTGCCCATAATAATCCTAATAATACGGCAGCGGGGCGCAAGCTGCGGGGGGGTTCTTTTGCGTTCCGGAAACTAAAAAATAAATATACTACAGCGCCGCGTCGGCGGGCGCGCTTGCGTCGTGGCCGGCGTCTGCGTCGGGCTCGGCCTCGAGCTCGTGCTCGAGCTCGTGCTCGAGATCGGGCTCCTGCGTGCTCTCGGCGGGCTCCTCCGTGTAGTCGCGCGGCTCCTCCGTCTCGTCCTTCACGGCGCGCGCCTCGTCTTCCGTGTCCTCCAAGCCGCCGTTCGCCGCGGCGAGGCGCCGGCTCTCCTTCAGCTGCTTTGCGCGCTCCGAGTACGGCTTCTTCTCGTTCTTGGCCAGCGCCTTCCACTGCTCGGACAGCGTGCGCTGCACGAGCGCCGTCTTCGAGCCCTGGCCGGACGCCTCGAGCTCGCGCACGACGGCGGGCCGCATCTCGTCGCAGTACACGGTGTACGCGTTGGGCAGCTTCGGCGCCGTGCGCTTCGCCGGCGCCGGCGCCGGCGCGCCGCCGTTTGGCGCGTCGTCGGCCGTGCCGGGCAGCGGCGACGCCGGCGGCGAGAAGTCCTGGTCGTCGGCCGGGCCCGGCTGCGCAGCCACCTGCTCGAGCTTCTCGAGCAGCAGCGCGCGCTCGAGTCGCGTGCGCTGGATCATGCGCTTCGTGCGCTCAATCATGACGTACATGAGCTCGTTCTGCTGCTGCGTCGCCTGCAGCCGGTCCTTCAGGGCCACGCATTTCTGCTGGTCGGCCATGGTGCTGCTGGGTTCTCGCGTCGTAAGCGCCCTTGTGCGAGACGCTGCCTGCTGCTGCGCCGGGGCCCTTCGCTCGCAGTTGGGACTTCGGGCAGTGCACTCGCGCTATGTTCGCTTGCACGTGAATCAGCGGCCACGGGCGGCGCGCGCCTGCTCGCGACGCGGCGCCAGCCATCATCACTGCTGCTGAGCGTTGCCGACATGCTAAGGCACGCCATTGTGATCCGTTAGCTGCATTGCAGCTCGTGATGGCAGCGCACGGTCCGAAACGCGTCGCGTACGCAATGTGCGCGCATTCTGTACGCCGCCGCCAGTGGCCAGCCAGCGGCGCAGCGTCTATACACACTGCTGCATTTCCTACAGCGCCCGAGCATTATTTACTAGTTTATACACGATCCTGAATTGAGGCATCTAAACTGGCCCATTTTTTGCATATGCCGCCTGGCGCGGCGGGCTCTTCCGCATCGGCGCGTCACCTACTAGAACCGCCGGCGCCAGATCGTATGTCGGCTCTCCATCATGCAGGCTGGGTGGTTTGTAGAGCTAGGGTCGGTCAGCCGCGGGTGGTTATTAAAAAAAAAAAAATTTAAAATCCTAGCTTCTTCGCCATCTCATACCCCAGTGCCACTAATTGTTAAAAATGTCCATTGACCGCAAGCGCGTGTTCCAGGAGCTCGAGAAGTACGACTTCAAGGACGGCCTGTCCGTGAACGAGCTCATGGACGGCCGTGCCCACGGCGGCCTCACCTACAACGACTTTCTGATGCTGCCTGGGCGCATCGACTTCCCGTCGAGCGCCGTGACGCTCGAGTCGAAGCTGACGAAGAAGATCCAGCTGAAGCTTCCGCTCGTGTCGTCGCCCATGGACACGGTTACTGAGGCTGAGATGGCCATCCACATGGCTTTGCTTGGCGGCATTGGTATCATCCACCACAACTGCACGCCCGACGAGCAGGCCGAGATGGTTCGCAAGGTCAAGAAGTACGAGAACGGCTTCATTCCGGACCCGATTGTGATCAGCCCGTCCATGACGGTGGGCGAGATCCGGTCGCTCGTGGCCGAGCTCGGCTTCTCAGGCTTCCCCGTTACAGGTAAGTACGCCACCGCTTTAGGAGGATCGCATGATGATCAACCAAAATCAATAACTTTCGTTCTTCAGATGGGGTCTTTGCGCCTTGCTGAAACCAAATTGAATCTGACACTAACACCACCCCTACAGAAAACGGCACCTTCCCCGGCAAGTTGCTCGGCATCATCACGACGCGCGACATCGAGTACCACGAGGACCTGTCCACGAAGGCCAGCGAAATCATGGTTACGGACGTCGTCACGGCGCGCAAGGGTGTCGACCTCAAGGAGGGCAACCGCATCCTCAAGGAGAGCAAGAAGGGCAAGCTGCCCATTGTCGACGACAAGGGCGTGCTTGTGGCCCTGCTCAGCCGCACGGACCTGAAGAAGAACCACGACTACCCGCTGGCGTCGAAGTCGAAGGACTCGAAGCAGCTGCTCTGCGGTGCGGCCATCGGCACGCACCCGGGCGACCGCGAGCGCCTCGATAAGCTCGCCACGGCCGGCGTTGACGTTGTGATTCTCGACTCGTCGCAGGGCAACTCCGTGTTCCAGAGCGACATGATCAAGTACATCAAGGAGAAGCACGCGCACATCGAGGTCATTGCCGGCAACGTCGTCACGCGCGAGCAGGCGGCGCAGCTCATTGCTGACGGCGCCGACTGCCTGCGCATCGGCATGGGCTCGGGCTCCATCTGCATCACGCAGGAGGTCATGGCCGTGGGCCGCCCGCAGGCGACGGCCGTGCGCGCCGTGAGCGAGTTCGCCGCGCGCTTCGGCGTGCCGACGATCGCCGACGGCGGCGTGCAGAACATCGGCCACATCACGAAGGCGCTGGCCCTTGGCTCGTCGTGCGTCATGATGGGCTCGCTGCTCGCAGGCACGACGGAGTCGCCCGGCAGCTACTTCTACCGCGACGGCAAGCGCCTCAAGGCGTACCGCGGCATGGGCTCTATTGAGGCCATGGAGCAGACGGGCAAGAACGCGAACGCCGCGACGTCGCGCTACTTCTCGGAGGCCGACTCCGTGCTCGTCGCGCAGGGCGTGAGCGGCTCCGTTGTGGACCGCGGCTCCGTCACGAAGTTCGTGCCTTACCTCATGTCCGGCCTCGAGCACGGCCTGCAGGACATCGGCGTGAAGAGCCTGCAGGAGCTGCGCTCGGGCGTTGACAACGGCAGCGTGCGCTTCGAGCTGCGCACGGCGTCGGCCCAGCTCGAGGGCGGCGTGCACTCGCTCTACTCGTTCGAGAAGCGCCTGCACAACTAGGCGGCCCATATTTAACCCCGTAATTATCCCTTATATTATATAGTTATGTATATGTATGTATTGTAGGGCGCGCAAGTCGCCTTCTTTAAATAAAGCGGCGCCGACGGCGTGCAAAACCCGCGAATAAAAAAGAGAAACACAACTAGGAATGCACGCTGCACGCCGTCGTCGTTCAGTGCCTGGTGCCCAGCCTCGCAGCAGGAAGACGGCTACTTGGGGGCTCACACTCATCATGGCTCGTACTTCTTGTACTTGTGGTCCCCATAGCACGCATCGTCGAAGTTCATGCTCTTCAGCGCCCAGTCCAGCGACTTGACGAAGTTCTTCAGCGGGCAGAGCCCCTCTTTCTTGTCGTCGTCGGGGCAGTGCTTCAGGTCGCCGATGGGCAGCACGCGGTCGTTCAGCTTCAGGCGCACGTAGTGCGCCGTGTTTGCGCCCTGGCCGCACTCGAGCACCTCGACGTAGAGCCGCGCCGAGAATGGCGTGAGGCGCGACACGATGAACTGCCGCGGCACCTTGATTTTGTGCGGCGAAAGGTCGGCCTTTGTGAACGGGAACTGCAGCGCGGCAAGCACGGCCGCAATCGTGCTGTCGTGCGTGAAGTCCGCGTAGAACGGCTGGTCCGTCGGGAACGTGGCCGTCGAGTTCGACAGCGTCACGTTCACGCCGTTCTCGGGCTGCGTGATGAGCCGCTGCTCGAGGCGCGCGCGCAGCTCGGCCAGCCACGGCACGCCCGTCGCCGGCGCGACCTCCGAGCCCCACGCCGCGTCGCCATAGAACTTCAGGTCGACGTGGTATTCGAACCCACGCCACTCCTGCTCCGTGAACAGCTCGCAGAACGCGGACGACCCAAACGCGGCCGTCTCGAACACACACAAGTCCTGCAGCCCCAACACCTCGCCCGGCGTGAGCGCGTCGTAGCCGGGCAGCACGCGCTGGATGCGCGTCGCCGCGTCGGCAAGGTAGTTGTCGACCCAGATGCGGCTGCGCGCGCCGCCGTTCGTTGCGTGCTTCTTGTCGGCGTTCGGGCACGCGTAGTAGCCGGCCAGCGAGTTGTTCGAGTGCTCGGCCTCGGGCATGAGCACGAGGTCGTAGTGGTCCAGCGGGTTCGGCCCGCTCGATGGGTACGCGTACGTGCCAAAGAAGCCGGCTGCCCACGCGCGCGCGCTGTCCTGGATGCGCTGCTGGTCCGTGCCGCGCAGCACGGGCTTCGGCCGCGGCGTGCCGTCGTCGCGCACGTTGATGCTCTGGCTCCACGCCGGCAGCGCGTCGGCGCCGGGGTACAGCAGGCGCCCGTGCGAGCCCCAGAAGCGCGCGCCCGAGTCGAACAGCGCGCCCACGCCGGCGCCGACGAGCAGGTCGCTGCCAAGGCGATACTCCCAGTTCTCGAGCCACTTCAGCCCGTCGTGCGCGGGCGGCTCCGTCATGTTCTTCAGCTTCTTGGCCACGGACTCCATAAGCGTCGTCGTCTTGTCGGCCGGGTAGCGGTCGCCGTGGCGGTGCAGCACATGCGCCTGCTTCAGGCGACATTGGTCCGGAATTGTGTACTCACCGCTCAGCGCGTGCTTCGAGATGCCGTCGAAGGGCGTGCCCGAGCTGAAGTACGGCGAGTACGCGCCCCAATTCTGCTTCATGTTGAAGTCGTTCTCGTAGAGGGCGCCCGTCGGCGCCGCGGCGCTCGCGTCGCGGCTCTGCGTCTTGCCGACGTTCGCCACAAGCAGGACAATCACCACAATGACGAGCAGCACCGACAGGATCGCAATGAAGATGCGCAGCACCTTCGCCTCATTGCGGCTACTGCGCCGGCGCGGCGTGCTGCCGACGGGCCGCGCCGTCGCCGCGCCCAGCAGCTTGTCGCCCGGCGCCACGCCGTCGTACCCCTCAAACGGCCCGTCCTCGATGTCAAAGCTTTCTACGGGGCCAGACTCGGTCATGCTGCCTGCTGAATCGGAGGTGCGAATGCAACGCTGGGCCGCGGGTTAGGCCCCGCGGCCAACCCCCATTTATCTCATGCACGCATGAGGCCCGTGACCTAACCACGTTGCGCATGGCGGCGAGGCGCGCTGGGGAATATTTGGCTTTAGTATATACAGACGCGGCTCTTTTTTTTGTTGATTATTTACACGGCGCTCCGGGATGCCAGCCGCCGAGACTGGCCAAGGTAATAAGGCAATGCGCTCGCACGCTGGCACGCTGCCAATTCGCTGCCCCCAATTCGCTTTCATGATAATAAACCGGCGACCCAAGCCGGCGCACGTTTCTATAGATACGTAACTGTGAGACCCATCTTCAGGCTCTGCATGATGACGGCCCACAGCCACGTGCGGAAGCGCGCGGCCTGTCGGCGCAAGCCCGAGCTGCTGGCAAGGCTGCACACGAGGAAGAACAGCGCAAGGAGGTTGTAAAAGCTCTGGCTGCGGATAAACTCGCGGAACCACGCGCGCCAGACCTGCGTCAGGCCGCGCGACGGCCGCGATATTTGCGTGCGCCGGCTCGCGCCGTCTCCAGGCCGCGGCGCGGGCGGCTGCGCTGCGGCTGTCGACGCATTCGTCGACGCATTCGTCGATGCGGCGGCCTCCGCAGTGCTGGCAGTTTGGGTTTGGCGCTGCGCTTCGGCAATGGCCGCGGCCACGCGCTCCTGCTCCTGCCGCGCCAGGAGCTGCGCCTCCTCTTCTTGGCGCGCCAAGTACTGCGTCTCGTGCTCGGCAATAAGGGCGAGCACGCGTGCGCGCTGCGCTTCGTCGACAGCGAACCGCTCGCCGCCGACGAGCTGCCGCGCATAGAAGTAGTCGTGCTGCAGCTCGACAAGCACATGCATGATGAACGCCGTGGCGACGCTGCGTGCCGCGTACTCGTCGTCGATCTCGGCGAGGTACGCCTCGGCAAACTGCACGGCCGGCGCGGCGTCGCCGACGTGCTTCGCCGTGACGCTCATGCCGGCGGTTATGACCGCCACGGGCACGCTGGCCACGGCGGCGCCCCACGCAAGCATGATTGACTCCCAGAACGTACCCTTCACAACGGCGGCCCGCAGCGCCTTGCGCTCCTGGCCGTTCAGCGGCCACGCCGGCCGGTCTGGCTCGGCAAACGCGCGGTCGCACAGGGCGAAGTAGAGGATCCACGGCTTTGCCTGCGGCGGGAACGGCAGCGGGCCCAGCTCCGCCACGGCCAGGGCGAATTCGCGGTTGATGAAGTGCTTGCTCGCAGCGTCCGCGGACATCGTTGACACGGCACGCCGCTTCCCCACACACACACACAAAGGTCGCGATGGCTTCTGGCAGTATGCCGACGGCGGGTGACCTTACCCGAGGGACAGCAGCAGCAGGGTAAGGCCGCGGGGGGGGCCGGGGGGGCCACACTGCCGAAGCGCGCCGCCCAGGATGCGCCAGAATGCGGGTAGCCGCTCTATACGGTCTCCTGGGGGGGGGGGGTCTCCATTAGGTCATCGTTCGTGTTTTTTGGAGGCATTAGGGCTGCGGGCTAGTGCTTACTTAACCGCACAATTTGCACGCCGGGAGAATGGCCTGTGCGCCCGCTTCACGTCCCGTATGTACACGTGACGCCAGCCTGGCGGCACGAAATAGCGCGCGCGCGTAGCCGTAGCGCGGCGCGCGCAGCCCAGCTTAACGCTGGTGACTAAGGCCCACTCACCAGGCAGACCAATTTTTGTCAGATCTCATTTTCACCCACAACTTCTTTGAGTATATTGACCATGTCTGAGAAGAAATACACCGTCGGTCTGCAGAACCGCGATGGCGAGCTTGTGTTCGGCGTTGCCCGCATCTTCGCCTCGTACAACGACACGTTCGTGCACGTCACGGATCTGACTGGCCGGGAAACCATCACGCGTGTCACCGGTGGTATGAAGGTCAAGGCCGACACTGACGAGTCGTCGCCCTACGCCGCCATGCTGGCTGCCCAGGACGTTGCCCAGCGCTGCAAGGAGGTCGGCATCAACGCCCTCCACTTCAAGATCCGCGCCACGGGTGGTACTGGCCCCAAGACGCCCGGCCCCGGTGCCCAGGCCGCTCTGCGTGCTCTTGCCCGCTCCGGCCTGAAGATCGGCCGCATCGAGGACGTCACGCCCGTGCCCTCGGACTCCACTCGCCGGAAGGGTGGTCGCCGCGGTCGCCGCTGCTAAATGCGCCTCCTGCTGGTTTGTTATCTATTTAAAATTGGACGCATAAAGCTACTTAATATATGAGTGGATTGTTGGGATCTGCTGCTGCATTCACGGTTCTTAGATGGTAGCGTGCGCATGCCAGAGGCTAGTGCTGACGTTGGCTGGCGCTAGGCGAGCGTGCTGCGCGAACATTTGAGCGTGGCAGCAGATAGTTTTGTACGCTCGGCGCGACTTGTTTGGCTTCAAAATGCTCCCCGCATGCAGGCGGCTAAGCTCTCTGCGATACATCCGTTCTACGCTACTCAATGTTACAGTTACACCGCTGCCGAACAATGATATGTTTAAGTGCAGTGCTCCGTGCAGCGCAAGGAAGTGTCAATATGAAGCATTGCTGAACAGCGCCTCGGCAACAACTACGCATCATAGGAAAACCATTGGCCCAGCACGCTGCTTGCCTTGTGCGCCACGGAGCGTGGCCTCTAAGGATGCTAATTTCAAACGCCGGCCGTGAATCGAGGGCAATTGCGAGCTACGCAGGTTCGTGCTTCGACATCTGGCGCAGCTCAGGCGCTCTTATTTTGCAGGTAGGCTCCGGCGGATGTGAAGTTATGCCATTGTTTTCAGAGCAAAAGCGCGTTGCTTCCTGCGCGCATCCATGAATTTGGGAAACTCCAGAATCGAGCCAGTGAATGCTAAAATTGTAGCCAGGATGCATATAAAAGCGAGAATAAAGAAGAAAGGGTTCGCGCTCACATGGGCGAATACCATGCAAAATGATATTGCTAGGACGAGAGCGACGGGCGTACCAACGGCCGAATACAGAAAATAGCGTTTCCGTCTCGCAACTAATTCGTTCCATTTGGCAAGCTCCATGAGCTGTGCCAGCTTCTGCTCCGCTTGCTCCGAAGCGTCCGGTTGCGTATCGCTCCAAATTGGGTCGAGTGGATTGAAGTAGGGACACTTTTTCTCGAGTCGCGCTTGTGCTTCCCACGAATGTGCCTCCCAGAAAAAGGCGCGCTGTTCCGCACTAGAAATATCCCCATAGACCACTAGCGAGTCAAGACCTGCCCAAAATTCACTGGCGCTCCATGCGCCTTTTTTGAATTGCTCGATCCACTCGCTAGCCTTCGTCGCCGAGCCGATAGTGCTGTCGCGGCTCCGCAGAGCTCCCGTCGCGCTATCTACCCACGCTTCCCACCCTTTGGTGGTATTGTATCGTGGATGTGGCTTCATGAAGCCGCCTAAATGCTCCACCGCCGCCTCGGACATGAACTGACGCAGCGTATTTATGCGGTCTATGACAAGATCCTGGCCAGGATGCACGGCATTGTGGTAGCGCAGTGCTTGCCGCCAGAAATCATTCCAATTCTCAAAATGATAATCGGCTGGTCTCTGTGCGGGTAGCAGCTCAGCGCGACTACTCATTGCGTATCATCCAGTCCGGACGAGACAGCTTGTCTGCGCCATGCGTAACGTACGGCAATAGCTCACGTAATGCATGCGTTTAGCTTACGCTTATCAGTCGGTGCTACTAAATGGGGTAAGAACGCCGCCGCGAAATGTTAACCGTTGTTTTACGGTAGGACGAATGAAAGCAGTACCTATTTAATTGACTAACGTAGAGCTATTCAACGGACGATGCTGAGGTTCTCTGTCATGTGAAGCTGCTCGCAGATATGCCTGCACAACATGTAACACACACCAGCATGCCGTGTCGAGCTGCATTCGTATTCTTGTTAATCTATTCTCTTCATGGCCAATTCTTTTGTCATCTCGCGAATGCTTAAAAATAAGCTAGCTAGCGCTCCAACAATCACAAAGGGCACGAGCAGTGGCAACATAATCCTGAGGACAAAAGTCCACGCTGTCGCATGAAGAAGACAGCTAGCGTTGACAAATAATCGGTAGCGGTACCGGGCGGGACCTGCGTACAGTCACGTTTGTGGGCCGCCGCTGGATCCCTCGCCTAGCAAATGTCTATAATATGAACGCCGCTATTAATCCTAATGGACTATCACATGATGGATCCGCGCCAAAGGCCTCTTCTCGATCTTACCTTTTTAGGCAACAAGCTGAAGCTGCTAGTCTGCTTCCGAAGGAGTTGGAACTGTCAGGGGCATTAGCCAAGACCGAGCAATATCGAACTGTAATTAGAATTGGCTGCCACTCACTAATCGGCAGTTCAAACCGAAACGCTGCGGGTGTTGTGGTCTGTTATAATAAGCTACTAGTCACTCAGGATTCATCATCAAGACGCTCAGTACGGGTTGAGCTTGATTTCCTGTACAAGTTCAGATATTTGTGCGTAACGAAATTTGTGAAAGGCTACGTTACGAACCCATCGCAACTCAACACGCATGCCCGCGCGGCTCCCTTAGCCCAGCGTGTGGCCTGTTTCGAGCACTATTTATCCACCGCGTCGCTGCTTGCTGCCCTTTGCTGAAGCGTAGAGTGTGCCGTCAAGGTCGCCACAAACTTGGCAAGGCACCTTGATGAAGCTCTCGCTTTTCGCTTAGCATGTTACCAAGGTTCTGTCTTCCTTAGGTGAATATTCGCCGTGCTCTGCTTGTTTGGAACCGTGCTTGTGCTCTGAGCCCTGGGTTGGAAACACTATGTAACCTGAATTGGTGACACAGCTCAAGAGGTCAAAACTCGGGTGGCTAAGTTAGTACGCGGGGTTTCAAGCCAGAAGTCAGTCAAAAGGCATAGACAATCCAGTTGTACTATAGAAGATTATGATGCTTTTAGCCAAATAAATACTTAGTTGCCATGGGCGCGTGCGTTCTTCTTCTGCTTGACCTGGTTCTTCTTCACCAGCTCCTTGCGCTCGGCACGCGACAAAGTGCGCGGATCAATGAGGTCATCGCCCGCCTTCTTTGGCTTGTCGTCGTACTCGGTGACCCACTGGTTGTCGGCCTTCTTGTTGATGCCTCCATAGCCCCACTTCGGGACCCAGCGCTTCTCCTCCTCGTCGTACACAAGCTTGCCGTCCTTGGCGCGCTTCTTGATGCCTTTGCGGTCGGCGAACATCTCCCATCGCGTCTTCGGCTTGTCCTTGGGCACCGGCTTCTCGCGCGGCAGCGGCCACACGGGCTCCGGAATGCTGATGAGGGCCATCGTGTTATCCTGACCGCCCGAGGAGTTGATGCTCGCGACGGTGCGCTGGATGGGCAGCTGCAGAATCTGGTTCACCAGCAGCTGCACGTTGTCACGCGTCTGCGCGACAATCGTCTCCTCCAGATCGCCGGCCTGCAGGTCCAATGGATTCGGGTCAGCAACCGCTAGGTTCCCGAGGTCGTAAGACACAGGGATCGCCTTTTCCACGACAGGTGTCTTGGCCATGGCGAGTATATACAGCTGCTAGGTAGTGTTTGAGAAGGCCCGAATTTTCAGCCCAGAAAAATTACATAAGAAAAAAAAATCTCGAGCCATGACGGGGGAGAGGAGGGCGGCAGCAGCAGCAGCAGGCGTGGCGGTGGCAAGACTTGAAGCGGCTGCCAACGCGTCAAGCGAAATTAGTTGCGCTGACGCGCTGCGCCTGTCTCGCACTGCACTGTGCTCAAAGTGAAGAGCTCGGGCCCGCAATTGCAACCACTTAAATGGATTCTTATTTACAAACTGTTAATATTAGCACGAAGCAGCAGCGCAAGCGCGCCACCTCGCCACAGCAGAACTTGCACATAAGCGCCATTAGCGTATGAGTTAAGTTAGGTTACGTTATTTGACTTACTCGTTCTCGGCAAGCGTAAGGTGGCACTTACCGCAGTAGAGGCGGGTGGGCTTTTGCTTGTTGTGCAGAGCCATGTAGGTCGAGGGACCGCACACGCGGCACGGCGTGCGGAGCACATTCACAGAGCCATCATCGCCGACCTGGAAGTACTGCAGGATAGCGAGCTTGGTCTTCTTCCGCTTGTGCGGGATACGCTTGGGCGTAGTGTAGACCTTCTTCTTACGCTTCTTGCCACCGCCACGCAGACGGAGCACCAGGTGGAGCGTGGACTCCTTCTGGATGTTGTAGTCCGAAAGCGTGCGGCCATCGTCGAGCTGCTTGCCGGCGAAGATCAGACGCTGCTGGTCGGGGGGAATCCCTTCCTTGTCGCTGATCTTGCTCTTCACAGCCTCGATCGTGTCACTCGACTCGACCTCAAGGGTGATGGTCTTCCCCGTCAGTGTCTTAATGAAAATCTGCATTTTCACAACAACGGGTTGGAGCTGTGTGGAAAGAAAGAGATCCTTCTTTTGGGGGGGTGATGCCAAAGCAGAGTGGGAGCCACGACCTGGGCAGGGGCACGAGTATGTTCTGAAAGAACTGTGGCGGTAACCCGTGGCGTCCGCGTGAGTCGTCTTAGCGATAGTCATATAAGCCCTATATATGACTAACTCAAGCCCTAAGCAGCTGCACCAGCAGTCTTACTGCCAAAACAAATACGGCGCCACGGCTGCCGCCAGCCCTAAATATGCCGCAAATTAGTCGCTAAACTGCCCTGTAGACGCTAAAGTAGTATTGCTACGTCTCAATGCCAAAAGGATGCCGGTCGCGCGCGCTAATAACTTACCGTACGTCATCGCATGGAACTGTGGCATACAACGCATGCAGCGACATCACTGTTTGCGCAAGTGCCTCTATTTTTGATCATGTTCGCCGAATTTGACGGCGCCCTCGTGCTCAACCTGAATTGTATTCAACGTGTACAGTGCTGTTCCGTCCCATACGCACAGCTTTGCCTGCGTGCAACCGCTACCCTACAGACTCATGCACGCGCGACAGGTGAGTATCAAGTGAGGCAGCACATCTGAGAGCTCTGCACATGAAGCAAGGAGGCTGCCGTGCGGAATTCTCGTAGCAAGAGTAGCCAATCCGAGCTCGCTATGCATACAAATGTGAGTACGCGGTACTTTGCCTCGGAAGAGGGCGATTATTCGTAACGCGGGCGCATTATCAAGATAAAAGTGACACTAGCGAGCCATTCCACATTACTACAACTGACCCGCACGCTCGATACAAAGAGTATTGATATATTACAGAAAAGCAGTACATACTACTACTATATGCGCACTTGGCCGTCCGAAGCGCTCGGCTTTTGGATAAGAGGGGCCCCCCAGACATCGGCACAGGCCCTAACCCCACTGCGCGCTGGCGTCAAACGCGTTGTCGCCTCTGCTATCGCTCGTCGCCCTGGGTGGGTCCTAGCCCCAGTCCGGGGTCAGGGCCGAACCACACTTGGGATTTGGCGCATATAAACGCCTCTATCTCTGGAAGGCGCAAAAGACAGCGGCCATGCGCGACATTGAGCAGCCACCCGTGGCCAAGAATACTGAGGACCACTATACTGTGGAACGCGCCATTGGCAGCGGCACGTTTGGCGACGTCGTGCAGGCGCGGCTGGTCCGCGACTCGCGCCGCGTCGTCGCGCTGAAGCAGCTGCGGCACGTCGACCCGGATCCCGTCATGTTGAGCCGCCTGCGCGAGGTCATTTTCTTCCGGGAAGTAGGCGGCCACCCGAACGTCGTGAAACTGTACGACATGTTCTACGACCCGTTGGCGGCCACCGTAGTATTCGCGCTTGAGATGATGGATGGCACGCTACTCCAGTTCATGGAGCAGGCGTTCCGAGCCCGGCAGGGACCCTTGGACTTCTTTCTCATTGGGGGTATCATCAAGGACGTGCTGCGCGGCGTCGAGCACATTCACGCCAGCGGGTTTGTGCACCGCGACCTCAAGCCCGAAAACATTCTGTTTTCGACGGATGAGAGCGGGCGCATGGCCGTCAAGATTGCCGACTTCGGGCTGTGTCGGCCCATTGAGCAGCCGAACACGGCCACTACACGCTGGACGTCGTACGTGGCCACGCGCTGGTACCGCGCGCCGGAGCAGTTGCTTGGCCTCAGCTTCCATACGCCGGCGCTCGACATCTGGGCCGTCAGCCTCATCCTGTACGAGCTCTGCAACCAGGGGCCCATGTTCCCCGGTCGCACGTCGGTCGAGATGACGGCGCTCCACGTCCAGGCGCTGAAATTTCCCGCCGTGGGTACAGTGGGCGGCCCATGCCGCGCCATTGCGCACCGTCTCGCCATGACTGATGACTGGAGAGACGTCTGGGAGGGCCCATATACGCAGCAATCGGTGTCGCTTATTCGGTGGCCCGAGCATAACCAGTATTGGGCGCCGCTTGTATCTGGGCTGCAGTGGGACCCCGCCGCGCGTCCGTCAGCGAGCGCGTACTTGCTGCAAATTCGCCGTCTGCTGCAGAGCGAGTGCAAACGCCGTGGACGCCTGCGCAAGCTCACGCGTGGCGCGCGGTACCGTGCCGCCGCACCGCGCCCGCGTGGCATGGAGCCCAAGGCTCCCGAACCGGATCTCCCGCTCCAGCGCTGGCACAACCGGCGCCCGCCCACTCTGTAGACCGCCACAAGGCTCGCCCACAGCGCCTATGCCCGCTTCTTGATGTAGTCGGCGAGACTGAGCTTCTTCTTTGTCTGCACCACCGGCTCCTGCGGAGGCACCACCCACACGCGAGCCGCCAATGCGTCCGGCACATCAGTAGGCTCTTCCTTCGATTCACGCCCGGACTGATCATCCTCACTGCGGCGCTTCAGAAATGCTTCCCTCAATTGCTGGTTATGGCTCGTTGGCCGCGCCGGAAACGCCCGCGTGTCCTCGACTTCCCAGTCCTCGTCATCGTCCTCGGCTGCACTGGGTAGGCACTCGCCTGGTGTGAGTCCTAGCAGCCAGAACATAGTCTGCAGTAATGGCGAGTCGGGAGCGGCCGTGCGAATTGGATGCGCGGCAGGCCAGTGCCAGCCGAGTTGAAGCTCATCGCCCGCGCTCAGCGACGTGCGTGTATACAACAGTACGCGCAGATCCCCCTTTGCCGTGCGCCGTGGCACGAGCCGCACATTTGGCTGCGACGCGCGACGCAGAAACAGCGCCTGCGACCCGCGCCGGCGGCTGTCAATGGCCAAGGGGAACCCGGGCACGAACACAATGCCAGGCTTCGGGCAGCCGAGCCGCGCATGCTGGTTGTGCGGCTCGCGCGCATACTCCGAGCGCAGCAGGACCTCGCCCGTCACGTCGCACACAAACCGGTTCGCCGGCACGCTTGCCGGTGTAACCAGCGTCAGCGTGTCGAGGCCCAAGTTCTGGCGCTTCGCGTGCTTCAATCTGCGCACGACCTGCAGCGGCAGCGCGCGCGCGTCGCGCGGCACGGCGGCAAGCTGCTTAATGGCGGCCGCGTTCGCCTGGCGCCACGCGTCGGCGGCCGGGCTCCACAGCAGCGTCTGCGACGGCACGTAGTAAACGTGCGCATTGAGGACGACGGGATCGCCGGCGTCGGCGGGCTCGCTCTCGCTGCGCCGCTTGCGCCCGCGACGCCTTGGCTCGTCGTGGTCTTCTGCCGGCCGCTGCGCGGCGGCCTTTTGCAGCTGCGCGTGCTGCGCGCGCTGCTTCAGAATGAGCTTCTGGCGCTCGCGCGCCTCTTCGCGCGAGATTGGCAGCCCGTTCTCGCTGCACTCGGGGCACAAGTAGTTCTCGGGCACGGACGCCTCGTTCGCGATGTTCACGCACCCGGCGTGCTGCCACGCGTTGCACCGCTCGCATTGGATCGTGAAATTGTCGTCATGGTCAAACCCGCAGATGCAGCGAATCACGCCGGAGTCCACGGGCAGGATAGACAGCATCGGAGCCCAAGGTGGCGGAAGCGATTAATGCCCGGCCCGGATCGAAGGCTTTCCAACACTGCTTATTCAGAATACGCCGGCGGCGGGACGCGGGCGGTCGAGAGTGCCTACGAGTGCTTAGGTGCTGCGCAGGAGGCTAAAAGGTGTCAATTGCAGTCTTTGTTTTTGCATCGGCGAGCCGGCAGGCCCGCGCGGCGTAGGCAGGTGGCTCCCCGATTGTGTTCCTCGGCTGCATCACGTGCAGTGGCCGGTGGCAGCGTCCGCGAACGGCAATAATAATCTTCTGCAGCGTCGCGCGGCCATTTGTACGGGCAGGCTCCATAGCGGCGGCACTGCAACAACACACGAGTCGTCAATTCGTGCTGTGTGTTTGCGCCCTTTTTCGTGGTGCGCGTGAGAGGTGATGTAGTTTTCTGATTGCGGTAAGTAGGTAATTAATTAACGTGGTATGATTTGCGCAGTCTCGGAGCTAGGCTGCCGTGGCCTTAGAGTGCCGGCACAGGCGTACTCGAGCAGCCCTTTACGCCACGCGCGCGCCCGCTTTAGCACATACGGCCTATTGGGCAGGCCGGCGCGTGGCGGATCCGCAGCGGCCCCACCTGTCGGCGGGCTTACCCGTAGCATGTGACGGAGTTTTTCACCACCAAAAAATAGCACTCGCCGACCTCGTTAGAACCAATGGCGCACCGCATTCTGTGGCAAGTCTTCGTGACGGGCTCGCAAGTCGTTGGCAAGGCGTTCATGGAGGCCTACCGCCAGGCGTCGTCGGCGTCTGTGAAGGCCTCCGCCGACGCGGCCGCGCACAAGAACGTGGGCGGGCTCGGGCTGTCTGAAGCGCGCAAGATCCTCGGCATTGAGGACGGCGCATTGAACATGGGCGACGCGCAGAAGAAGTACGACTTCCTCTTCGACGCGAACTCGAAAGAGAAGTCGGGCTCCTTCTACTTACAGTCAAAGGTGTACAGAGCCATGGAGAGAATAAAAGCCGAGCTTGGCGAGGAAACGGCTAAGGCGAACGCCGGCGCCAAGCCAGGAGCGAAGCCCGGCGCCGGTGCCGAGTAGCATTGGCGGCAATGTCGTCGCGGCCGCCATGACTCTACGGTATGATCGGGCTTTAAGCCCCACGACGGACTCTCGTTCTGCCCCCCGGTGGCGTGCCTGTACAAGATGTGTATATAAATATCAAGCCATTAATTTGAAACTAGCGCCGCCGCAGTTTGTGGCTGAACTCTCTGGCAACATGCGAGCCTTGCGCGTAGAGAGGAAGCGGCCCGTCCACGTTTTCGCCCTTTTGCATAGCCCACAAAGCCCATGGTAGATTCGTATATGCTGCTACTATCCGCGTGCAGGAAGTTCGCTAATTCGAGCACGCGCAGCAGCATGCGCGTCACACGGCCACCAGATCCTGTGGTGGCCACCTCTTTACCCGTACCCATCCACTACTACGCGGGGCATCTCAGCGGAAGGGCAACTAGCGTGTCGGACCCGCGTTCGGCCAGCTCGCACATGCCGAAGCTTATAATCAAGGTCCCCACAGAGGAGAGGGACCTTGTATTCGAGACTGAGGATGAGCAATTGTCCTCCGTGGGCCTTGCGGACCTGCAGAACTTCGTGCGCCAGGAAATCGGGGGCGCCACACTGAACCGCCGCCTGCGCTTTATATACCAGGGCCATGTACTCACGCCGACCACAAATCTGGCTCGTGATGTGCTCGGCACACAGCAACAGGCGTTCCTGCTCTGCACGGTGGGCCGGATCCTGACGCCCGAGGAGATCGATGCCGAGCAGGCCGCGGTCGACGCCGACGAGCACTCAGACGCAGCGCCGGCACCCCAGCGAGGGTTCGACCAGCTGCGGGACGCCGGTTTCGCGGAGGAGGAGATTCAGCTGCTCAGGCGCAATTTTGGCGAGCTCTACGGAGCCACTGAAAGCAATGAGATTCGAACGAGAACGACCGCGGAGCGGCTGGAGCAGGAGGAGGCCTGGCTTTCGGGCACATCGGCCCAAAGTGCACGGTACGAGCTTGTAGACGAAGCAATTGGGCTGCTCATTGGCGCGTTTGCCGGGATCGCCGTGATCTTCCTGCTCCAGATGCGGCTGCTGAACCCTGTGCAGCAGCGCATGGCCGTGGCAGGAGCGCTGCTGAACTTGGTTCTCACTGCTTTCCGCAAGTTCGCCTCATGACGACCTTCTGATGAACTTTTTTTTTTTGCTACACTCTATTTATACACGTTGCATCACGATTGCGCTAGTCTATTAGTTTCGACGAAAAACGGCTTATTACTTTGATCCCTTGATAGTAGCTCTGCTTGAATGGTGCTGCCAAGGAGAAGGCAGACTTAACTTATTTTCATTGTTATGGCATGTCACAGGACGTGGAGTCAGGCATCAGTTTTTGATGTCTGCACAAACGAGAAAATGCCGTATGAAAAGTTACGACCGCTCTAATGGCTCGACACCAGTAAGACGTCGTGAGAGCAGATGCTGGGCCTCGGCGGTCACGTCGGAGATCTCACCTGGGCAGAACAGCTCCATTTCATTGATACTTTCACCCCCTGCGCTCTTTCGAATTAGGAATTAGGCGCTAGGCATTTCTGTCACCATGCCAGAAAAGCGATATTTCCCAAGGGCGGAACTGAGGCAGTGACTTTTGTGGTTTCTGAGAGCGTTCACAAATTCGGTTTTAAGCGCGCCTCATTAATTGCTTCGCTTCCTTCATGAGTCGCTGATGCTCACGCTATGCCTCAGCCATGACCTCGCGACGCTGTACCTTTAGCGTTTGAAAGTCCCGTCGTTCGGGGAGACTACACCACGCTAAGACTGGGGACTACGAGATGCTCCTCGTTGTGCTCTTGACAGAGCTCTGTGACGCGTTCAGCGGCGGCGCGACTTTGACTACATAGGCCTTGAAAGACTCGCCAAGTGAAATCCGTTCCCAACTCCTTCTAGAGTTCCGTATAGAGAAATACATACCTTAATTTAGCCGGAGGAAGCGCGCCTTGTCGCACTGAATTGACGATGACGATGATAGGATCGGGTGTCTGATCACCAGCCTCCGCCGGCGCGGGACTCGACTTCTGCATCTTGAATTGAGTATCTTCGCAGCAGAATTGCACTGTTACTATTGCGATCCATCCTTTGTTAGGTCCACGCCCTACAGTCGGACCAGCTACTGCCCATATGTGTATATGAAGCAGACGAGACTATGCGTACTGATTAGGCAACGTTTCTACAACAACTGAACGGCTCCGATACTATGAGATATATGAAATCCTAATACAACTCTTTAATTCTGCGTCAAATTCAGCATTGTGGTCACAGAAAAAAAGCATCTAACCATAGAGCACGACTTTTGAACTGGGTTTGCTCATCAGCTGCTCCTAGTCAATAGGGCGGCCTAAATAGACGAATTGCCACAGTACCGTCATATTGTTGGGCTCCTGGCAAAAATATAACTCACAGACAGTCTAAAAAAAAAGAACAAAAAAAGGGGCCAGCCCGGAATCGAACCGGGGTCACGTCGATTTTCAGGAGCTGCACTCCCGGGACCGAAACCCGAACGACGTATACTGCCTCTATACTACTGGCCCTGCTACTGATTGGTAATTGGAAAGTACTGAATATAACCATAGCGCGCTTATGGCGAACCGAAATTTTAGGCTCAAAGCTGGCGTCCGAGGACGACGCACGAGTTGTTGCACTAAAGGTACAATCCGTGCAGCTTAGTAGTTAAATGCGAACGATGGATACTAGATATATACATGCAAAACAGCCGAAATTGCCTAACCCCTGATGCGCAGCATCTGAGGAAAAGAGGCCTCTATCTCATAAAGTATGGGGGAATGATGTCATTCTGGCTGCGATGGCCAGAAAAGTAATTAAGAGTCCTTAGTTGACGGTGCGCGTGGGATGGGATGGCCCGGCCCCACGCGTACAAGCCTGTCCACTAGCTTGTATAGAGGAGATGGGTCCACAAGATTCAACTGCGCGATGGCTTTCTTCGCTTGGTCTGCATACTGGAGGACTACGTTGCACGAGTATGCAATGCTGCCTGATTCTTCGAGGATTCTGAGGGCATGCTGCTTCAAGTCGTGATCATTTGTATGCAGCCGTAAAATGTTGTCCAGCTCTAAACGACGGCCCACAGGGACGTCGCCATCTTCGTGCAGAAGGAAGTGCACGACTGGAAACGAGAATTTGCCCTCCGTTATGTCCTCGCAGAACCCCTTGTCCCGCGTGAAAGACTCTAGATTTAGGACATCATCCTGAATCTGATACAGAATACCCAGCAGATTTGCTAAGGGCACCAAGTCTGTGTCGAGCGTGCCGAAGTGCTGAAGCAGACGCACAGCAAGGCGGTAAAGCCCGCCAGTTTTATTGCGAACCATGTCGAGGTATTCGTTCTCAGTCGGACAAACATGCGCGTCGCGCCAGTAAAGGTCCAGGCCCTGGCCGCGATGAAGGGCAAACAACTCTTCGTACAAAACGGGGGCAACGTCGGTGCCGAGTCGCTGCGTCGCCTCGAACACAGCTTCCAGCATGACGTAGTTCGCCGAGTTGATCGTTCGCGCTACGCCGAAGATACTGTGGGCAACGGGTTTACCCCGCCGCAGCACAGCACCGTCTTCTATATCGTCTAGCAGCAGCGACACGTTATGCAGCTTCTTAACGAGCTCTATGACATGCTGCGCCACGTCTTGTGGCGCGTTGATGACGTTGTTGAACGCCATGATATGCTGCGTGCGCAGGTCTTTGCCAGGTATTTGCTCGAGGTAGTCGTATGGCGCCGAGAGCTGCTGCTCTGGCTGGGCACTCATACTGGCTGCAATTGGGGCCTTTCGCTGCCTCGTCGCCACGGTACTTGGAATGGCTGTAAAGTACCACGTCCCTACTACTTCAGGCACGTGAGCGCTACGCCGCTGACCAGAGAAACCACCTATTTATGGCGGGTAAGGGTGGCGCTCTGCGCGAGTCGCGCATGCACAGGACATAAGGCAAAAAAGAGGTTTCTGCGGCAGGGACAAGGCACTGCCGGCAGAGCCGGCAAGCTTATTACACCGTTAACTGGTTGGTTTTGTACGCTTCCTTTTGCCGGTGTCCCTTTATCGAGTCAAGGCAAATTTTGGCGAGCCCTACGTATGAGGCTCAATGCGGCCACGTAAATACACTGCCCGTACAAGCCAGCTCCGCCAATTCGATATGCTCGCAAGCCCGAAACTGGCTCCCGTCCGCGCACAGAATATTGCCAGACGCGTCCTCAGGCCGTTGGCGTTGGCCCGAATCGCACCCGAGGCGGGAGCGGGAACCGCTCGCTTGCTTACTCATGCGACGTGTCCAGTGCAGCAGGGTGACAACCGCCTCCTAAAGTGGTGCAGCGAGTTCTAGAAACCAGGCTCTGCGCGTCCATCCCGAGCGAAGGCTGTGCAGACCCGGCCAAGTGAGAAGTGCAACACGATGGATCTGGGCTTCATTGTGAACATCCCGCCGATCACAAAGGTGACGCTGGGATGCTCTGCGGCACTCGCGATCGGCGTGTCCACAAATCTCATATCCGAGCAGACGCTCGCGCTCATTCCGGCGCGTGTTGCTGAGGGCGAGGTGTGGCGGCTGTTCACGTCGCTCTTCTTTGTCTCTCAATTCAACATGCAATTCTTCTTTGTGTGGTCCATGTACATATCATGCAGTCGCTGGCTCGAGGAGGTCTACTACCCAACTGCGCGCGGCTACTTATGGCGTCTGCTACTCATTGCCACAGCGGTTGTCGTCGTGTCGATCTACTTCGGCAACCGGCTGCCGTCCGAGACCTTCCTATCTACAATTGTGTACCTCACGTCACGGCGGGATCCTGACGGCGCAAACGCACAGTGGATGCACTTTATTCCTTGGGACTTTAACGTCTACAACAGTCTCGTGGCTGCTTGCCTGCTCGAGCCGGAGCGTGTCAAAATCGTGCTTATGGCCATAGCCCTCGGCCATTCCGTGCTCGTGCTCGAGGACGTCGTGCCGCAGTGGACTGGCAAGAGGATATTGGCCTTACCCGGCGAGCCGGCACCTTTTGTATAGCATTCCAAGGATCACGCTCGAGTACGAGGCTAATTATATATGCATTGAATGAAGTTGATGGTTTATACATGCGCTTGCCCGCGCCAAGCTACGAGCTGGGCTGCGTACACAAAATAACACTCCGCGGCGTTTCTACATATGCACGCTTCATAAAGGCAGGCGCCGCCGCCAAACCCCCACGCATTGCTTAATTGCCGCGCAGCCCATATGCGACTCAGTGCGCTGGCATATGCTTCCCGTCGTCGAGGAATTGACACCCTAGGAATCCGAAAATGTCCAGACTCTTTTTTTTTTTTAAAGCGCAATCGTGGCGTAATGAGCGCAGCCGTATACGCGACCTCTTGCAGAGCGGAAAAGCGCTCGCCGCCGCCTTCCCCATTCACGTGACGTCCATGAACTCACATCCACACCGAGCCGCGATTGCTCACGCGGGCGCACACGTTCAGGCGTCGCGGGCTTTAGCGAGTAAATCCGCGGCTATGCACCGCAGGGGCGGGAGTCACGGTAGCTACGCGAACCGAGTGGCCCCAGTGAGGAGTGTGCGCGCGTCGCTCAGATTTCAGCAATTCGCGCCTTTCTAGCACGGTAAAAAAAATTGCGCAGCGCCGCCTCCCTCATCCTCGACGCCCTGAGCGAATTACTTCCTGTCGAGCGCTTCTGGATCTCGACTGGCACGAGCCCCGCCGTATCTCCACAAAATCGTTATTTATTGTGACGCGCGTCTGGCCTCATCACGTGTATGCACCGATGTGCACGGTGGATGCCGAGCGCGTGCATACCGGCAAGGGTCACGCAGCCTGCACGAGGGTTGCGACCGCAGGGCGCGGCGGCCGATACTTTTTGGGCGGCTCCAGAGTGCCTCCGGTGAAATAACACGTGATGTACGGCGGTCATTTTGTGGCAGGGCACTCTACCCCCCCGGGCCGAGGGAAAGCAGTGTTCCGCGGGCCGGCTATAACACCGCGTTTGTAGTCGTCGGCCGAGGCCAGCGGCGTCAAGAGGGCATTTGCATCAGATCGTAACTACGTAGGTTTATTTTAAGCATTAAAGAGGTCGACTGGGGCCAAGAAGTCCATCATGGAGAGGCTGTCCGGCCCGGCCTTGTCGACAAGACCGACCTCGTTCTCGAGCACGTCGCCGAGTGTATCCGGCGAGCCATCAGTGGGCGTGACGCTGTCGAACTGTGTGCCCGCATGAAAGTAGAGGTCTGTGAAGTCGTCAAAGTCGGCGCTGGGGGATCCGTATGCGGTGAAGGCCTCCGGCGACTGGCTCGACAGCTTTTTGACATCCTCAGACATGGCTGACGGAATCGCCAAGGGGTCAGATGCAGTGGCACTCAGGGAGGTGCCAGAGGCGACCGACGATGCAAGCGACGCCGCGGCCGATGAGGACGGTGAGATCGAGGGCTCCAGGTCCATATCCAGCTTGTTGAACTGGTCCAAGTCGAGGTTTTCGAGAGGCATGTCGTCGTACTCGTTGAGCGGCAGCGAAAATGCTGGTGCGCTCTCTGCGTCGTCCACGGCCGCGGCCGGGCTGCCCGCGCCGCTGTCGGCGCCTGCGCCGGGCGCCTGCGTCGGCTGAAAACGGTTCACGAGCGCAGACATCATAAGCGTCATGTTGCCGGCCACGCCGCGCGGCTTCTGCGCGTCAAGATCGAAGCCGGCGGCGGTGCCCGCGTCCAGCGCGTCGATGCTTTGCGACGGCGGCGGCCCAAAGATAGAGCGTGTGCTCACAGATGTCACGCTCGGGGAGTCCATCGCGGGTGGGGAGGGCACGCTGGATGCAGAGGGGCTCGGCGAGCCGTGGGACGAACCCGCAGCCGAGGCCGTCGATGAGGCAGTGGCCGACGTGTTGCTGGAGATGCTGGGCTTTACGTCGGCCTTCGCATCGGGCGCAGCCGCTGTGCGGGCCTGCTCGGAGGCGCGCGTGGCCAGGCTGCGGCGCCGCTTCACAGCGTCAATTTTCGCCGTCACACCGCTATGGCGCTTGCGACATGCGAGTTGGCTGAGGCCCGATGTGCGGGTATGAATGTGGATCGGCGACGGCGTGCTGTCGCGCGTGCTCGGCTTCGGCAGCAACGGGCGATACGCGGGCCGGATGGGCACGTAGCTGCGTTTTGTCGCGCTTTGCGCCTCGGCGTCGGATCTGGTGGCGTCCTCGGGCTTAGTCGCCGCGACTTGGTGATGGCTCAGAACTTCGGCAACCATGGACTAGCACAACAATACTTTGGTCGGAAACACGAAAGGTAAAATGAAATAGAAAAAGCAAATTGTGGAGCTATGCCCTTGCCAGATGCAGTGCTGCGAAGAACAGAATGGTGAACGAAGTCGAATCCAGAGTACGGCGCTTGCTCTAGGTTTAGCCGCGTACAATAGCCGTGGCCGTCTCGAGAGGTGGAAGGTTAGTGTTAAGGACTAGGAAGGGTGCGATGCCCTTACTAAAAGTACATACCATGCATGCGTTTTGCCAGGCGGCTTGATGAGCTAAGCGAAAGGGCATAAACCCTGCTGCTGCAGTATCACTGCAATGTTCCTAGGGCAGCGGCCATACAATGGCTAAGCGAGGTTTGGGGCTTCGGTACACTCCACGCACGCGCATAGAATGTTAAGGTGCGCGCGCCTCACCAGCCAAGATTCGTGCTGCGCGGTCGATCTCGATACCCTCTAATTATGGGCAGCGATTTGACATGAACGACTTTGCTTATAGCCATGCGGCCGTCGCGTGCGCCACGGAGGCCACTGCGCCGGCCGCATTCATTGTGCATTGTTCGTGGCGGCGGCGTGGGGGGCTCCGCGGAGCCACCGCGTGCGGTATCTACCGCCTGCAGGAAGCAAGTAACACACGTCACTACGTGGGAGACTACCCCTGCCCACGGACGTTAGCAAGACGCAGTGGCTGCAGGCTCGGACGGGGCCATGCCAGGTACTCGCCGTACGCATCGACTTGCCCCCCACGCGCAATGGCCCGAGGGGCGGCGTGGAGCAAGCGTGGCCTCGACGTGTGCCGCAAGCTACACGCCACGCGTATCGCATCGCTGCGGTGGACAAATACCCGCGCTGCGCAAATATTAGGTTGCGGCAGTCAAGGCGTGAATAGCCGTGCTGGCCCGGTTCCCGTGACGCCAAACCCTGCCTGCTTGCTTATCGTGTCACCTGCTCAAACCTAGGCCTTGCGTATAAGAGTCGAAACCACCGAAAAAAAAACAATGGTCTGTTGCCGCAAATGCGCGGCCTCCCAAAACAAGACCGCTTTTGCCAACAAAGTGAAGAGGATGCTGGCCCATCCTTCAAGAAGCTCTGCGGCGCGCCGAATCTGAGGTCTATTCTGCGGCCGATGAGTAATGCACACGGTCTGTTTTGTGTGCAGCGTCGTGCAGTTTGTTGTTTTTTGCATGCCCCAGCCCTGATGAGAATCCGGGGTAGCCGCCAGCCGCCGTCGGCGGCATCACCCGACACCACCCGAGCGCGAGATGAAAGTTCGTATCACTTCACGCAAGGGGCAGCGACACAGGCGATGTGCAGCAACGTTTCAGGACCGCCCGGCCTCGGATCTCGCGCCCGGCCTGTGTGGCCTGCGCCGGCACTAAGCACTCCACGCCGGGCCGGCGCCGAGTTACCGCGAGGTACCGCCGATCCCTCAGCTTTTTTTTTAATTAGAACCACGTATCTGTAAATAGGGTCACGACGCGTAGCAGGGCAGCCGGCCCAAAAAAAAAAAAAACAAGCCTGATCTGAAGAGGCAAAATATGCTGGCTTAAAGCCAGTGTAAGTGGCGTTGTCAAGGACAGAATTACTTCATGATGCACGGTGGGCGTTTGTGGCGCGCATCCCGCGGCTAGTGCATGGGCTCGGCACGAGCCATGTTCAGTGCATTGTGGGCACCTAAGTCCCGAGCGTTCGTGTAATTTAGACGTAAATATTCATGTTTGTCGCGCGCGACCCAAGCGGGATACTTCAAGGCCGCCGCGCACCGAGGTCGCGTGTACGTACATATAAAGCGCGCTGAAAAGCGCTCTCTGTCGCGCAGCACTACGTGCAGCGGAACGCAGCCAATTTTAGCTCAAGAACGAGTAGCTCTAAGTATCTAGAAGAGCGCCGAACGTCGTGCCGCGACGCGACGCGACGCGACGCGACGCGACGATTCCGCAGCAGAGGCTTCTATTTTCTAGTGTTTAGCTGTCCGAACGGTCGGACTCGGCCAGCGCGGCCAGGATGCGGCTCTGCAGCACGCGGCTGCTAGCCACGACGCCCTTGTTATTGCGCAGCGTGCGGCCCTGGCCGAAGTCGAGGGGCTGGCCGAACATGTCCGTGACCATGCCGCCCGCCTCGGTGATGAGCAGGCTGCCTGCGGCGTGGTCCCAGATCTTCTCCTCGTAGCTCAGGGAGATGGGCAGGCGCAGATAGATGTCTGCGTCGCCCTTCGCCAGCACACAGTACTTTGCCTGGCTGTCCATGCGGATGGAGGGCTTAACAATGCCGAGCTCCTTCGCGATCTTGGCCTGCCGCCCCAGCGCGGAGTGGCCCGACTCGACGCTCTCGCAGAACTGTGCGTCGGCGGGCTGCGAGATGTGGCGGAACCGCAGCGCCTGCGGCGCCTCCTCGCGGCCGTACAGGGGCACCCACTCGCCGCCCTGGCCCTTCACGGCGTAGAACAGGCCGCCATGCTCGCCCAGGTTCGGGCAGCCAATAACGCCGACCTGGACGACGGAGTCCACAATGAGCGCCAGGCACACGGCGTACTGCCCGCCGCGCAAAAAGCCCTTCGTGCCATCGACGGGGTCGAGCGCCCATTGGCGGCCGCGCGGCGAGCCGGGCGCGTTGCCAAGGTCGATCGCCTCGCACAGCGCGCGCTCGGCGTCGGCGCGCGGCTGCGCCGCGGAGAAGCGCGCGTCGCTGCTGCCGGCGAACTCCTGCGTCAGCGCCACGAGCTGCTCGGCCAGCTTCGGGTTCTTCTGTACGTCCTGCGAATCCTCCTCGCCTACAACGGGGTCGTCTGGGAACTCGCGGTGGATGGCCGAGATTATAACTGCTTGCGCGCCAAAGTCGGCCACCGTGACGGGCGAGTTGTCCGTCTTCTGCAGCGCCGACACGTGCGTGCTCTTCGCGACCTTATGCGTGAGCTTGCATGCGATGCGGACGGCGTGCAAAGCCACCTCCAGTTCTCTTGCGAACGCCATGCTTGCTACTCAGCAATGTGGATAAGCGGGTGGTTCGTGCTGCTTTCAGCGCCGTTGTGGATCCCCGACCGCCCTACATCACGCACCACGTGACGGCACGATGGGCAGTGCACGGCCGCTTATGGCGCTACCCACCGTATGGCGCGAGGCGCGCGCACGCCCACAGCCGAACGAAAAGCGCAGGTGCCTACCAAGCGTGTAAAAATTTTGTGCCCCAGGGGAAGGCGCGCCTGAACTAGAGACCTAAGTCGATGGCCTTCGAGCCGTGCGGGCCGACGCAATCGCTTCCGGGCTGACTACTGCCAAGTAAGCTGCACGCGTCAACTCAATCTCGCCTAGCCGCGGCCGCGTAGGAAAAAGAAAAGGGGCGCTGAGTTCCTCGTCTGAGGGGGGAGACCGGCTGCGTGCTCTGCCTATGCACAAATTGGGCTGAGGACGTGATTCTGCGGCGCGGGCCCGCCGCATGCAAGCGGCCGCGTCAGCCGCGGCGCGACGATCTGCGCGGTGCCTGGATACACGCGGTTTACGCGCTGGGGCTGAGTCAGCCGCGGCCGGGCAGGGTCCTTGGGAGAGAGGCTACGCAGCGTTTGTGGGAGCACCGCCCGCACCCCCGACTACTCCTGGCGTTGTTGGCGCAATGTTCAAAGGCTTCTCGAAGCGGAGGAGTGACCACAAGGAGGCGCCGCTGGACATACCGCGGCGTGCGTCTGCCGGGAAGAGCGACCTCGCCATCACGGCGCCAAAGCGCATTGTGCGCGCCCTGTACTCGTACGAGGCCCACGACGCCGACGAGCTGTCGTTCAAAAAGCACGATTTCTTCTACGTGACGGACGAGACGGACCCTGAGTGGTACGTTGCGAGCAACCCGCTCACGAACCAGACGGGCCTCGTGCCCGTGAGCTACTTCGAGGTCATCCAGCGCCAGGACCCGGCGCAGCCGCTGTCGCTCACGCAGGCGCAGGTGCAGCAACGTGCGCACTCACGCAGCGCGTCAGCCGCCACAACTACGTCGGCCGGCACGGTAGGCACGGCGGGGAGCGGCTCGTACGGCGGTGCTGCAGGCGGCACGACGGCGGGCCCGGCGCACCACCGCGCGGCAAACTCGCAGAGCAGCGCACACAGCCAGCGCAGCTCGGCCGGCGCGTCGAAGCACCTCTACGGATTCGTGCTCTTCGACTTCACGGCCGAGCGCAACGACGAGCTGAGCATCAGCGCCGGCGAGTCCATCGTCATCACGGCCATCAGCAACGCCGAGTGGTTCGTGGCGAAGCCCATTGGCCGACTTGGCGGACCGGGGCTCATCCCGGTGTCATATGTCGAGGTGCGCGAGGTCGGCACGGACCGGCCCGTCGAGAACGTGCTGGAGACGGTCAGGCGCGCGGGCGTGCCGTACGTCGAGGAGTGGAAGCGTCGCCTCGCCGAGTACAAGGCGAGCTCCATTCCGCTCGGCCGTTTCGGAACGTCGGCGGGGCAGCTCGATGCAAAGGGCCACCTCGTGCAGCACTCGCGCTCGGGCTCGGCCACGTACGCGGCGCAGCCGGCTTCGGCACATACGAGCGCTGCACCGAGTAACTCCGCGCACGGTTACGCGTACCAACACCACACAGGCCAGGGCTACCAGCCGGCGCCGCACGACTACGCCGGGCCGAACGGCCATTCAGAAAACGGGTACGCGAACGGGTATCAACACACGGCCGCGAATGTGGGTCCGGGTCTCAGCTCGCAGAGCCACGAAAACTTGCCCTACGTCGACGACTCGCAGAGCCCGTACGTTGTGTCGGCGGCCGTGGACCGGTTCGCCATCAATGGCGGGCGCTATTGGTACCTCGTGCGTGTAGAAATGTCAAACGGGCGGCACCGCAACCTGTGCCGCTACTATCAGGACTTCTACGACTTCCAGATCCGGCTGCTCGAGGAGTTCCCTGTCGAGGCCGGCCGCACGGGGAAGCCGCGCTCGTTGCCTTTCATGCCCGGGCCGCTCACGCTCGTCACGCACACGGTGTCCACGCAGCGCCGCGCAAACCTCGACGACTACGTGCGTGAGCTTATCCGCATGCCGCCCAGCGTGTCGCGCAGCCGCGTGATGCTGAACTTGTTCGAGCTGCGGCCGGGCGACGTCGAGGGCGACGGCCCCATGCAGCAGCTCCCGCAGCCGCCGGACGTCAATGCTGATGACGATATTGAGCCGGCCATGCAGGGCGCTCCCGAGGAGCTGTCGTCGCACGTGCAGCCCATCTCGCCGACGGCATCGCCGCCGCGGTCGCCGCCGCGGTCGCCGCACGACGACTCGCTGCAGACGACGCCTAATGCCGCGACGTCGACGCCCGTGTTCAGCAGCTCGACGCCGCGCGACACGCAGCTGTCGGCAAGCACGCTGCAGGCTGCGTCGCCGCATGCGGCGCGGCCCTATGGCGAGCGCACGGCGTCGGCGGGCCACCACGGCGACGCGCAGCCGTCCCTGAAGGTGAAGGTATACGCCACGGACAACGTGATTGCCATTCGCGTGCCGGCAGACCTATCGTTTAATGAGATTTACGACCGCATCGCCACGCGCATGGCCGTGTCGAATCCGAAACTATACGCGACGAAGGACTTTGCTGGCGAGCCCGTGCAGACGGCAAGCGCGTTTGCAAAGGTCGTGAACGGCAGCAATAAGGTGGCCCTGTACTTGGGGCCCTGAAAGGGCTCTCCGCCGCGGTGGTCCACCGCGGTGGTCCGCCGCGAACTCCTGTAAAGCGTTGCGAGCGAGGTGCTCTCCCGAAGAAAGTACTGCACACGCGGCACGCAGAAACTCGTATTGAGACCGCCACTTTTTTAGGGGGCTGTCGCATGCCAATTGCCTGCTCAGAGACTCGCGCCTAGACATATATTTATTCACTCCTTGCTGGCGAGATAAAAAAAAAACGCCAAGCGCATCCAACCGTTCTGAAGTAACTTGCAAACACCTACAACTGCTATCTGTATTGCACGGACATCACCCACCGCCCACAGCGAACAGCGCCAGCCGCGGCGGCACATACCTGGGTGCACTAAAAAGAAGAAGTACTCGTGGAAATAACACTAGAAACTCAGACCACGCACTTGTTATACGTGTATACATATGTACACGCGGCGCCACAAAATAGGAGACCGCTAATTGTCCATGGCGTCCTCATCATCCATGGCGTCGTCATTATTATTAGGATCGGCCTGGTACGGAATTAGTGCCTGCGTGGGCCGTTCGAAGTATGGCACGCTCTTTGCCGTGGCCGCCACGGAGGCGGGAATCTTCATAAAGCGGTCGTCGATTTCGACGCCATTGAGGGCATCGAGCATGTCCTTTTTGTTGAGGAACACGAAGTCGCGGGCTTCGACGCCGTCCATCTCGCCGTCGCCATCAGGCTCCGCCGCGCCTGGGTCCAGGAGGCCCGGGTCTGGCGCGGCAAGCCGCAGCTCAGACATGCGGCGCGTGAGCTTCGCCGGGTGCAGCGCCTCGACGCTGTCATCATCACGCACGGGCCGTTTGCTCATCTTTTCACTGCATATGCCGACGCGGAGGGGGACCCAGCGCTGTGCAGAACCGCAGATGCAAACGAAGCCGCGCGCGTAGTTGCCCTCAATTCGGCAACCAACCGCACCCGAAATTAAGGGTTGCGGCAGGCAGGCCAGATCTGAACCCGTACCCATAACCCCAGCCTCCGACTAGTCGCATCCCTTCTCTTGCACGGGGCGGGCCACAATTTGTCTCGCACGCTAGGGGGCTTGTGCGTGTGCTGCCGCCAATGGACCTGTCGACACTGAAGCTTCCATTGCGCTCGGAGCGTAAGCCTGAGAGCCTGTTTCACCTGCGCCCGCCGCTGTCGAGCGTGAACGTGTGCTACGAGACGGCCGAGGCCGTTGCTGACGGCGCGTCGTCGCTCGAACAAACGCCGGGACCGGAGCCGCCCCAGAAGTCCGAGTCACCTCCGCGGGCACCAGCACTATCCATTGACCGTGCCAGCGACGATTCGGACGGGTCTGCAGACGGGTCTGCGGACGTGTCGGCCGAGGGCGGCGCGAAGGACGCGAAAGATGCGCGGGACGCTGGCGACGCGGCTGCCGCGCCGGCTGACGAGGTCAGTGCGTCGCCGCAGCCGTCGCCACCGAAGCCGTTCCCTGTGAAGGTGAAGTCGCCGTCGCACAACTCGCTGCGGTCTTTGCACCGGTCGAGCTTCTCGGGCACGGCCAGCGACGAGTGCCTTGCATTCATCCGCTCGCTCAAGGAGCCGAAGTACGCGAAGCCGTTGTCGGCAGACGAGATCTCGTGGCTGTTCCAGGATTTCTACCGCAAGCTGTACCAGGATCTTGTCGGCGAGTCCGAGGAGACGAAGGAACTGCTCACGATCGCCGAACAGGAGAGCCGCGCGCAGGAGCTGCAGCACATTGACGCCGTCATTGACCGCGCCGAGCGCGCCGTGGCCGGCGGCGAGCTGTATAGCAAGTTGTTTGCACTAGGCGGGTCGCACGACACGAAGCTGCAACAGCGCATCTGCGCATTGCGTGAACACGAGGCGCTTATCGACCTGCTCACGCAGAAGCTCGAGCTCGATGCAGCCATGCGCGACGAGCTGCCGGCCGCGAAGTCATACCTGAACCGCCTGAACCGCGAGACGGCGCCAAAGGCGAAGGTACAGGCACTTATTCGCGCGCACCAGGCGCTCGTCGAGGCCACGGACCGCACGGGCTCGGCCGACACGCTGTTCCCCATCTTTGTGCTTGCCCTCGTGACAAGCGAGGCTGAGAACTGGTGGAAGACGTTCCTATTTATTCAGCGCTTTCGCCGCGCGTCTGCTCTGAGCGGCCAGGCCGCGTACTGCCTCACGAACCTCGAGGCAGCCATCCATTTTGTCGAGCAGCTCACGTTCGACGAGCGCGAGCTGCCGCCGGGGGTCGACGCGCAGCTGTTTGCACGGCCCATTGCGAATCCGCGCACGCCGCGCGACCGCTCGGGCAGCCAGTCGTCGCGCGGCTCTGCTGCCACCACAAATTCGACGACAGGCTCGTTCGGCCAGCGCATTGGTGAGACCCTCTCGTCCTACCGAAACATCCTCGTCACGGCGCGAAGACCCAGCCTCATGCAGCCGCCGCCGGTCGATCATCGGTTCCTCAACGTGGACGTCGACGCGCTAACGCTCGCCGACGTACAGGCATTGCATAGGGAGTACAAGCGGCTTGCCGAATACGTCGAGCGCCTGCGCCAGTAAAGCGGCGAGCAGCGCTGCTTTTTTGTTGACGACCACGCCGCCTCGCTCGCGTGGTTTTGTGGCATACCCGTACCCTCCTCCGCACTAACCCCAGCAGCATAACATGCTGAGGCCCGCATACACACGCACGCACGCACACGCGCGCGCGCAACCGCGCAACCGCGCAATCAGGGGCGCCGGCGACTAAACGATACAGTGTCGAGCAATCTCGCGTTTCGCTGCTGGCGCCTCCGCCGCCGCCGCCGCCGGCCCGCTGCCGCCGCCCTCGTTCCTCCTCCCGCTTGCTGTCATCATCATGAATCATTCTTCCCATACCCGCACGCGCAGCGCCGGGGGCCCCGCGATACGCCCGTGGCCGGCAACGTGCCTGCTGCAGCTCTTAACTGCCCGGACTCCGGCGCTACATAGATTAACATAGCATCATTTTTCTCATGAAGTCGTTTGTGCCCCTCGAGAGCAACCCCGCCGTGTTCAATGAGTTCGCGGCGAAGCTCGGCCTGAAGGGCCTCGAGTTCACGGACGTGTACGGGCTGGACCCGGAGCTGCTGGGCTTTGTGCCGCGGCCCGTGTACGCCGTGCTGCTTGTGTTCCCCGTGTCGCCCGCGTACGAGGCGTACCGCGCGGCCGAGGACGCGAAGCCGCTGCAGGAGACGGCGGCCGTGTGGTCGCCGCAGACGATCCGCAACGCGTGCGGCACAATGGCGCTCATCCACGCCATCAGCAACAACGTGCCGGCCGACAAGCTCGGCGACGGCTTCGGCAGCGACCTTGTGGCCGAGCTGAGCACGCGCCCGCAGGCCGAGCGCCCGCACTACCTCGAGCACTCCATCGAGCTCGAGAAGCTGCACAGCCAGGTCGCCGGCGGCGGCGACACGGCCGCACCGGCCGCCGACGCTGACGTCGAGCTGCACTACGTCACGATCACAAAGAGCGGCACGGACCTCGTCGAGCTCGACGGCCGCCGCAAGGGGCCAATTGTGCGCGCGCGCGGCGTGCAGGCCGCCGACGTGCTGGCCGTGCCGCAGACGCTGGCGACGATCCGCGAGTTCATCGAGCGCGAGAAGGGCAGCGCAAACTTCGCCATGCTGGCGCTCGTCGACGCGTCCTGAGCTGCCGTGCGGCACTCGTAACTAGTCTATTATGCCTACCATTTACGCCTAGGTCTCCGGCCGCGCACGCGCAGCGTAGTCGCTCAAGCCGAATTCCTTACACTCTATGTCTGTCCCCCGCCCGTCCCCACGCACGCCTAATACTGGCGGCCTAGATTTGCCCCTTGATGTCGGCCGGGCCCGACACGCTGCTGACGGCCTGACTGATCATGGGCAGCGCATCCACGCTGCGGAGGAACGTGCCATCGTGAGGCACGCGCCACGTATCCAGAAAGGCCCGCATCTCGTCCACGCCGCTCAGGCCCAAACCCCTCTTCAAAAACTCGAGGGACAGTGTTTGGTTCTGCTGTGCAGTTGCCCGCGCCATGGCGTCCAGCGTGCGCAGCTGCTCCCGCACCGCGAACTTACCAATGAGCGTGCGCTCAAGCAGCGTCGATTCGCGCCAGCAGGCAAACAGCGCCGCGTTCTGCCTTCTTGTCACGATGCTAACGCACCTGAGAGCGCGCGCTAGCATGAGCGAGGGTGCAGACGGTTCGCCAGCACCCTGGCTATTCCCCTGCGCTTTAGCACCCGCATTTGCATTTGCATTTGCATTTGCATTTGCATGTGCATTTGCATTTGTACTTGCATTCGCATTTGCGTCCGCATCCAGCTCTCGTAGTAGCACCCCCAGCTCTTCCCACGCTCCCACGTAAATCTTGTAGTAAATGACGTACGCCTGGAACTCTTTCTCGTTCTGAAGCATCTGCCGCGCCTCCTTCTTGTTGTGCAGCTCGCGCGCCTGCGCATACAGGTCATGCAGCTGCGCCGAGCACTGATTGTACTCCCCGAGATCGTCGTGCTCCAGCGCCACGCGCGCATTATACTCGTACACGCGAACCGTGAGCGAGCTTACAATGTGCTGCACAGTCAGGTCCTGGCGCAGCGACTTGAGCTGGTCTGAAATGTACGAGTAGTTCGCCCTGTCCTGCTCGTACTTCGCATACACGTAGTCCAGCGCCCGCCGAATGACGTCCGGCGGCCGCACAACACTCGTGTTCACCTGGCCCGTGAGCCGGAAATAAGACTTCTCCAGCTTCTGGTTCGTGCCGACAATAGGACCGCCTGTATGCAGCTCCATGTATGGAGACTCGCTGGCCGCAGGAGCCTCGAAGCGCGCACGACGCCGCTCGGCCACGCCAGCAGGGGCGCGCGGCTTAGAGCCCCTCGGCGCACTGCTCTGCACACCTGTGGAAGGTTGTCTTGCGGGCCTTTTAAACTCACTTGCTTGCTCTGTACTTACCGGCATGGCATCTGCATGCATAGATTTTGGCGCGCTTGTGGGCCCTTTGGGCTCGGCGCTCATATTTTGCCCGCTAGGTGACGCATTGGAGCCAAGTGCAGGCGACATTGACGAGCTGGTAAGCGTCGAAACGCCTTGACTCGCTGCTTTGGGCTTCGCCGCTGACCTGGATGCTCTAAGTGGGTTCGTTTCCTGGAACTTTTTGGGCCGCACTGGACCCTTGTTTGTCTCTGTATTTCGTGATTGTGTCCCCTTTTGTAAATGCGTGTTGTCCTGATTTGGTGTGTTAGTACTTCCCGAACTTTCGCTTGGCGCGGAGGCCTGATATGTCGCGGCAATTCGACTAGATGCGCGCGCCGGGCTCGCGCTGGGGCTCGCCTGATTGAGAGTGCTGCCACCGGGCGTCCCGAACCGCGCCGCCAGCGACTGCAGTGTCTGACCCGTCCAGTTCATTTTTGTTGCCTCCCCAGTAAGCTTTGCTTGATTAACAAAATAGTTCAGCTGCAAGCGCAGAGATTCGTGTTGCGCGGCTGGCGTCTGGCGATACACCCTCGTGGCAAACTCCTTCAGGCCAGGATACTTATCCACGCCGGCGCCTTTTTGTGCCTTGGGCATCTCTGCAGCGTTCCCTGTACGCGCCCGCTAGCGGTAAGGATTGTTGTGTGCGCGGTGGTGCTGCTGACATTCAAGGCGCCGCCGCGGTGGGAAGTCCTCGCCCTAGGAAACAAATAGCTCGCGACGAGTTATAGCCTGTTTGCGGATAAGCGCTGTGCTCAAAGTTAATATATAGGATACCTAGAAGCAGTACGACTTGAGAATACTCGAGCTAAATTCACAAAGATTGAACAAACACTTTGAGCTTGCTGAGAGGAGCGAGGGCGCGAGCGGCAGAGAAACGAGCGACCACTGCTCTAACAGCACAGCAGTTTAAAACAGGAGACGCGCTTAAGCAGCTGGGAGCTGTACAGAGCGCCGAGACTGTCGTGCGCACGCGTCCTTCCCTTCCCCGCCCTTAGGAATATTACCCGATCGCGGCTGGCCTACCCCAGACCAGACATTAGAAACGGGCACGCTTTAGCGTGGGCTCCGGGACGTACCCTAGCCCCGAAACACACCAATTTTGAGAAACGTGCAAATTCGTGGAGAAACCGTGCTGGCGCCATGGACGTGTTCGAGCTCGAGAGCGACCCGCAGGCGTTCCCGCCCGTGCCGCGGGACGTAATTGAGGAGAGCGATGAGCAGCCGAGTGCACTCTTCAATATGACGAGCCCGCACTGCCGCGAGCACCAGCACCGCCGCACGCTGAGCCAGAGCCTTGAGGTGCCAATTGGCGACGTGCTGCGCCAGAAGTCGCGCAAAAAGCAGGTTTCCGACTTCGAGCGGCTGACCGTGCTCGGCACGGGCGCGTATGGCAAGGTTGAGCTCGTGCGCGAGCACAGCACGCGCAAGCTCTACGCCATGAAGCAGCTGAAGAAGGCCAGCATCGTCATCGAGCAGCGCATGGTTGCGCAGACGATGTCGGAGCGGCAGATCCTCGAGGCCGTGCGGCACCCTTACATCGTGAAGCTGCACTACGCCATTCAAGACAGCCACAAGCTGTACCTCATCCTGCAGTACGCACAGGGCGGCGAGCTGTTTATGCACCTTGCCGCCGAGCGCATGTTCAGCGAGGACTGTGCAGCGTTCTATGCGGCGCAGTGCGCGTCGGCCCTGGCGCACCTCCACAACTGCGGCATCGTGTACCGCGACCTGAAGCCCGAGAACTGTTTGCTCGACAGCAAGGGCAATCTCCTGCTCACGGACTTCGGGCTCTCGAAGATTGCCGAGGGCGACGCGACCTGCAACTCCATGCTCGGCACGCCTGAGTACATGGCGCCCGAGGTCCTACTTGGCGAGCCGTACGACTACTCTGTGGACTGGTGGTCGCTCGGTGCGCTCATCTACGACTTTTTGACTGGCAACCCGCCCTTCACGGGGAGCAGCCATGACCGCGTCATCGACAAGATTGTGAAGCGCAAGTACAAGCTGAACCTGCCCTACTACCTGTCCGAGGACGCGAAGCACCTGCTGCGCAAGCTGCTGCGCAAGGAGCCGGCCGAGCGGCTGAATTACAAGCAGATGGACGCCATCAAGAAGCACCGCTTCTTCCGCAAGCTGAACTGGGACCACATCGACACAAAATCACCCGAGCTGGACCCGCCCATCAAGCCCGTCATCACGAACCCCGAGCAGGCCGAGAACTTCAGCACCGAGTTTACGGGCATGGCGCTCAGCCCAATGGCTGCGTCTCCGGGCGTCTCCAACCAGTTGTTCGCGGGCTTCAGCTACGCCGGATCCGTGCCGGCGGAGCTGCACGGCGAGCTGCACGGGCCATGAGCGCCGCAAGCGGCAAGCGCCGCAAGCGGCAAGCACCGCAAGCGGCCAGCGTCTTGTATTTTTAGCCAATGTGGCATTCCCTGCCTGCGTGGTCAAGGCCACTCCGATTACGACTCTAAAGTGACTCTAAAGTGACTTTAAAGTGACTCTAATTGTGACGTTAATTATTTAATTTCATTAATCATAGCGCGCCAGCCGCATTCTGTGCGCCTGCGTCGAGCGCGCGTGCTTATTATTTATTATGTGACGGTTTACGACTGTGCGCGCGCGCGCGCGCGTGTGTGAGCGTGCCCTCGCCCGCAACTAGAAACCCCGAGTCGCCCGGGCCGTGACCATATGCCGTGGCCGCCGGGAGCGAGTGCGACCATGCGACGCACGCCCACAGGCAACTCGAGACCGGCGACGACATGAGCGATATGGACTTTCCACCGGCTCCTTTGAGCCCGTCGCTTCCGTCAGATTTCATTGAGGACGACCCGAGCATACGAAGCCGATTTCTCGTCACTATGCAGGTAAACTCGCCGACGAGCGCCGTCGAGCCAGACAACATGGACCTGTCCGAGTCGCCCGCACCCGTGCCAGCGGCCGCGGGCACGCCATCGCCGCAAAAGAAGCGGCGCACGGCTGTGCGCGAGTCCGAAACGTTCCAAAAATACAAGCATAGCATGGCGCACTGGGTGGCCCAGGCGCGCACTAAGAAACACGACAGCGACAACGCCGCGGCAGAGCGAAAACACCGTACAGCTGCCCTGCTCAGCGTCGACTCGCTCGTGTGCTTTATGATTGGCTTCGACTACGAAGACCGCTGCGACGCACTTTTGGCGGGCCTGCCGCCGGACGTGCCGCCGCCGCGCCCGCTGCAGACGCGCTCATGGTCCACGCTCGTGCCGTATCTCTCGAAGATGGCGGCTTATATGGAGAGCGTTGACGCCGAGATCGCAGGACTATGCCACCAGGTCCTCGCCGTAATTGAGCTGCAAATGGCGTACGCGCAGCGTAAATCCATGAACTCGGCGCCAGCGGACTGTGCAAAGCTGCTGTTCTCAGCCATGTCGGACTTCAAGCGCGGCCTGCTGCTGCTGCCCCACCAAACCATCACTAACCGCTACCTGCTGACGCCAGCCAAGGGCTGGGACGAGACGGCGGTGGATAAGGCTAAGCCCGACCCCATGCGGAACCGCGCCGCGCTGCCCCTGCACGTCAACTCCTCGCTGGCTGAAGCCGCTGCGTTTGCTTTGCATATTGGCCGCAAGTGGGCCGATCTAGAAAACATTCACTACGAATGGGTGGCCACAAAGCCCGGGCCTTGATTATTTATTATATGTTTGTACACTAGCAGCTTGTTCTAGCTAACGAAAAAAAAGACAAAAAATGATTGAAAGCATGGTGCTTGGTGCAGAACGAACGGGCTTCGCCAAAGTGCAATTGCAGGCGCCGACGCCCAACGGGACATTCAGCTGCGGGCGCGGAGCCCCGCGCGTGCGGAGCCCCGCGCGTGCGGGTGTAGGCTGTGCCAGTGGCCTTCGCGAATACAGTAACTGCAACAGCGAACATATGCAAATGGCATGCATGCACGAAGTACAGGCGACCGCGCCACACGTGATATTTACCCCGTCATTCGGCGTCTCACGGTTCCCCGAGCCGCTATTTTCCCATGCCCTTGCCGGTGGGTGCGAGGCGAGTCGGTCGGCGTCCCTTTTTATTTATTATTTTTTTGGTTTGTGCTCGTGAAATTAGTGTAAATAACGTTAGAGTATTGTCGTATTTAAGATAGGTATCCGCATTACGTCCTTCCTGCGTTCATGCGACCTCGGTGAGACTATCGTCCTCGCGCGCAGCGAGTTTCGGCGCCCGCTGCATCGTGCGCGCGTGCTTGACAACTTGCCACGGCTTCCATGGGTCTGTCCTCTCAAACATATCACCGACCTCCTCAAGACTGCGACCAGAAGTCTCAGGGTATAGGAAATACACGACGGGCACCATGAGCGCATTAATGGCGGCAAAGATTGTATATGTGTACGAATCAATGCTGTTGAATGCCACGGGCGTGATCATGACGACCATGAAGTTGAACGACCAGTTAGCGGCGGTGCTGAAGCCGTTGGCTGGGGCGCGGATGTTCAGCGGTGTAACTTCCGCAGGGTAGAGCCACGTCATGCCGAGCCAGCCAATGGCGAAGAACGTGTTGAAGATGAACAGGAATACGGCGGCAGCAATGGCGGCACCCTGGTTATTCTTGTTCGCCGACGCCCATGTCGTACCAGTCAGGATTCCCATGGTGATTGCCTGTCCAGTCGCACCGAAAAGCATGAGCTTGCGGCGTCCCAAACGCTCAATGGTGAAGAAGGCTACCCAGGATGCGAGGAAGTACTCGGTACCGTTGCAAGCGGCTAGAATGCGGGAGTTAAGAGGCGTCATGTTGATATAGTCCTCGAAGATCGTTCCCGCATAGTAAGTGATCAGATTGATACCCGTGATCTGCTGCATGACCTGGCACCAAATGCCCAGCATGGCGCGGTGGAAGTTTTTCTGGCGGCCCTGCTTGAACATGGCACGGATTCCGTGAGTCTTAGCGCCACCAGCCGTCTCAAGTTCCGCGGCCAGCGAAGCCTCAATGAGGCCAATCTCCTCAGTGACCGTCGGGTCGTTTGCCGGCACGGCATCAAGCGCTGAGAAGCAGCGGGCCGCCTCTTGACGCTTACCCTTCTTCAGGAGCCAACGTGGTGATTCGGGGAGCCGCAGAATGAACGGGATAATGAAGAGCGGGAACACAATCTGGAAGGCCAGAGGAAACCGCCACGACACGGAGTTGTTCTTAATGAAGTAGAACGCAAAGTCAATCCAGTACGAGATCATGATGCCTCCTGTGATGAGCGCACCAGCCATCATGACGAGAGGACCACGGTCCTTCGGCTTCGCACACTCCGTCTGCCACACTGGCACTGTCGAAGTGTTCATACCGTTTCCGATTCCAGTGATGATGCGCGCCGCAATCAATTGGCCACTTGAGTACGAAGCAGACTGAATAATGGCACCAATGATCATTACAATGCAGCCGACAAAAATAGTCCTTCGGCGCCCAAGCTTGTCGCCAATGTACATAGTAAGGACCGCACCGGCCAAACACCCAACTTCATACACAGCAACGACGAATCCTTGCCACGTAGAGTTGTGGTCCTTCTCGGCTCCGCTTGTAGTTGTCGTATTCATGTCTTTGAACGTGCCGTAGAAAGTGGGCAATGTGAGCAGCGAGCCCATGACACCCTGGTCATAGCCAAAGAGGAGGAACCCCATTCCGGCCATTAGTGAAATGGCGTTGTGCAAGGCACGGCCCTTTAACCCCAAGTATTTGTACTGGGTTGGATCTGTAAACGCAGCCCCTTCGTAGTGCTCGACGTCGTGTTTCTCATTATACACGCCGTCGGAATCGGCAGTGGTAGTAGAGGCTGCTGCTGGGTCTGAGCTAGTGTCTTCCACTCGCTCGACGAAGGGTTTCTTCTTCCAGATCGGCATTGTTAAGGAAGAATGTGAGGATAGCGGATACGAGGAACTCAGAGAGGCAAGGGGGGATATCGACTCCTATATATAAGCTGCGCCGTCTTGAATTCCAGTGATTATGCGGGGAATCAGGTACGGGTTCAACGCCGCGCGCGTTCCTAGATGACAAGATGTGCATTCGTGCGTATATGTTCGCGATGCGCATAGTGATCGTCATAGGGTTAGGTTATATTGTGGAGTTCAAGCACTTCTATTTCGGGCAGGACGGATGCCGAATACTAGTTTATGAGAGGCACGGCAGCGTCTCCGCATCAACAACGGCATGCCGATATATGTCATGAGTACTCTCCAGTTTGAAATTTATTGTATATGAGCAAAAATACGGTGTATATAACAACCTTTTGTGACCTGTCTCAACTTTAATGACGGGGCCAAGTGCGCCGGAACCTGAGTAGCTGCCGGTGATTCTTGCTTCTGGCTATCGCATATCTACCCCGCGGTGCACGCAGCTCAAAAATACCCTTGACCCAGAGTTACTAATCAAAGGCTTAATGACGCAGAGAGTGACGTCATCTCAAAGGAGGGGGCTGCAGTGTTCATGTCGACGAAGGTGAGGCTGTCGGCAAGAACGCGACGGTTCGAACCGGAATGAGCGGAGTTCACCACGATGCTGGCGAAGATTTCCCCGATCGGTGGCAGCGGAAGCACCCCGAAGGTGTTAACTTGTGCAGATTTCATTCGCTCGAGGCCCCGTGCACGTATTGCACGTATTACCGAAATAAGACAGGGGTGTGTCAGACCTGTGGGACCGAGACGTCTCAGCATCAACGGGAGCAACCCGGTACGCCCAGCGCCCCACTCGGGAGCCTCGCGCCCGCCCCGCCCTGGGCTCATGCAGGCACTCTCAGCCTTATGCATGGCACGTCCCGGTATTTCCTGCGGCGCGTAGGGTTGCGTTAGTCCGGGGAAACCCTACATAGCGAAGCGCCGCAGGCCGAATGTTCGTGGGCGCAATAGCGCGCTGTAATTACAAGGCCGTACGCCAAGCATGCTGCGGGTGGTTGACGCACATATGCTTTTGAAAAAAATGTTAAACGTGACGAACGAAGTGCTGCCGCTGCTTGATTATGCGGCTCGTGGGAATGCAAATCTTTGTGTCCGTACGAACGCATTACGGCGATACATTGAGTGCCGTTTCGCAGAGGTGCATGTGCATGAGCGACATGTGGCCTCGAAAGCAAGTCTAATATTAAAGACGCCGAGGCAAGCCCGTGTTAGTGTGGCCGCCGCAACAAGTCTTGTGTGTGACGTTCCGCAGCGTCACGTCACTGCACTAGCAAAAATGGCGCAAACAGAAGCGAGGCTACCTAGTTCGGAATGACCTCGGCGAACTGCTTTACCCTACGTCATTGCGCTTACCGCAGATCCTGAGTGCCGTCTGTGCATCTGCGCGCTGATCATGGAGAAATCTCGGCCGGTAAATCATTCGGACAAAACCGTAACCTGTCTGAGCCGGAAGCCCGCAATAGTGCCGCGTGTGCCTGACTGACTTGATGGTCGGAGCCGGAATCCGGAACATGCGTTGCCCATGCAGCCATGACACGTGTGCGCCAGCAGGGCTTGTAGCTACTCCACCACGACTTGGGCAGCGGGAAAGGTCTAATACTTAATTTATTCTCGCTGGAGCCTATTTCGCTAGCTTCTGGTCCGGGGGCGGGGATGCGCGGCTTCTGTACATGCAGAAAATTGGTTGTTTGACCAGAGCAGTGTGGCCTGCTCATAACCACACGCGTCGCAGGCTGAGTTATATAGCCGTGTATCACAGTGCATGCGCAAAAAGTCGCAGACTCTAGCCGTTCTCTTCAACGAACATGTACCAACAGGAGCGCCTATATTAAATATAGAGGCCACGGACCATGCACTCTCGGAGGCGGCGTCGTTTGCATGCAGAGCCGATGGCTCCTTGAATAACATATATATGCGATAATGGTATTTACAGCCTAGGCGACGGCGCCCTTGACGACGCCAATCATGCCACTGGTTTGCAGCTTTTCGCTGCCGCCGCTGCTTAGCCGGTACTCGATGTCGGCAAGGCCCGCGAGGACCTGCGCGCGACCGTGCGGCAGCTCGATACTTATGAAGACGTCGCCGATCATGCGAAGGACGTCGGCCAGGGCCAGGCCTCGCTCGACCTTGATGCGTGTGACGAGCGCGAGGCACTGCGGCCAGTCGTCCTCGAGCAGGGAGCGCGTAATGGCCTCGATGTCCTGCGGGTCCGGGCTGCCGACGCACTCATATATGTCCTTTGGCTCTATTGTACCTGACACGCGTGCCTTACAGGCCTGCAGAATGTTCAGGTTACGGCGCATGTCGCCCTGCGAGATGTCTATCAGCGCGTCGAGCGCGTTCGGCGCAACGTCAACGTGCTCCTTGGCCGCGACGGTCGAGATGAATGCCCGTACGGCGTCGTTGCCGATGGGCGAGAAACGGAAGCGTGTGCAGCGCGAGATGAGCGCCGGGTTCAGCTTGTGCGTGTAGTTGGCGAGAATGCAGAAGCGCGTATGCTGCGAGTACTTCTCGATGATGCGGCGCAGCGCGTTCTGCGCGACATTGGTCATGGCGTCGGCCTCGTCGAGAATGACAAGCTTGAACTGCTCCTTCGACGTGCTGAACATCTGTCGCGTCGACGCGAACGTCTTGATCTGGTCGCGCACGACGTCAATGCCGCGGTCGTCAGACGCGTTCAGCTCGAGCACCATATTCTTGTAGTTGCGGCCGAACAGCTCGCGCGCAATCGCAATGATGCACGATGTCTTGCCCGTGCCGGGCGGGCCGTAGAACAGCATATGCGGGATCTGGCGGCTGGCCACAAACTTGCGCACCGTCGCGACAACACCCTCGTTACCGGCAACGCCGTCGAGTGTCTCGGGGCGGTACTTCTCGACCCATGGCAGGTTCTCGTCCTCCTCGGCCGGCTTCGGGCTAGCAGACATTTTTGCAGGCGCGCAGAGAGACGTCGAGACGTTTCAAAGGCGTGCAGCTGCAACGCGTTAAACTCCCGACCGTCGTGTCAGGTGGACGGGCCGGCCGTTTCAGCCAGGGTTTCGCGGCGGGACAGAGCGTAAACTGTAGCTCGCACTCACCTTGAGGCTTTGTCGGCGTTTGAAGCGGAGCGAGGCCATCGACTAATTGCATGCGCTGGGCCATTTGGGCCGGATTGGCGGCTCTCCAATTCCCACGGGTGCTTGCGTCGTCGGATGTGCCACTGAATGTGTCGGAGTCGCTCGAAGTCGGCGTAGCCGTGCAAGCCGACATTGACGCGTTTCCGGCGGCGCGCGTGCGCGCGGCGCCCGCGCCGGGCTCGACGCCCATTCCCGCGGGCGGCATCTCGGCAACCATTTTCCCGGGCGAGGTGCATGTGTACGAGCCGCAGATGCGGCTCAACTCGAGCAGCTTTTTGACCCTCAGCGAGTGCGAGCGGCGGCCCCTCACAAACCCGCCGCTGTGGCTGTACTCGGGCTCATTTGAAGATTCAACGGCCGATGGTGGACTTTTGGAGCTCACGAATTTCACAGGGTTCAACAAGACAGTGCGTGTCGAGGCGCCAAACTCGACGCATGCCGGCGCGCAATGGACGTATCAATTGGGTATCGACGACTCCGCGTCGTACGTGCAGGATGTACCGGGCCTGTTCTGGGTGGACTCGGACTTCGTGAGCAGCTTGTTTGTGACGGAGCTATACAAGAATTTCAGCATGCTTGTTGATGACACGCCGTATCAGCATATCATCAACCAGAGCGCGCTGAACTCGACGACGCAGCAGTTCAGCCTGTTTCTGCGGCCGGCGCCGAAGCTCGAAGTCGAGGCGCCGACTACGGGGAGTGTGTTGAACCGTTCGTTCTGCGCTCTGCAGGGCTCGGCGCTGCTGAACCAGAACAACGCAGACTTCAGCACGACGGACCGCAGCAACAACGTCAGCCAGCAGCTGTATCGGGGCCAGTTTCTCATGAAGGGACTGAATCGGTCCACGAATTACGACATCAACCTAGCGATTGCGCCGCTGACGCCGGGCTACACGGGTGGCATGCTGTTTGCATCGGTGCCGTTTGTGACGAAAAATAGTACGTCGTGCCAACTTATTTATAACATGTCCATGTGCCCGCAGACGGCTTTCAGCGTGCCGGGGAATGCCTCTGTGTACACATCGTCCGAGCTGAGCGCTCTCTACAACGACGCCGTGGCGCGCATGTACGCGAATTTCACGCGCGCCCTCGATCAGGTGAACTGCAACGACACTCAGGACAACCGGTTCTCCGTGTTCTACGGCTGCGACCACTGCGCCTCGGCATACCGCGACTGGCTGTGTACTGTTGCCGTGCCGCGCTGCGCGGACTGGACGAACGATGCGCCGTATCTGCAGGAACGGTTGCCGGGCGAGTCGCGCAACGACATGATCAACCAAGTGATCCGCCCGGGCAAATACAAAGAAGTACTCCCCTGCTACTGGTTGTGCAACCTCATAGCAACGTACTGTCCGGCCAAATTCAAGTTCCAGTGCCCGACAGGAAAGCTGCTCAACGAGTCATATGGCTGGCCGTCCGATAACGGCGATGTCTCGTGTAGTTACCCAGGCGCCGTGTACAGACCCGACGGCGCGTGGCTGCTGCGGCCTTCCTGGTTCATTCTCATCAGTGCGGCACTGCTGTGCTTGTATATTTAACTTGTTTATATGTACGCGCGTTCGGCAACCCCCCCCGCCGCCAGTCTGCTTGGCACGGCTGCGCTGCGCTTGCGCTACGCAGGTGCTACGCAGGTGCTACGCAGGTGCTACTTATCAGCGCCGCTGGCTGCGGGCTTAGAGCCGTCTGCGGCCTCCTGGGCCGCCTCGCCCGGCGCCTCACCTGGTGCCTCGCTAATCTTAACTGCATTCGGATCATCACCACCTTCGTGCGGCTCGGCGGCGGCGACGGCCTCGTCAATGGCGCGCCGCGGGCCTTCCGCCAAGACCGTCTTCAGCACGGGCCACCATGCATCGTGCGGCTTGTCAAACAGGTCAAGCGGTAGTACGTTTTTGCTCAGCTCCCACTCACCCTGCTTCACGCGCGTCAGGTTCACCATATGCGCGGGTACGTCCAGCGCGGCGCCTAGATCCCGGATCAGCGTACGTATATACGTTCCCGACGAGACGCTAAATTCGAGATCGAGCAGGGCGCCACTTGCGGGCGGCGCTTCTGGCAGCGGCTTGAGCGGGCCCGTGATGCTAGCCGCAAACTCGCGCTCCTTCGGCGTGGCCGCCGTCGTGGGCAGCGCGGCGCCGTAACGCAGCTCGCCGGCTTCCAAAAAGTCCACAACGCACTCGCGCGGCTCAATGGCCCGCGGCAGCGCGAGGCCCTCGCGCGCATACTCGTAGAGCGGCTTGCCGTCCATTTTGAGCGCGCTGAACACGGGTGGCAGCTGCGTGATGGGCCCGCGCAACTGAACAAGAGCACTGCGGACGTGCTCATTTGTTAAACTCTTCTCAGTAACGGGCTCGTGTGCCCATTCCAATACACTACCCTCCGCGTCGTATGTAGTTGTGCTCGCGCCCAGCAGGGCCGTAGCCTTGTAGATTTTCGTGCATTGGCCTAAATAGCCCTGCAGCTGCTTCGTCCCGCGACCGACGCCAATGACGAGCACGCCCTCTGCCAGCGGATCTAGCGTACCGCCGTGCCCGATCTTGATGAATTGGTGCTTGTTTCGGCGGCTAGGCCGCTGCCCTGTCCGCTGCTGCTCCTTCAGCTCGGCAAGGAACTCCGGCGACCGTGAAAAGATCTTCTTGAGCTTGCCGACGACGTCCTGCGACGTGGGCCCTGACGGCTTCCGCACCGCGAAAATCCCATTCATCGCTTGCCAAACACCGCTGCCTCAAATTCGCAGCCAAGTACCCCTACCCGCGCGGTATCCTCGTCCTCCAAGCGTGAGGCGATACTAACACTACTGCTACCGCGCCAATTAATGGCGTCAATCTGCGTAGTGGTTGAAAAAGGCACATTGACCTAGCAAGTCTGACGGATCAGGACACGACTAAAAAGCCGACGGCATCAAAATACGAACCGGCTGCTTTGCACGGCATGTAGCGCGTTCGCAACTCAATGCCATATAGGCAGCGGCTCTAAGTATTCAGTTCAGTTTTTAAGCGGTAGTTACGAGAATTGTTTTTTTTACCAAATAGTAGCGCCGTGCCATGGAGAATGTGCACTATCAGCGTTAGCACGCTGGGCTGCCCACGCTGACCCCCGCCGCTCAGAGCTTCGATCCGCGCGATACGGGCACGCACGGCGCTTCTGATCGCGACATGCGCAAACGGCGGTACAACGGAGGCGGCCTCAGTGAGGCCGTCATGAACCTGCGCAGCCTTGTGGAAACTGCTGCGGCAATCCAACAGGAACTGCCTGCTTCGCTCGCGTCCACGTCGCCGGCGTCTGCGCCATTGCCGAAGGGTCTCGATGCCCTGAACTCGCTGGACACACTTGGCTCGATGAGCGACGAGGCCCTTGATGAGCTGCGCGCCGAGGTTGCCGGCGCCAAAAAACGCGTGGCGCACGAGAAAGCCCAGTGGGAGGAGCTCGGCAAGCACCTAAAGTCGGCAATGGATGCGACGCTCATGGTCATCTCCTTGAAGTCGGAGCCGAGTCTGGCGAAGCGGCGGCGCACGGGCGCGGCCTCTATTGCAGCAGACGACGTCGGGGAAGACGCCAGTGACGCAGCGCCGGAGCCGCCCTCGCATGTCACGTCCGAGTCAGAAGATATGAGCCCGGACCAGACTTGCGACCTCAGCGTGGGCCGCATTGTTGCCTTCAAGCTTCCGCGCTCCGTAGTGGACGAGTGGATTCAGTGTGAAATCACGCGTGTGGTGACGCCGGGCCAGAAGTTCGAGGTCCGCGACCCCGAGCCCGACGAGCGAGGTAACCCTGGCAAAAAGTACGTCGCCAAGCTCAAGGACATAATGCCACTCCCGCTACCGGGACAGCCCATCAAGCCTCTTCCGGCTGGTTCCGTTGTGCTGGCGCGCTACCCTGAGACCACCGCGTTCTACAAGGCGAGAGTTGCGAGCTACCATCCAAAAAGGCATATCTATAAGCTGCGCTTCGAGGGCGAGGAGGACGCGCACAAGGAAATCGAGGTCAACGACACACTTGTGCTCCCATCATTTATGCATAACAAGGGCAGGCGCTAATTGACGCGGCCCTGCGGCGTCTCGTCATATGTGACGAGCACTTGTAGTCTTATTTTTATTCTCTTCATTCAACAATTGTTTTATTACTTACTAGTTATGAGATGACCAGGAGTAAAACGGGGACCTGCAACCCGTCATGAAGTTCTTCTGCTTTGTTCATGGCATTCCACGCAACATAACGGCGCATCTGAAGCAGGTCCTCATACAGAACTGAACTCTAGCCAGCTGGACCTCCTTGATTGTTCAATGCTAAATTTAAGTTGGACAACATATGTATGCAAATGCTACAAAAACAAGCCGGGGCCTCCGTGCGGATACACCCAGCTTCTTCTCCATCTTTTTTCGATCGAGACAACCGAGTCCTCTCGGTGTAATCGCGAGAATCGTCGGTACGGCTCGAAATAGAATCGCGACCAACCTATTAACATCGAGCGAAGCGCTTTATAGTTGAGCAGCTCATTCTGTCAGAACGATAGGTGACAACGGGCTTGGAGAGACTATTCCCAGGGTTATGCAATGCTTTTTTTTTTTCGTCTTCTCGAGCTAAGAAATGAATCTCGTTTATTTTTTTGGGCCGAAGAAAGACTCTCTCTACCGCATGACGAGCACAGATGCTCTAGCCGGTTACTGCGGCGCGTAGCGAGCGTAGGTAATTGAGAGCTGGAGCGAGCCATAGGTGTAACCGTTAAGCTGGTTAATGGCTTGCTGCGCAGATGCTGGTGAAAGGAAGCGCACAACACCCGTACCAGCGGGGCTGCCATTCGCAAACGTCTGGATTTGTGCACGGGCCAGCGGTGCAATGGACTGGAATAACTCTAGCAGGTCGTTATCGGTCGTGCTCCAGGGGAGATTCGCAACGTGTACCGTGTCACTGGGCTCCCCGTGACTGGACGCGTACAGGAAGCTCTGACCATTGTTGTTAAACGACACCACCAAAGCCGAGGGGGCCACAGGCGCGACGACGTTCGACACGTTCGACACGTTCGAGTTTGATGAGCCCGCGTTCGAGGTCGACGAGCTCGAGTGCGCACTGAAGCCTGACACGGGGCTCTGAGAGGACGCAGCGCCGCTAGCCGAGTGGTCAAAATCGCGCGAACGAGAGGGCCTCTCGGTTAGAGGCTTGTCTTCGCGTACTTCCAGGGTGCGACCGTCGAGCACATAGCCGTCGAACTGGCGAATCGCCTCTTTTGCCTCATCCTCAGTCATGAAGACAACAGTGCCGTGGCCTTTCGAACGACGCTGAGCCGTGGTATGCACGTCGGCACGCGAAACACGACCAGCCGACTTGAAAAGATCTTTGAGCGCCTGCCAGGTTGTGTAGTAAGGAAGGTTCCCTACAAAGACAACATTCGGGGTGCCGCCCGTAGGCGGCTCGCGGTCCTCGCGAATAAACACGGGCCTACCCTTCAACTCCTGGTTATTCAAAGTCGCGATGGCATTTTGAGCGTCCTGGGCCGAGGCAAACTCAACGATGCCGCACCCCCGACTCTGGCCGTTAGCGCTGGTCAGGACGTCCGCCCGGAGCACCTGGCCAGCGGCTCGCATAAAGTCTTTCAAGTCATTCCACGATACACTATAGGCAAGATTGCCTACATAAACACGGCAGTTATCCATTTTTTCGCCCGGCTCAAAACGGCATACACCAAGAGTATTTAAGTCCCACGGTGGCTATGAAATATGTCAACGTTTCAGCAAAGAGCAAAAGTCCCAACACCCCCGATCGGCAAACCCTGACGCATTTTCGTAACATCTGCACGAATCGATTACCCTGCATACACCTTAGGACGCCCGCCGGTGGTGACCGTGTCGCCACGCCTGCAATTGAATGCAACGCTCAAGGTGGCGTCGCCGGCGAGGAACAGCTGAGACTACTAAGCCGCCTAAGCAGTAATCTGTTTACCGGCGGCCTGCATGATGCCGCTTATGTAGTCAGGCCTCTGCGGCGGAAATCATAGAGCGCACTTTTTGCCGAGCATGCGCCATAACAGGTTACGAGCACAGTATAACAGAAGATTCACGTACCTAGAGTCTTTTAAGCTCAGACTGCTGCGAGTCAGTCGCAACCCGTCCTCACCAGCGTGGTCACGAGCCCTCTACCTTTACCTCTTGATTTCTGGCCGCGGCACAGAATGCAGGTGCAGTCGCACGGCCCGCCATTCCACCCTGAGTAATATGCATAAGGACCCTAACCGTCAGGGATGAACACTTCTCATATAATGCCCTACCCTATCTAGGCCATGTGGCATTTCTGCACTTTTACGCCGAAATCAGCTCGGGTCGCCTTATTTGCTTGTTGCCTGGTACGCCATATTGTCTCAGTAGCAGCGCCGCTATCTAGTAACCAAAACTCGTATCGGTGTTACGGACTTATTATGCCGGCGTTGAGCGCCTGCACGGCGGGCTGCGCTGCGCAGAAATACGCAGTCCCCTCAACGCTAAGCACGTCGTGACCTTAAGCCGAAATGTACGGCGCGCTAGGCATGGTTGCGTGCTTCCCAGAAGCATAAACAGCGGATCTCGGCTTCGATAACTGGTTTAGCCGTGCGTGTTGCCGTCTGACTAATACACCCACGATTCAGCCCTTGGTTGCGCATATGCAAACGCCCGCCCTTCTACGGCCGCGGAAAATTCGTGCTACATAAGCACTCAGGCGTAGTTTGTAGCAGGCAAGGGCGCTAGTGCGGATCCGACGTGGTCTCCGCTGCAGACACCCTGCGAGCCGAGAAACGCGCTGCCACTGTACTTCTCCGATAATGGCTGAAAAATGCCGCACTCGCATGGGCTACTCAGACGCGTGCTCCTCCATTTCCGCTTCTGGTCTACGGGAAACGGGTGAGGTAGCCTCGCCTCAAATGCGGGTCAAGGCGAATACCACGCCCTCGCGATCTCGTTACGTAGCGCCTGTATAGGGCTGCCCACTAAGATAATGGCTCCGCGGAACCTGCAGGAAGTAACCGAACATGCGAGCGTAACCCGTGCCCCAATGCGTCCGGTGTGGTCGGCGAGCGTGCGGGCATATGGCAAACCCTATTCCCGGTGGCTCTACGCCACCCCGATCCGGGGTTAGTGGGCATTGGCCGACCGAGGGTTGTCGGGGTGGCGCTGAACCGGGAGGGTATCTGTAACTGATTGCATTTGCTGAGACATGACTGGCCGCCACCGCGCGGCAGCGCGGGGCGTTAGCCACCCAGCGCGAGTCGGCCCGACACTCTAGAACCCTGAGGCCGCACACGGTCGCACACAAGTGAGTGCATGTTCGGGATGCTTCTGCGCCCTTAAATATGGTCGTGAGCTACAAAGCCTATGTTATTTTTGTTAGAGGCGGTCACCCAAATACTTGATAAAAACCGTGTCTATAAGGCTCTTGTTGGAGATATCGAGCTCTTCGGCGCTTCGAGCGGGTCCGACCCATTCGCGCAGGTGGTCCAGCTCCGAGGCAAGGGTATTCCGTAGCGCGTCACCCGCATCAGGCACGACGAGAACGGCGCCCGCCTCGAGGTCGTGTCGGTAGGATCGTTTCGTAAAATTTGAGGAACCAATGTAGGTCATGAGCGGCTTCTCGCTCGCGCGCCAAGCCCAGATGCCCTTCGCGTGATACGACCAGCCGCCCGCTTCGGTTACAGTGCCTCGTCTCCACTCGTTCAAGGTTATGCTAGAGTCGCGCGGAATTTGTTCCACAAAACGACGCGCCATCATTGTGTAGAGCAACGGAATGTGAGAGCTGAGACCCTTTGACTCGTAGAAGCCGTTCGCGTATTTGCTAGCAGTGATGACCATCGCATGCTCAGCCCTGGACCGCAGTAGATTGCGCTCGAGACCATCGTAAACGTTGAAGTACCCCGCGGTAAGGGCCCAGTTATACGATGGATTCTCGGCAAGCTCCTCGGTGATACTCTCCATGGCGGGCAGCTCGTTGCCAAAGCCTAGCGGACTGAACTGGCATACGGGGTAAACAATGGTCGTGTTGGGTGGTGCTCTATTAGTGTCGGCTGTGGACGACGCATTCTGCTGCGGACGCAACAGGTCTGCGAGCACAGCCTGAGCACGCCGCACATCTTTTTTGGAAGGCGCTACAAGCCGGAAATTGTCGTGAGGGCCAATACCACTTTGTTTTGGTTCCACCCGATGACTCATGCTCGACACGAGCTTCTGCACGCGAAAGAAGTAGTCTGTGACAGCGCTGTCATGAATGCTGATGTAGCGGTCCTGGCGATTCGTGAAATAGTCATTCGAGAGGTTCGCGCCAGAAAGAACAATCTCGTCGTCAAAGCCGTATAGCTTCATATGCTGCAACCCGGCGCCCTCGTTCATACGCTTAGGCAGAGCCAATTCCCAAAAGCGCGTCAGCTTTGGTGTACGAAACATGCATAACTGTACCTGATTGGGAAACTTCGCGGCCAGGGGCGCTATTAAAGACGCCGTCGAGGCGCCGTGAGGCGCCTCGCGCGTGCCCCGCAGCCCGTCACTTAGAATGTACACTTTCAATTCTGCGTTGGCCCGCAGTGACTTATCCAACACCTCAATGAGGTCTGTTTCGGTGCGGCCAATGTAGAGACTGGCCAGAAACACACGCTCTCTAGCCTGCTTGATGCGGTCACACAGGTACGAGTAGAAGTCCTTTGGCTCGCGCAGCACATTAATCCGGGCAGATGGAACAAGGAAACGTGGTGCCAATGCATCCAGACACCCGAGCATTATTTCGTCTGGCTGGCGTCTGCCTTTTTTTTGCGGCAAGCACAGTTTTTTCTTGCCCCCGCTTTCGTTTCGCGACGTCGGGGCAACCGCGACTATGTGTTTCCTGACTCGGGATCATGTGATGCTTAGTGGACTTTTTCCAAAAGCGCATCGCTTCAAACTCAACCACGAAGTTCCGCCAGCATGATTCGCAGCCTGCTGAGGCCGTGCCGCGCGCTGGTGCCGCACTCCAGAGGCTTCGCCTTCGGGCGCCCTCATTCTCGGGTCTCTAATGAGGAAACGCTGATCCCAAAGCTCGTTCTGCACTGTAAGTTCACGAACAACAACACCATATTGACGCTTAGTCGCCGCGTGAATCGCCAAATAAAATCGAGTCCCCCAGCTAGCAATGAGCAGGTCATCAATCAGGCTGAATTGATCCAGCAGATCCGCCCCGAGCAGGAGGTCATTACAACTGTATCTGCGGGCCAGCTCGGCTTCCGCGGCACAAAGAAGGATAGCTTCGATGCGGCATTCCAAACGACGGCGCGCATGTTCGAGCGCATCGAGGAGAAGAAGCTCACTGGCCAGAGCATCGAGCTGATCATCCGCAATTTCGGCCAGAATCGCGAGGCCTTCTTCAAGGTCTTGTTCGGCAAGGAGGGGACTCGCATTCGTCCGGCCATCAAGCGGGTGACGGACGGCACGCGCATCAAGTTTGGCGGTGACCGCGCTCCTAACCGTCGCAGAGTATGAGCGTCATTCTAGACTGCTGAGCCTCTGGCCAAATGTATATAGGACCATGCATCGATTGTTGAAGGAGCCGGCAAACGCTGTGTGCGCGGCGCCAACGTTGCGTGTGATAGATGTGTTATGCCTTCGGGCTACCCAGGTACTAGTAGTATTTACAATATACGTGAATCCCGGTGCACCATCTATCTAGTGAACTGCTTCCATCGTATGCTGCAGCAGCCAGATGGCTCAGCACAAGGTAAGGACATAATTACTCATTGGAACACAAGGAAGTTGCCTCAAGAAACCTAAAGGAACCTCAACGCTGCGGGAAGCGCAATGTCTCCCGCGGTTCACGGAGCATATCTTATTCCTTGAGACTTGGAATTTGAGTGTCGAAAGCTTGGTAGCTATGTGATTTTGAGATAATATATAGGATGCCTTAAAAGAGCGTGGCATTTAGGAAAATAAATTAGACTGCATTATGAGCGAAAAAGAGTGACAGGTAGAGGGTGGGGTTCAGAAAGGCAGTTAATAGTGTGAATTGGAGTTTCCGCTACCGTTCGGTGCGGGGTTGTCATTGTACTGCAACAGCGGTGGCAACGTGCTGATATCGCAGTTCTGCGCCAGGAACGGGTTCTCAAGCAGCTCCTTAGTCGTGGCGCGGTACCGCACGTCAACGCACAGGCACCGGGACAAGAAGTTCTTGAGTTCCTTGCTCAAACGCTCAGGCTCCTTCAGCTTGGGCGTACCGTTAGCAGCAATCAGGTAAAGCGCTTTGAGGGGTTCCTGGTTCAAGTAGGGGGGCTCGCTCTCGATCATTTCTATAGCCATGATTCCCAGCGACCAAACATCGACCTTCGCGTCATACTGCCGCTGCTTCACGACCTCAGGTGCCATCCAGTACGGCGTGCCGACCATTGTCGCGCGCTTGCTCTTCTGCTCTGTTAACTTTGCACAGAAGCCAAAGTCGGTGATCTTGACGTTACCAGAACGGTCGAGAAGCATGTTGTCGGACTTGATATCGCGGTGAATGATGTGCTTCGAGTGCAGGTGCTGAAGCCCGAGACAAGTCTCGCGGCAGATGGTCGCGATCTGGACCTCGTTCAGGTTGTTGTTCTCAATGATGTCCGTAAGCGAACCGCCTTCCATGTACTCCATGACCACCCACAGATCGCTTTGGTTGCGCAGATACGCTGCCAAGAAGTTCACAATGTTAGGATGGTGCGACTCCCGCATTACCGTGATCTCATTGACAATCAGCTCCTTGCGGGGCTGCGTCGCAAGGTCGATTTGCTTGATAGCAACGTGAGGGTGTCGCTGGGCTACGTGCGGATCAAGCGGCCGCGCCAGGAACACGGTCCCGGAAGCGCCCTGGCCGACGCGCTTCAATTTCTGATACAGCGCCGTTGGATTCTCGCGGCTTACCGTGGCACGCAGGCGCTGCAGCACTTCGGCTTCACTAAGCGCCGAGATGCGCTTCTCCTTATCGTTCGCCGGCGCCGGAGTCTCGACCACAGCCACATTCTTCGCTGCCGGAGAAACCTTTGCACCTTCGAGAGCCCGCTGCGTGGAGGCCATAACATCCGCATTCGCATTAGGCGCGACAGGCACAGGCACAGGTACCTGCTTCTGCGTAGTCTGAGGCGCCTCCTTTGGCTGTGCCGAGAGCCTAGGACCCTGCGGCGCCATAGCAGCAGGAGCTGCTACTGCATCGGGCTTCTGGCGAGGCGTCGAATGTGCCTGGTGCTGCGGCGCATGATGCTGCACTGGCTGCTGCTGCTGCTGTTGCTGCTGAACCGGCGGCTTCGGTGCAGGTCGAGCTACACGCAGCGGTGACACATAGTTAGAAGTGCGCGAGACCGAGGGCTGCATCGGATGAGACCCAGATGACCCATGGGGTGCTTCGGCGCCAGCGCCGATTCCCGCGGAGGCAACGGGGGTAACTGGGGTCAGAGGAGTAGCTGAAGTGCGCTGACCACGGCCGTCGGCCACTGCCACCGTAACCGGCGGCTTAGGCGCAGAACGCGTCGGTGGCGCGGGCGCGGGGCGTGTGTTTGTGAAGGTGGGCGACATCGAACCAGCCGGCATGGCCGGCTTCGGCGGCGGCAGCTGCGGCGGTATTTGAGACTGCGACGGCGGCTGCTCCTCCGCCTCCTGCTGCATGTTTTTCTGGTAGAAGTTTAGCACATCGACCACGGCCTGCGGGTTGTTGTTGAAGTCCTCCCGCGTGATGGCAGACGCGTTCAGGAGCCGCTCCCACTCGGAAGGCAGGCCGGTAAACGCACCCGAAAGCGGATCTACACCAACGTGTACATTGTGTGTGAAGTTGGTTGGGCCCGAGACGCCAGTGGACGGTACCTTCGAGTAAATATCGTCGATCCAGGCGTAGAGCTCGGCGTCGTTCTTACACGCCACATAAAGGGACCGCGATTTGGACGTCGAGCGGATAATTTCGAAGCAGAAGGGCCGTGAGTCCGTGCGCGTGATGCTGCTCACGGTGCTGAGAGGCAGCGAAAACGACGTACCCGAGTTCGGAGACTCGGACCGATTGAAGTAGAGCGTTGAGTCGCGCAACACAAGGTACTTATTGCTCCAGATCCGGATTGGACCGTCGCTTTTGACCGTAACCCATCCCTGGCGCACTACCTGGCCCGTTGAGGCCTGACGCGACCGGGTCGGCGTGCCAATGTCAAGGTTTGACGAGCTTGCCGGCGACCGTGCGAGAGGAACGCGCATGCGAGGGTCAGGAGATCCCAGAGCGGTAGTGCTCGCACTCAGGCCGAGACCTAGGCCTGCCATACGCGTCGGTGTGCCGTCAAATGGGCCCGATCGCAGTGCAGTGGCATGATGCGAAGGAGTAGCGGCTGTCGGGCTCGTACGCGAGCTCTTAGGCGGTAGTGGCGCAGGGCCTGGTCGCGTGAAGGCATCTGGAGACAGGTCTTGCGTGACCGAAAAGGACATTACGATGTAGGTTCTCCAGAGGGACTTAGGAGAACAGGGGGGAAGATAAAGAGCGCTGGACCTTGAGCGACCTTGTGAGTTGGTTGCAGAGGGTCTAGGCGGTCTGGAAATTCACTGCAGGGACCGGTTGAATGTTTATCGCTCGAGTGACAATGAACGCCAGGCCTCTGACGCAGTCGCAACTAAACTTAACCTAGTTGCACGAGAAGGCGGTTCACAAATAACGCGTGTCAAGTCCGCAGCTACGGTCGGGATTGAGGCAGAAAGCTTCAATACTGCGTAAGCTCTCGATACCGGAGGAATACCGCTGCGTCAACACTTGACGTTCCAAAAGTGAGACAGCGTGATAGCCAGCAGTGGGTGGTGGAACGTAAGGCAGGTTGCCGCGAGGGCTGGGTGCCCCCCTAATTGGGTAAGGTTCCTGCTGGGGCCGGGGAGAGACGTGACCTAAGCGCCCTAGGGTTTGTTTTCAAAAGCTGATTGATTACAAGGGCACGGGTTGGAGTCTAAATGTATCAACGATAATAAGGCCCCGCAGGGCTAAACTATGCACGAATATTTGCTGCGCTACCGTTTACTTCGCGCTTGCATCCCAAGAGTGCTCGCAAAAGTAATTTGCGGTCATGTTTCGCCCACGGGCGCGCCGTAAAGCAGGCGCGAACCGCGAAAGCGCCTCTTACCGCGGCTTGGCGGCAAAACCTTGCCTTAGCGCACCTCACGCTATTGTACGCGACGCATAACCCCTTACCGCGGTGCTAAGACGCGGTCCGCTGAGGCGCTCGAGCCGCGCTTTTGACGCGCAGGACTTGGGCGTGCGTGTGCCTATTCTCTAGTTTGTAGTAGGCAGCAAGCAGTTCTCGGCAACGGTGGTTGCGCGGCGAAACCTGTGAGCTTTTAGACCTGCTCGACGCGTCGATGCATTGAAAATAATCTAGCCACGACCCCATGTCCTATGCCATGAAAGATACGCCGGACTTCCACAGATTGGCAGAGGCACTTGAATAATACTCGGGGATTATTATTAGTGAATTTCTAGATGAGTTTACAGCATTGCAGATCTCAGGAAAGCGTTGACGGCCGACGCGGTCGGCGAACGGCACCTAACCCACGAAAGATTGCGACTATGTCTAAGACACAGCTGTGTGCGTTTATCAACCTTCGCGTACATGGGTTAGATGCCGCGATCGGCGTCCCAGAATGGTCCAGGGCGGTTGCGCGCCAGCCCGAGGCGACCGCATCGGCCAAACTTCGACTTTCGTCGCAGCCGAGCACCCCCAGACCGACTGCACTCGTGCGCGACGCCTCTACAAAGCACGTAGCCATGCTGCGTGGCCGTATTTACGGTGGCTTTGTGCCGCCAGATAACGTTGCACTTGAGGACTCCGTCGCTCGTGGGGAATGCGGGCTTTGCAGCGGTTGCTTATTGTGTGACGCGCTGAATTGTCCTGCCAGTGAAACTAAAACATTGCATGCATCTGTTGTGCAGCCCTCAACCGCCGGCGAACCAGAGATTAGCGGAGAGGTCCCAAAAGGGTAAGTTCCACGGCCAACCCCACACCCTCCGTTAGGTGGGAACTTGAGCTCAGGAACTCTTCCATCAATCATTTCCAGTTTGTGCCACGTATCAAAATGACGAACCCAATTGTTGCCTTCGCGGCGTCAATTTTGCTAGCACCAGCATTCGGCGGAGCTATTCGCGCCGGCGCGAATGGCGCCGACTGCATGGTTGCGGCTCGTTACCGCCCCGGTTTACCCGAGAAGTTGCTCTCCGGAGCCGAGCTGAACACCCTCAGCAGTGCTTGCATAGCCGAGCGCATGCGCACGCATCTTGTCGAGCCCTCGCTCTGCGAGCCGGCGGCGGAAGCGAAGCCCGCTTGCAGCTTCGCAATGCGGGCGGCGCGCTTAATTCGCGCGCCGATGACGCAGCTGCTCTACGCGGTGTTTCACTTGCCACACGCGGCCGACCGCGGCCAATTGAGCCAGAAAGAGATTTCGCGCCGTCCTATGATGTTGCTGTCCGCCAGTGATGGCACTACTCACGCCGCATCTGCCGCCTGCCATAAGCAGCACTGGCCGTCACGAATTATGGCACTGAACGAGCTAAGCAAGCTGAACAAGTTCTCGTTAGCCGGCGTGGCTCAGCTGGCGGCTTCTCACGCCGTGGCTTGGCTTGGTGTCAGCCTCGGAGTCGTAATGCTTGTGTTGGCTCGCAAAGAGGTCCTGCTAAAGAAAGCCTGCACACGGATGCGCATACAGAGACAGCAAGTCGCGGAGGCTGCTGCCATCACTGGCGCTATCACGACGCAGCTGGCCAGCGCCCTGCGCGAAAACTCCGCTATCAAAGCTGCGCTGCAAAACACTTTGAAGGACCGCGACGCGCTGCAGACGCAAGTCAGTCGGCTGACTTTCGAGCGCGACAACTTCAAGGAGTCGCTGCAGCAGACGATGAAGCCTTCGCGCGACCGCGCGCGCACGCAGTCTCGATTTCATGAGGACTCCGACATCCTTGGCCAGTACGCGGACCGTGAATGGAAGTTGCGGCAGCGCCTCACAGAGGCCGAGTCGCGGATTGCAGGCCTGGCCGAGGAGGCGGCAAGGACCCAGCAGCAACTGGCCCGGCTAGCAGAAGACCTGGAGAATGCGCGCTATGGCCTTGCGGTCGAGAAGCAAAAATCCACGAGTCTGCGCGCAGAGCGTGATCTGTACGCCAGCTTTGCTAGGCTCAGCGCCGCCCACAAGCGGCACTTGGCTCAGGTATTAGCGGATTTGCATGAGCGTCGCTACAACGAAGAGCGGCTGCTGAACCGCCGCGTCTTGAGGCTTATGGACTGGGTTGTCACTACGGGCGGCGACGTTGAGGAGCTCCTTTCGGGACAGCGCGGCCTTGTTTCAGCGCTGAACGACTGTATGGGTGCCCTGCGCGCACGCGTGAGCGAGCCATATGGCATGGCCGTCGAGACTCGCGCGTGTCTGAGCGCCTACGTGAACGAGTGTACTAGCTTGAGCCAAGACTTGGCGGCCGGGCTCGAGACTCAAGGCGCCGGGCTCGAGCGCTACCTGAGCCGCGTGCAATCGCTTAGCGAGCGCATAGCAGCGTTCGTGCTGAGCATGGCGCACACACCGCGGGACGGTGCCAATGTCGCCTAATTATTTATTTATGAATTGATGAGTGCGGATGTATGCATATGTGCCACAAATTTTAACGTATTTTTTTGTAATTCAATCGATGCCATGAAGCATACCTATGTATATGGACTTAGCTTGAGCCAGGGAAAAATGGGCAACATGCGCGTTCAATATCTAAATGGTACAAACTACTCAGGCCAGCGCCATGAGCGACGCGACAAATGTGAGGATAAGCCGCGGGCGCACCTCGACGATGTCCTCGGGCACAATCCAGATCAGGGCGCCGAGCTTTCGCGCAATCGAGATGGCCAGTTTCGCATTGTCCGTGTAGTCGTCGCTGACATGCTCGTAATCGACGTACTCAGGCTTGATGCCATGGATGACGTCGAGCAGCCAGACGCCGTCAGCAAGCGACTGGTCGCGGAACGAGCGCACGGGCGCGGCGTAGCCGCCCTTAGCCTTCTCCTGAGCCCATTTCAGAATTTCGCTGTCGGTCAGGTTCTTTCCGTTCTTGGCCAGGCTCTTCAGCGTAAGATCGATGTTGCGGCGCATGAGCTGCCAGACAAGGGCCAGTGTCAGAGTGCGCGAGCCGTCGTAAATGTCGCTGCCGTCAATGCCGACCAGCGAGAAGCCCTGCTCCTTGCCAATCGTGACAGCGTAGTTGTCGTTCTCGATCGCCTTAAAGGGGCTCATGCCGACGCTGGCAATGTAGTTGCCCACCTCGTCATCGTCGGCAGCACCAACGAGCGCGCCAAGCACTTCCTCGCCCGGTGGCGGGCGCTTGTTTACGACACGCCAGTTCACGGAACCTGGCATCACCTTGTCGTAGGCCTGCAGCAGGACAATACCGTCGCGCAGGTCAGCGAACAGGTTGTTAACGAAGGGGTCGACCTCGAGCGAGTTCAGCCACATCGTAAATACGCGTGCCTCGCGCTCACCTTCGGCGTCGAAGTCCTCAATCTCGACCTTCTCCTTCTCCTCCTCCGTGACGGGATCAAGGCCTGGGTACGTGTTGAAGAGGTGCGCTACAAACGACAGGTTCAGCTTCGGGTTTCCGGCGACCATGGCCGTGGGCGTCAGGTATTTGCGGGCGCCGAGGTTTTCGGCATTCTGCAGGATGAGCTCGGCGCGCTCGTACAAGTCCGTCGTTTTCAGCGGCGCAAGCGAGCAAAGCTCGGGGTTCAGCTGGTGCAGCAGCCTCGCATAGTTTTCACCGTCCTTCACGTCGCCGCTGAAGTTCGTGACGCGGCGCTTTGAACCGGCCGCGGCGAGGTGGTAGTTGAACCAGCGCAGCAGAATCTGCTCAGGCGGCAGACGCAAGAACTGCTCGAGCGTCTCGTCGTCGAGAAGTAATCGGTAGAGCTCGGGGTGCAGCTTGATGTCAACCTTAGCTAGCAACCCCTTGCGGATGATCTGCCAGATGAGGCCGAGAATAAGGTGCTCGCGGCCCTCAATGAGATCCTCGGCGTGCACGTTCACAATGACGCAGCCAATACCCTTAGCGGAGTTGATAACAACGTTTGCGTTCTCGACCATTTGGAACGTGTTCAGCGACTTCCCAGCCTTTGGCACGTTGAGCACGCGCGTGTCGATCGTGTTCGGTACGCTATCGTTCACGAGCTTCGCTAGCAGCAGCGAGTCGCGCGCCTCATCGAATATTTGATTCGAGTCCGTCGGAAGGGGCAGGCGCGAGCCAATGACCTCATCGCCGGCCAGGTTCTGGTTGATGTGGTGCGTGAACTCGGAACGCTCCTCCTCGTCGATAACGTGCGTGCCGCCGCCCTTTCCTTGTACGACAATGCGCTCGCCGGCACCCGAGTGGGCGCGCTGGCGGCCGGCCGTGAGGTTGTCCGGCAGCTTCAGGCCCTGCGGCTTCGGCTTGAGCGAGGGCTTCTCGGCCTTCTGGAGATGGAACTCCTTCAGCTTCACAGCGAGGTCGCAGAAGTCATCGAGCTCAATTTGGCCACTCGAGTCAACGTTTACCTGCTTCAGCGTCTCACGCACCTCGTCGTAGCTGCCCTTGCCGGACTTGGACAGGGCCGTGATAACGTCCTGCTTCTGCAGGCGGCCCGTGTCCTCAGAGTCAATACGGTGGAACTCGTCGACGATCTCGAAGATCTCCTCTTGGCTCAGCTCCGGGTACTTACGCTGGAGTTTGAGCGCGTTCATTGTGTCGAACTGGAAGTTGCTGTGCGTGGTGGTCGAAGCTTCCCGCGAGTCCGTTGTGTGGCAGGGCCGCTTAGGTCACGCGCCACTTAGCCTTCACGCTCCCCTAACCCACCTCCCAGCCGCGCCGCGCTCTAACGGTCACCCAAATGCAGCTGCAGCGGTGCCGCTGGCTATAAAAATATGCTGCCAAGAAGACTCGGATGCGCTCAGCTCGCGCACTGCCCCACTGCACGTGCACTAGAATGATCGTCGTAGTCTATTCATTTATGCACATACAACAAGGCGGGGCGCGCGCCGGGCCTCTGCGGCGGCACCCTCGTACTCCACCTGTAAGCGACACTGACGCGCGGCAGTAGACGCGCCGAGATAGAGATTGAGTAGATGCGGCTGCCCACGCACATTATTATATAGAAATTAAGCGTCAGATTTAGGTGCTGCGGTCCCGGCGCCGCCTTGCATTAGTACCCCACGCGCTCGATTATTTGATTCTCGAGCCGCTTTTTCCAGTCGCGCCGCAGGGATTCGACGTAATCGAGCACGAGCTGTGCATCAGCATCGCTCGCGTCCACGCGCGACTGCATGAGGACTTCGTGGCCGCTGCGCGTTGTCGAGGAGCCGTACTTCAAAGCCATGTTGTCCTTGACGGGGTCTGCGCGCAGCGCGCACCAGATCGGCGCGTTAGACGCCAACTCCGGATAGATACAGTGATAAGGACTGCCGCACCAGCGGCAGATGTAGAACATGGCCAGCATGCCGAGGTACATGAAAACGTTCAGCGTCGGCACGAAGGTAGTGGATTTGAAGACGCCCGGCTGCAGCAGCCATGACTGAATTCCCGAGCCGGCCAGCAGCGTATGGTAGGTCGCCTTGTGGAGCAGCTCAAGCTCGTACTTTGATGCCTCGTAGCTGTGCTCGGAGCGCTCGATGCCGAGATCACTTCTGTCGAAGTACTCAGGCACGGAGATGCTCGTCGAGATCCAAATGAGGCGGCTGCCTGCGTGCAGCAGCGACTCCTTAATCTCCTGCACGAAGAACCACGGCGCGAACACGTTCGCCTGGAACGTGGCGCCGAGGCCGTCGCTGGACTTGCGGGCTACGCCCTGGATTTTGAAAGTGCCGACCGTGAACGCACGCAACGGGTCGGTGAAGAAGTCCTTGGCCGCCTGCACGTAGTCGATGCCGCCCATCTGCGAGTGGCTCGAGTTGAAGAACACGTAGTCGAGCTTGCGAAACCGCCTTTTTAGCTCGCGCGCCGCGCCGAGCACACTCACCATATCGGTCTGGTCAAACAGCAGGTAGTCGAACTCGACCAGCAGTTTGCGCGGGTGCGCCAGATTGTATGCCTGCAGGTCCTTCACGACCTGCGTGGCGCCGCGGAACGTGCGGGACGTCACGACAATCGTCAGGCGCTCGACGGCCGTGTCCGTCGCGGGCAACTCTTCGATGAGCCGCTTGCATATTGCTTGTCCGAGGTAGCCATTAGCGCCCGTGACGAGCGCAATTCTATGTTCCGGCATGTACAGCGTCATTTTTCGGGGTGGTCGAGTTACTCGCGACAAGCCGTAAGGGTAGGGTCCTGAGAGCTTCACTACATTACCTACTGCTGTCCTGCCCTCCCGGGTCAGTTCGACCGGAGCCGGCTAGTTCTGAACATCTACAATAGCGACAAAATGATAGGCAAGTAAGAAATCGTGTGTTTTTAATTATTTATTTTTTTCTCGTAAAGCGACTGGATCTATTAAATAAATTAGAGCCGCGCCACGTGGTGGTCGAATAGCTTCTTCGCGTCAACCCAGACGCGCGACGAGTGCCGCTCATTCAGCGTGAGCAGCGACGGGAGGAGGTCGCGCGAAAACGACTCGGACGCCTCGCGGGGCAGCAGCGTCGGCAAATGGTCGATGCCAATCACGTCGATCGTCGGCTTGGACGCGCCCTTGACCTCGAACGTCGGCTCGGGGAACGTCGAGCCCTGCGTGACGATAGGCACCGGGTTGTGCGGGTTAGTGAAGTCGGCGCTCACGTCGACCACGACGCTGAGGCGGCGCTGCGCGTAGGCGTTGATCTGCTCGAGCGTCACGAACGGCGCGATGGGGTTCGTGAGGTAGATGCAGTTCACGAAAATGTCCACGTCGAGAATCTCCTGGAACGGGCCGCCCTTCTTCGTCTCGTTGATATCCCACTTCACGATGTCGCTGTCGGGAATGCCCAGCTTGCGGAAGCAGTCCACGGCACCGCTGCCGCAGCGGCCCAGCGCGCCGATGACGAGGCCCGACGGCGTCTTGCCGCCAGGCACCTTCGCCAGGTCCTTTTTGATCGTGTTCACGAGCTCCGTCTCGTTCGCGAATGGCTTCACGGGGCCCAATGGCTTGCCCGTGCTCTGGCGCACGGCCCAGTCCCACACGCCGAGGGCCGCGCCGGCAAAGCCCGCGTAGAAACCGAACGCCGCAACGCGGCGCCCATTCTCGTCCTCGAGGAACTCGAGGTCGTAGAGCACGCCGTTGCCCGCGGGGAAGCGCGCAAGCACCTCGCGCCAGCCGTGCTGGTCCTTGTAGCAGTGCGCGAACTGCACGTGCTCGTGCACGAGCGGGAAGGACTCCTCCTCGAGCTCCTTCAAGCCAATGATGATGCGCTCCTTCGGCGCCTGCTTCCACGAGTGCTCGGGCACGAGCTCAGCGCCCACGGCCTCGTACTCGCTATCGTCAAAGATGCGCGGCGGCGAGCGCTCGACGTAAACCTTGTACCCAGCGTCAATGAGCGCCTTAACCGTCGTCGGCGTGAGCGCAGAGCGGTGCTCGAACGGCTTTGTTTCCGTGCGCAGATGCAGAATTGTTTGGTTACTCATGGCCACGAGTGCAGAGAGATAGATGCAAACCGCTGAACCACCTGTGCACCCTTTTTGTAAGGGCGCCCGCTCCGGGGTGTGACTGATCTCGCCGCGGTTAGGGCACGTCGGCCCTCCACCGTACCCTTTCAAAAAACGAAGTGGTGGCTCCCCAGCCCGGCGGCGGCAAAGAGTCACACTAGAACCTTCGGATCGCAGGACCGCGCAGCAGCCGTTATGTCGTCGAGGCGGTCTCTGTACCGCACGAACCGGTCGCACACGTCGCTGTATGGGCCGCGCACGGACACAGCGGTCACGCACTGGCAATTAGACTATGTGACCATCAACACGACGCGTGATGAGGAGGCGCCCGCCGACTCGCCGCAGAAGACAAACTCGTTCCAGGTAAAGACGTGGGTTCAAGTTCCTGGCGACGCATTCAAGGCGTTAGACGACGGTGTCGAGGGCGACGCACTGCCATTTACAAAGCACGCGCACGCTGAGGGCGATCTCGGGCTGGCGGGCGGCCGCGACGCATCTGAAGCGCCGTCGGAGACGGCGCCCAAGTCCGACACGAACGGCCTCACGTCCGTGCTAGCCGACTCGTCGCGGGCCACGGGGCCGGAGCTCGCGGACGTGACGCCCGCAGTAACGCCGGCAGTTGAGACGCCCGCGGGAGGCACGTCGGAGGGCTCTGAAAACGAGCGCGCGTCGATGGACATCTCGGGCGCCGAAACGGGGGTCGTTCCCGTGGCCGCTGAGAGTGCTGACGCGCAAACGTCCGCCGACGCGCGAAGCGCCCCGTCGACAAGCGCTGCTGCGGAAGAGTCCGCGTCAGCCACATCTGCATCGGCGGCGTCGGCAGACCCGGCGCCCAGCGCGCCGGCTGACGGCACGGCGCAGGACGAGGCGACAGCGCCGGCCAAGAGCGAGGCAGTGAAGGAGGCCGAGGCAAGTGCCGGGGCAGACGGCGAGCCGCCGCTCATCAGCGCGTCGGACGTTGCCGACGCCGTGAAGCCTGACAGCGACGTCGCCATGCCCGACGCAGAGTAGCGCTCAGCATAGTTGTATTTGTATTTCTAGATGCCAGTCACGAACTAACCAGACCGTTCATTATAAAGCTGCCCCGCGAGCGGTAACGCGAGCGGTAACGCGAGGCCTTGCGTCTGCGCAGCCAGGAGACGGCTGCTTCTCTTCGAGCAGTCATTAGCTATTCATTTTCACGTTGCCCCTTCATCTGTGGTGCCGCTTGGCGCGCCACTCGTACTTGTGACCGTCGGCTGGCTGCCGCCCGCAATGAGCACGAAGGCGCGTCCATTCACGGCGGCTGTCTCGGCCGCAGTCAGCGCCTGCTCGTCAGCGTCGTTCCAGGGGTCCTGAATCTCGTCCCACTTCTTCGTGCGGAACTCGGCGCGCGTCCGCTGGCGCTTGGCCTGCAGTTCGCGCACGGTCTGCAGGTCGCCCATGCCGTTCCAGATCGTCACGAGCGTATTTGCAGGCGCGTCGGTGACGAGCGTACTCATGCTCGTGCCGACCGCCGTCACGTCGTGGCCGCTCAATGTCGTGAACACAAAGCTGCTGGCATCCAGCGCCTTCAGCGTCTTCGCCACAGCCTCGCTATCGTCCTGCACGGAGACAACATGCGCAGTCCCGTACGCGTCCCAGTACGGGACTGCCGGGTCGACAATGGTGCTCTTGAGCCCGTTGTCGCTCAAAAACTTTGTGAGCGCGACCGTGCCTGACGTGTCGCCAAAGTCCGGACCGCTTTCGAGCTTGGCTTTGATGAGCTTCACGCATGCCAGTGCGTCTTCCACGGGATCGTGGCCGGGCTTTTCCGGCGTAGTCGGGCCCTGAATTTCCAAATCCAAAAACTTCTTGGCAAGATACTTGAGGCCCGAGCGCATAGGCAGGCCCTTGTGGTGCGGGAACACGAGCGCTGTGTCTATGCACCGGTCGTGCGTAACTTCAAGGACGTTGAGGTCCGACTCGAGCGAGTGGCCCATAAGAATGTCGGTCGTGCCGACGTGCTCGCGCAGCCAGCGCTGAATTTCGGGCAGGTCCGTGGTCACACCTTCGAGCATGTCGGCCTTGATCCCGGAGAACTGCGTAACGTAGTCTGTGATGGTCTCGGCGGGCTTCACGAACGTGTCGAGCAGGACGGCCTCGCTTTCGAAGTCCACGACGGCGATGCGCGTCAGCACGCGCTTTGACCCGGCAAGACTCATTTCACAGTCGAGCGAGAGGGCGCGGCCCGAGCCGGGCTGCGCGTCGAGCCGCACACCTGTTTTTGGGTACCCCATGAACCCGAGCAGGTGCGGGTCGTGCACGAGCGCCGACAGAGTGCTGCCGCTGCTGTCCGCGTGCCGCTGTTTCGAGCGAGCGCCCTTCGTGAGGCGGCAGCGACCAAGCTCGGTGAGCGGCGCCTCCAGGTTGTAGAAGCTGCGCTTGGCCACGACGGGCAGCGGCGTACCGAACTGCTGCGCAGCCGCCTCAAGCTTTTGCATATCCGCAATACTAAGCGTTGGCACGTACACAAACAGCCAGTGCTTCACGCGTTGCATATTCTCCACCGTGAACGTCTTGCGCTGGCAGCGGATGCCCTCGGGGTTCGTCTTTAGCAGGCAGTGGATACCGAGGTCGCGCAAATTCCCGGGATCGAGCGGCGATTCTGGCAGCTCTTCCGTGCTGCGGTCCAACACGACTTCCGGCGGATGCCGATGCTTCTCCTTTCTTTTCTTCATTGTGTAGGTGTGCGGCGTTCTGGCGGCCGCGCTGAACCGCTAGTTTATTATTTCTATCTCGTTAGTAGTATGTATACCCTAAACGCATGGGGGGTGCTCGCGCGCTAGGCTCGACCAGTGCCTGCAGACAGGGCCAGACGACTACCAAAGCACAAATGACATTCCTGATTATGCTGTGATACTGTGGCCAAGTGAGTTCGTGCTGTTCACTAGATACTGACGATGTGGCAGCAGCTAGTGTCAAGTTAAAGCGGCGGTTCCTGTCTGGCGCGCTGAGCATCACGTGGAAGGACTCGTCCGGCGTGTGTTTACAGCGCGCAGTGCTAGCCCGCGCGCTAAATCCGTGTCGCAACCTCCATGTCTCAGATCGACGAGCTAAGACAATGGCGCCATAGCGCGTTCGAGGCGCACCTGTATGCCACGGCTGAGCTTCTGGGCGACAAAATCCTCGCGATGACGGGTCACCCCGACGACGCGTTCCGCCTCGCCGAGGCCTACTACGCAATGGGCGAGTTCCTGCGCGGCGCGAAGCTCATTATCGGCAATGGCTTCGAGACCGAGTCCCCGAAATGCAAGTATATTGCCGCCCTGTGCTACGTGAAGGCGCAGGAGCTCGACGCGGCGCTCGACCTGCTGCTTAAGGACCCACCACCAACGCCGGGTGCCGCGGCGGCGGGCTCGACCGGCTCGACGCACGCGCACACGCACGCGCACACGCACGCGGCCGGCCTGGCCCAGAATGCATCCGCCGGACTAGCCAGTGGCGACACGTCGCTTATGCCGCCGCCGCCGCCCTCGGGCACAGTCGCGCCGCCGCCGCTGTTCGCCAGCGCGGGCAACCACGGCGCGCGCGTCGTCAGCACGAGCAGCCTCAAAACGGGCGCAGGCATGCGCACCGTCAGCGGCAGTAGCCGCGTGAGCATGATTCTACCGGACTTCGACGCCGAGGACTCCGGCGGGGCGAGCCTGGCCAGCGACAGCGCCGCCAGCGAGGTGAACGGCATTTCGACGGACGCACTGCTGCAGTTTGTGCTTGGTGAGGTCTACATGCTGCAGAGTAAATTCGCGCAGTCGAAGGACGCGTACGTCGCGGCGCTGGAGCTCGACGCGCGCTGCTACGAGGCGTTCGAGCAGCTCATTAGGCGGCACGCGTTGAAGCCGGCCGAGGAGCGCGCTCTGTTGCGGTCGCTCGTGTTTAGTGCCGGCGAAAACGAGTTCGCGCGCAGCATGTATGCGCTGCGGCTATCAACGATTACGAGCCAGCACGACCTCGATGAGGCGATTGAGACGCTTACCGAGACCTACGAGATCAGCGCCGACAACGTGGACATCGTCGCTGCTCAGGCAGACACTGCATACGCGCGCTTCCAGTACAAGAAGGCGCGCGACCTGTACGAGCAGGTCCTGAAGCGCGACCCGCATATGCTGCGCGTCTACGCGAACTATGTATCGACGCTGCACGAGCTAGGCGAGCACAACCTCCTGTATAAGATTGTGCATGAGCTGGCCGCCGACGCGCCCGACGACGCCGTCACGTTCTACGCTATTGGTGTGTACTACATGGGCACGAAGAACATTGCTGAGGCGCGCCGACACTTCTCGAAGGCGAGCATCGCCGACCCCAGCTTCGCGCCCTCCTGGCTGGCCTTCGCCAACACGTTTGCCATGGAGGCAGAGCATGAGCAAGCAATAACCGCATTTGGTACGGCGGCGCGCCTGTTCCCGCGCTTCTACCTACCGTACGTCTACATGGGCATGCAGCATTTCCAGCTTTCCAACCTGGGCCTCGCCCACAAGTATCTCGTTACGGCGGCCGACTTGTACGACAGCGACCCCATGCTGCTGAACGAGCTCGGCGTTGTATTCTACCACCAGAACGAGCTGGCCCAGGCGCACGGTGTGCTCGAACTGGCGCTGCAGCTGGCCGAACGGTTCGAGATCGAGCCGCGCACTTGGGTCAGCATCAAGGGCAATCTCGGGTTTGTGTTCCGCAAAATGGACAAAATCAATAGGGCACTAGAGTGCTTCGAGGATGTTTGCCGGCACGCGCCGCTGGACGCGAACATTCTCACGGCCATGGGGCTCTGCTACATGCAGCTGGGAGACCTGCCGCGCGCGACGCAGCTGCTCACACAGGCGCTGGCTATCTCGCGCGACGACCCTATTGCCAACGACCTAATAAAGCGCGCCGTGAAGGAGTCCACAGAGTCCTTCGATATTCAAGAGTTCGTGCAGAATAGTGCGCAGCTCGCAACAAAGCGGCGCATTGAACTCGACTTCTCGAAGGACTAGGCGTGCGTGCGCGCGGCGATACGGCGCGCGGCTTCGCGTGCGCAGTGTACATATATATATCATAAGCCCAACCAAACGGGCAGTAGCATCGTACCTCGTGGCTCTAGAAAACAAGCTCTAGAAACAAGCATTATCTTTTTAAATACACATGCAAAGAAATTAAACCGGCTGTCTAGTTGTCCAGCAGTCCGTCCAGAATGCCGTCCAGATCGAACTCTTGTGCCCAGCCCTGCACAACCTGCACCTTCGACGCGTCCACAGGTGGGTCTTCTGGCGCCGGCGCCCATCCAGCTATTCTGCCGCTCGTCCAGTCGTTCACAATGGCGTGCGCAGCGCTGCGCAAGTCCGGCACGCCGCCCTTGCCGAGGCGGCCCATGCGGCGGCTGACATGCACAAACACCTGCGTCAAAAAGTCGTTAAAGTCGTGGTCCGGAATGGCCGGCAGGTCGTAATGCTTCGCGAACAGAGCAAACTGCTCGGGGTTCTTACGCAGGCGCTTCACAAGCTTCCCGGCCGCAGGCCGGCAGTCGTCGATGTAGCGCGGCGGCATGGCATTCAGCAGAATGAGCCGTGCCTGCTCGTCTACGGGGCTCGCGCCCTTGCGCTTGTGGTCGGATGCAGGGAACACAATTCCGGGGCTGTCAAGCACGGCAAGCTTGTTGTCGACCTTCACGCGCCTAACATCGGTCGTGACGCCAGCCTGTGCACCGACGGGGCACGACTTGGCCGAGCCGGCGCCATGGCGGCTGAGCAGCGAGTTGATGACGGATGACTTGCCAACGTTAGGGAACCCAATTACACCGGCCGTGACCATACGGCGCAGATCCGCCGCGCCGGCGTACTTCTTCAGCGCGTCAAGCAACTTCGTGGCCGTGCCAACACGCGACAGACCCTTCGGGTGGTCAAACACATGCGCGTTCGCCGCGGCGGGCGACGCGTTGATGGGCACCGTCGGGAACGACTTGGAGAGGTGCTTGATCCATTTCGTGAGCACATCCGTAGGCACAAGATCGATCTTGTTCAGGGCGAGGATGAGCCGCTTCTGCGGGTTCGCAAGCACGGCCTCTTCAACGTGCTTCGAGCGGGTGCCAAGCGGGTTGCGCGCATCGAGCACGTACACAATGACGTCGCAGACCTCGAGGACCTGCTTGAAGTACTTGTCAAAGGCCTTGCGCGACGTGTCCTGGCGCATCTCCTCGAACACGGTGTCGAGCGGCTCCTCGGCCTCGCCGACGTCGCTGCCCTCGGACGCGTCCTCGCTCATCTCGACGTCGTCCTCCATCTCGCCCTCGAAGTCAACAGCCGCCTGCTGCACGGAGCTCATGAGTGCGCCCAGCCGGTTCTGCGACTCGTGCACATCGTGCTGCTGGTCCAGTGCCTGCAGGTCCTGCTCAGTGGCACCGCGCGCAATTGCCTGCTGGCGCAGCTCCTCGCGCCGCGCGGCACGAGCCTCAAGGTCCTCCTGCTTCTTGCGCTCGATTTCCTCAAGCAGCTCGCCCTTGTAAGGGAACGAGTTGGGAATGCCAGGATCCTTCGGGTGCCGCGACTTCCATGTTGGATCGCGCTTCGACAGCTTCCGCTGCTTCCGGTTGTGCGCAGAAATCTTCTTCTGGATGCCCTTTTGCAGCCGTGTGCTCTTGCGCTTCGATTGAGGCTTGCCTACCTTCATTGTCTAAGGTAGTATACGCAGCGGTCACAGAATTTCAGGTCCTAGGGGAACACAAAAAAAAATATGAGGTAAATTATTAGGTCAACCTCGTCAGTGGAAGCGCGCGGTTAGGGCAGCGAGCCATCGGGCGGCTCGAAATCTTGGCCCGTCGTGAGGCCATATAGGCAAACCGGCATTTGCTCGAGCGAGGTAGTGCGCATAGAAGGAAACAAGACAAAGGTACTGAAGTGCAGAGAGAAGGGGTGGGGCAATTAAACGACTAGTTGCATGGGCTTCCTACATGTCAACAAGCGCCGCAGAAGGGACCCGCAGAGCGCGCGCAGACAGGCGTCCACGGCGCCGCCGTCCCCGTCCCCAACGCCATCCCCGACTCCGCAGTCCACGCCAATGGCTTTAAGCCCGCCAGGAATGCAATTGTCGAAGCTTGAGTTGCTTCCGCGCGAGGTGCTCGAGGACATTCTCATTTACAGCGGTAACCTCGACCTGGTATATGTGTCACGCACGCTCGCAATGAAGCTCTCGCCCACAGTCTCGCTCGAAACGAACCTTATCCGGCAGCACATTGACGAGGACACAGGTGCGCTCGACACAATCGTCGTGATGTGGCCGTTTGTAACGCGCAGCCTCCTCCAGCGACTGCAGATCACGCGCTTTGCCAGCGAGCACTCGCAGACATACGTGCCGTACGCGCTCGAAAGCCGGCCGACGATCGCGAACGTGAGCCTCATGGCATATATGGTCGAGCACGGCTGCTTTGTCGAGGACAGCTACAAGATGTACCTCGTGTTTATTGAGCAGAGCCAGTGGCGCGCCGTCGAGGCCATGGCTGTCGTGAACCAGCAGCCGTGCGACGTGGATGCACCGATTCTGGCCCTGCAGGCGAACCAGTCGGCTGAACTCGTCATCACGCTGCTGCGCCTCACGCGCGGCATCGATAGCGACAAGGCGGCGCTCTACCGCATCCAGCAAATCGCCGTGAGCACAGGCTCTGCCGAGGTCTGCGCCTACATAGGCAGCCACTGAACGCAAAGACTCGATAGCATATACTTCATTAGCATAGAACAGACACTAATCGCCCGTGTTGCCTCTAGATTAGTATTGTTGGTGGTAATCGGCGAACCACGGATGTCGCAGCGCATCGCGCGCAGAGATGCGGCTGTCGGGCCGGACCTGCAGCAGCAGCCGCAGCAGATCGAGACCCACGGGGTCGAGCCGCGGCACAATCGTTCCCAGGTCTTGCGGAGAGTATATGGGGAAGTTCGGGTTGTAGTTCGGCAGCTGCACAATCGCAGGCCACGTCCGCTCCGTCGGCGTGCCCGTGTACTTGAAGATGCGTTTCAGCTGGTCCTCGTTCGACGTGCCCGGGAACAGCGGCTGGCCCGTAAGCATCTCGGCCATAATGCACCCCGCCGACCACAGGTCGATGCTCGTGCTATAAGTGCGCGAGCCGAGCAGCACATCCGGAGCACGGTACCACAGCGTGACCACCTCGTTGCTGTATGTGTTCACAGGGATGCCAAACGCGCGCGCCAGGCCAAAGTCGGCCAGCTTGAGCACGCCCTTTTGGTTGATGAGCAGGTTCTGCGGCTTCAGGTCGCGATGCAGTACGCGGTTGTCGTGGCAGAATACAACGCCCTTGAGCAGCTGGTACATGAACGCCTTAACCTGCGCCGGCTCAAGGGCACCCTTCGCGCCGTGCTGGTCCATAAACTTCTTGAGGTCCTTGTCCATGTACTCGAACACGAGATTCAACTTGTTCTCAGTGTGTATCACGTCGTACAGGGTCACGATGTTCTCGTGTCGCAGCTCCTTCATCAGCGAAATCTCGCGGATGGCCGTGGACGGCGTGCCCTCCTCGCTGTCGAGGTTAATCTCTTTCAGGGCCACAATTTGGCCGGTCTCCGCATTCCGTCCTTTGTAGACCGTCGCATATGTGCCCTCCCCAAGCTTCTCGAGCTGCTGGAACTGCGACGAGCTCATGTTGGACGTGCCGTGACGACTGGAACCAACAACGTAACGCTTGTTGACCCTTGGACGCGATACGATAACATGTGCTCGGTGGTTATGCCACGTGATAATATCGTCGCCTCGAGCCGGGCGAGACGATTTCGCGCAAACGTGGTGCTAGTATCGCCACAACATATATATTGAAGCTGTCATTTACTCTTTTACGACAATGTGGTGCTGTTCGTATAGTGACACTCTACCTTGGACAATACAGCCAACTACGCGTGAGACTTATGTTGCCTGATTATGTTGCCTAATTAGGGGTTACTGTTGGCACCGGCGCGCGTTGGCTGAGCTCCCCAACTATAATTCGTTTCGAGTTCACATGTGACGGCCGCAGTAGTTAATGATAGCAACCGTTTCTCACCAGTAGAATGTACGAGCACCTACTTAGGCAGACCCTCGTGCGGCGCCGCAATCACGAGCTTCGACTATTGAACATTAAAAAGTACATACTTCAGTTGCCCTTTCGTGCCTTCTTAAACTTACGCTTACGGCCAATAAACGCATTGCCCTTCTTTTCAGACTCGTTGGCTGCCTCAGGCTCGGGCTCAGGCACGCGCTCAGCTTCCTCAAGCTCAGATGCCTTGCGTTTGGCACTGCGCTCCTTGGCTCGGAACTGTTGCTCGCGGTGACGCTTAACGACTTGTGCGTTCTCAATGGCAAACTCCACAACGAGGTGGCGCGTTCCTTCCAGCTTCAGATCGGGGCCACCTTCGTCAATCTCCTCCTGCGTCACGGCATGAGCGTTAAGCCAGCGTAGAGCCATCAACGCGGCCTTATGATTGCGCATCTCCAAGAAACCGTATCCCCGGCTCCGACCAGCTTCGCCACTGCCCTTCAGCTCTTGGATGATTTTGGACTGTCTTACGACACCATGCTTCTTCGAGTTCGACGTCTCTCCGCCGATAGAATCTTGGTACTGGACACTGCGCATGACCTCTTCCTTAGTGAGCGGGTGACGGCGCTGTTCCTTTACTTCTGTTGCGAACTGCACGACAGCCTTACGGGCCAACGCCTTCAGCGCCTTCTCGTTCATCGATCGGGGCAAGTTGCGGATGGCGAGACGAGTCATGCTTAGGTGCAGAGACGGGTTCTTTTGCAGCTGCTGCTTGCGCAGCTTAAAGCTCTTCTCCCGGATTTCGAGATCAGACTTCGGCAGAAGCTCGGCCAGCTTAGAATTCGGCGAAATGCGACCCTCGTTCAGGAGGAACATACGACGCTTGTCTTTCTGTCCCGGAGACTTACCGAGCGACTCCATACGCTCGTTACTGCGCTTCTCAGCCAGCCGCTCGGCAGTGTCGCGACGCACGGCAGAGCTCACGCTGAGCACACGGCCCTCATACACATAGCGCGGATCAACATCGTCCGGTACGAGCAGGGTAGAGCCGCTGGACTCCGGCGCCGACTCAAGGCACTTGCGGCAGTCCTCACGCTTCTTAAATGCAACAAAAGCCGTGCCCTTGGGATAGTTCTTTACTTTGTCGAACACGGGCAGCGCATACGCAACGGGTCCGAATTGCTCGAAGTGCTCGGCCAAACTCTCCCGAGTCGCATCGTAAGGCACGTTGCGCACGAAAATGGTGTATGTTTCGTCCAAGGGTCTGTGATTCAGCTTCGTGCGCGGCTTCGAGTCGTCGCCAGACTCGGCATCATCGTCAACTTCATCCTCACCGCTAGCGGCCTTAGCGTCATCGTCGAGGCCACTCTCATTCTCGTCTTCGCTCTCGCTCTCGCTCTCACTCTCGCTCTCGCTTTCACTCTCGTCGTCCTTAGCACCACCCTGTCCGCGGTTGACCCACTTATCCTTCGACACGGCAAGATCGACATTCACAGCACGGTCATGGATTTTCAGACCCGCGCTCTCTTCGACTGCGCGCTTCGCGTGCCGCTTGCGCTTCATTATCACAAACGCAAAGCCTGACATACGGTTGTTAGCCCCACGCGGGATATAGGCGTCAGCAACCTTGCCGTATTTTGAGAAAATCTTGATCAATTCACGGGGGTCTCGAAGAGACCAGGGGCAATTCCTGACAATAATGCGCGGGCGTCGCTTCTCACGGTCCAGCTCCGTAGAAGCGTCAAGAGGCAGTGCTTCCTTGCCGTCCTCGCGCATGCGCGGTTTCGCGATATCGATGTGAAGGCGACGGTTGTTCGCAATCGGTCGTTTAACCGCCTCAGCTCTGGCCTGTTCGGCATCCTCGGGATTGCTAAAACTAACGAATCCAAACCCCTTCGACAGGCCCGTTTCCTTGTCCTTCACGACAACAGCGTGTTTGACAGGTGCGAAATCAGAAAAGAAGGCAGCGAGCTGATCCTCCGTAATTTCTGAAGGAATTGACCGCACAAACAGCGATGAACGCGGCACATTCTCCTGCACCTCTGCCATCTTCTTTGTCTGTATATGGCTGTGAGAGTGCCAAAAGCAGCACGATTTTACTTTTCTCCAGAAATAATTAGATAATCAGCTAGAAAAAAATTGGGGGTACGGGTGTGCATCGCGCGCGCCTAGCGCAGACTCGCTGCATGCTTCAACTATCGGCGGATCCGTTAGCTAAGAAAACGGATCAGAACTAGTGAGCAAGTAAATGGTTTACGCTAAGTTCATATACTTTCAATATACATGAGTTCTCGATCTAAATAATGCAGTGTGCTCGGCAGCCTACACCCAGGACTTGCAACCACTGGCTAGGTTGAACGCAAAAAAAGTGGCAGCGTTACACGCCATAGGTGTGAAACTCATTCGAATATCATGCAAACGCCAAGGGTTCATGTAGATATGAAGTTTAGCTTTCACCTTGTACAAGGGCAATAGCACGCTGGTCGCGAGACTTTATGGCAAGTTCACGGGCCTCTTCAACTTGCTTGCATTTTAAGAGTAGACTCACCTTCTCCTCAGCAGTGGCATCGGAGATCAGAGGCACATACTTCGCCGCGGCCTCCAAGTTCCCTGCTTCAAATGCAGTGTTAAAGAAAGGACGCAAACCAATAACCGGCCGCTTCTGGCTCAAGTCCCAAAGCCCGTGCCAGTCGCGGCGTTCACGCAAGACGCCAAGCCTCAGCCAGCAGAATTGGCGCTCGCTTATTCCCAATTTCGCTCGCATCTGTTCAGCCGTCTTGTCTTGCGAGATTTTGAGAAGCGTTGTTATTGTTTCAGCGGCTGACAAGTTCGTGAAGCTCGTTCCGCTGAAAGCTGATTCCAAGCCTTTCTGTTTTTCCAATAGGTCAGCCCATTCTGCACATACTCGGCTCTCCTGATAGAATTTCTTGCCCGTGTTGCTATACTTTTTTTCTAGCGCATGCAGTCCTTGGAGTCGCCGTCCTACGTCAGCTGTTTCGGTGATCTCGTCGAACTCGATATGCAAACTATCAGCTCTCTTGTCAACCTGGATCAAGAATTGGTGAAGTGACTCCTTTGTATTCGGCGGCAACTGCAGTAATTGCGTATACCGCGACACCAGAGGACTGATCCAACCAACGTTGCTCATTAACTGGGACAGCGTAAGCTGGTCCGCAAGAACGAGAAGGACGTAATCCACCAGGAACGGAGACCCTGATCGTACAGCTTGCTCGAGCGCCTGCTGGACCATCTCCATTTCCATCATGATTAGGACGCGTTCAGAAGCTACGGGCTCGTTTTCCAGAAGTACGAGCGCGAGCTTCTGGCGCCCTTGCTCTAGGGCTCGTCGAGCCATCTTGGAGTGCGAGTATGCATGAAGCTGGTCGAGGCGGTCGTCCAAATCAGAGAGGAGCTCTTCGTCACTCTTTTCGGCCTGCGTTTGTATATACCAGCACGCCCATTCTATGTAGACAGGCTCAATGGGCATCTCTTCAAGCCGAGCAATGGCAACAGCTGTTGGCCATAGTTGGCGCAGCTCAAGGCGCCGGATGAGGCCCGCATATCCAAGACTGGTCAGCTGAGTATTCGTGACGTATAGAGGTCGCCCAGGTAGGTCCCGCAGCGCATTGCCCACACGCAGCTTTTTCAGTGCATCCAAATAGCGCGTACTGTCATATACTTCCAAAACTGATTTGCCGAATGAAGCCGCTCTCATCAACCTTTTCTGAAGCTTCGGGTCAATCTCGGCCAACGCAGCCGAAATGCATGTGTCCACAGCCTTGGACAAAGCTTGCGGACCAAGGAGCTTAACATTCTGGTCTGCACGTGGCGACCCCAAGTCGAGATAGTCAATGCAGCTGAGAAGGATGGCGGACGGAGCTGTTGATCCCAGCTTGAAAGTGTCCGCAGTCGATTTGGAGACGGGCACAAGAAGAGTATGCGATTGATCGCCTAGCACACGTAGGCCGTCAACCTCGCCCACCAGTGCTACCTCGTCGTCGTCGAAGTAAATCGTAGCCGACTCATCATCAGCTTGGCTGTCAAGATTCACGATCTCAACTTCACCCTGACCAGTGAGAAGGGCAAGAGCTCGAGTCCCCACCCAGTACAAATCTGTGTGTTCGCTGCATTTACCGCTGAATACGCTTCGATTGAAGTCACTTGTGTAAACTTTGACGTCCCGCCCGTTTGAGAATGCCACAAAAGCCCCGTCAATGGCGGTCTTAAGGTATCCTACGGGGACGTCTTTGGCCACTATTTTGCGCGAGCTAGTACTCAGTTCAAGATCATACTGTTCAACATCGCCATTGCTAGCGACAGCGAGGATACTTTCTGACTGGCCCAGTAAGTCATTACCTTGTAGCACGGACCAGATTTCCAGTACCTGTGTAGAGTCGATAGAGACGGCATGAACTTTGGGCTCGGCGGACATGTATTTAGTCACAAACGCGAGAGATAAGCCGTCTTCCATATCAAGCTGCACAACGTATCCGTCGGTGCAAGGGGCTGCAGCAACGGGCGTTCCAGGGAGATGTACTTGCACGAAGTTCTGGCCGAAGTCCGTGTAGTGACGGCAAAGCCCCGTACCTGACACAATAATTATCGTCTCATCGACGGGCAAAAGCACATCCACCACAGACCCAAAGTCCAGCATGATATGCCCTGTGGAAACCCCCTGAGCATTGTATAAACTCAGGCGAGGTCGCTGTCGCTGTGGTTCAGCATTGGCCGGCCTACGAACAATAATATCTTCGCGATCCCAGACGCCGATTATACCACCATACGGTGCACCTCGGATATGCTTATGCGATATTTGAAGACCCCATTGAAGTGATGGACCCTCGAGTGTACGGTAGAACCGCTGGCCAACGCGCTCCCACGACAGCGTCGGATTCATTCGCGCATATAGCTGCTCCACTCACATGTAATGTACAGCAGTGCGGGCTGTGCTTAACGAGCAGTGTCACCTGACTCAGATGACGAGACAACAGGCGAGAGAGAGTGAGTGTTAAAAGAGCAGCATGAAGCAACAAGACGGAGCTTGCGAAGATGTCGAACAGTATATCCCGGAAAGTCCACGGGTAAGTCTTACCGAAAACGCGGTTGTATAAGGCGAGCAAGAACAAGACTCATACTAACCCTGAAATCACAACGTGTTGGCCAAGCCCGCTAAAATTCTAAGCAATGTTGCCCTGATTATGGCTAGAGCTACGCTCTGAAACTCTTGAAAATCGGTCGACCTTGTGATAGATCTCATGTACACTCGTGCCTGCTGCCACGGACCAGGGAAGGGCAGTTACTGCGATCAGAAAGTTCTGCCTTTGAAGTAACTATCTGCATACATTATATATGTGAGGACACTATATGTCCGCAACGTATTAGTTTCGTAGAAGCGAGCGGTTCGGAATCTTAAAACGTGGCATGCGCCAAATATGCAGGTGACGATGCATTATCTCCATGACTAAGCTCTTGCCCTACCCTCAACTTCCTATTAGAGCGGCAGAAGCCCATTTACACGAACCGCCGGGAATATTTAGACTCGAGTAGCTGCAAAACAGGCACTCAACTACAATGACAAGATTAGGGAACACGTTCGGGCGGATGATGGCCACGATGGATCGTGAGGCACCGTCGGCACAGACGCGGCGCTTCCTCGGCAAGCGCTCACGCGAGCCGCACGCTTTTTTCGGATTTATTGCCTACACCGCGATCGAGTGGTTGGAAGAGAATGAAGAGTTAGAGCACGACAACGCTGTGAAGCTTCTTGAGCGCTTTATTGAGGCGCGTTTATTACATTTCCCTGACGATCGTATGTGTTTGCATGTGCGGAACGATGACGTGCAGATGCAGCCAACTGCGAAAGGCTTCGCATACATTGAGGAATGGTTTCGGGGCAACGCCTCCTACGTGACCACCGCCCAGCGCGAATTTCTCATGTCGGCGTTAGCGTCCTCTTATAACTCGATGGAGCTCGTGCGATTGGAGCGCAGCCTGCTCTCCGAAAACCTTCTCGTATCCACGGGGTTGGCAATGTGGTTGTGGCAGAGAATGCTTGGAGAAAAGCCCAACCTATTTGATGGCACTATCCGCAAAGAAAACAAGCAGACAATGCGCCGGCACGCTCTAGCTGTATTCAATACCAACTCTCTGGACTTGACGTCAGTGTTGCCATTAACTGATGGCACGCCAGATCTAGTACAAACACCGTTCTGGAGTGGAGCCATGATCCACCCTAGCTCCAGTAGTGCCATGCAGTACTGGGACTCGCGAGGCATGCGACTGTTTAAGTCGCTTGAGTTCGAGCGTCCACTCAAATCTAAGTTCGCTGGCGCCGAACAGTACACCGTGTCCATGTGTTTGTCTGGGAAAGCGATGTGGCAGTGGATCATGGAGTGCACGACTGTAGAGAAGATGTCAGAGGCTGCGAAGATTGTACGGGTCTTTATCGATCAACGTTTTGTGGAGCCCATTACTGACCGGCTTCTTAGTTGGGCGACATACAAGGACGACCTGCCCGCGGTGATATCACGTCTCACGTTCTACCGTTTTACGCAGCGAGGCATTCGACTTTGCGCGTGGGAGCATATGATAGATGTAACAGCAGTGAAGCCGAGCAGCTTTGATCAGGATGAGGTGAATGCTATTCGTTGGATGCTGAGTGGTGGCCCCAGCCAGTCTGAGCGTGCCGACGAACGCACTTGGGCATGGACCTTTACGGAGAGGGCGATGACAGTTGGCCAAGATGACTGTTTCAAACAGCTTGTTACGCTGGATCTTATCAATCGCGAGCCGGCATTGAAAGTTCCGTTCCGCAAGAAGCTCATAGAGTGGCACTGTGAAGAGAACTTGCGCTACGTGGAGGACTCACAGCGTGTTCTGCTGCTGCTGAAAGCTGGAAACTCGGCTCATGGCACTGTGACTCGGCTTGAGCGTCTCCAGTCGCAGGTCGTCACCGGTGCTTTTGAATTGAGGCGCCTATATATCCAACCAGGATCTCCATTTCAGCTGAATATCAGCCACGACCTGAGAGACAAGTTTCTGGGCGTCGTGCACGATGGTACCGAGGTCCAAGACTTGCTCAGGCACATCGAGACCCCTCTTCAAGAGATCCAGACCGAATGCATGATCCTACTGAGACAGCAGGTCTCGAAATTCCTTCTTGAAGACGAGCTGCGTCATCTACCTCTGAGCTCGTACATAGTTGGATGCTACAAGCAATGCCGTTGATAGGCTTTGTGAGCTCACGCGATGGCGGAAAAGTCCACTGCCGTAGTGCAAAATATCTTAGTATCTTAGTATCATATATCTGTCGTAGAGTATCTTATGTTTAAAATAAATAGTTTTCCCTGAACGTATAGGCCTGGGCGACGTTCCCTGTTGATACAATACGCCCACTAAAGGGCGTCTCACGCTCGACCACAAAAGAGGAGGGACTCGAACGCGGCTTAGGCTCTCTTGAGCTCTGATCCTGGCTTTCGGTATGTGCAACGGGGATTCCTTCTGGAGATCTCCTAGCACTCTCATTGGAGACTGGGGCTGTCGGTGTGGGAGCTGACCCGGACCTAGGCATGAACAGATCAGACACATCCTCGTCCTCCTCGACCTCATTCGTTTGTTCCCGGGAGGACGCGGGCGGCGATTCCGAACGCTGTGCCGGGGCTACAGGCGCCGGGTGAGCCACATCATTCGCAAAGGGCTCACGCTCTGGTTGTTGCACTGCTTCGTCGTGTGCAGCCGCATCGTTGTGCGCGAAATTAGCAATCTCAACCTGCTCTCTTGGCTGGTCTACCACTGGGAAGGCGGACGCAGCCGAATGAACAGATTGCCTGCACGTAGGACATTTGTCCGAGCGGGCCATCCAAGATTTGAGACAGCTCGCATGCAAAACATGACCGCATTGAAGGCGCTGTGCCGACCGCTTCGGGTGTCCCCTATGGTTAATAGACATCTCGTCGCGACAGATGACACATGTGTTATCGCGCTCAAGGTCGGCCACCTCAGCTGGAGTCGAGAATTTGTCGACATCTGATTTCGACGACAGCAATCGCCTCAACTCCTTGCCATCCTGGTATAAGTTGACAAGGCGGACACCGAAGGTCAATGTGTCGCTCGTGTTCAGGTTGAACACGTACAGAATGGCACAATGCGCGACAATGCCCAGCGTGCAGCTGAACAGGTTGACAATGGTCTGGAGCAGTAGCTTGCGGTCCCACTCGTCTTCGTCATCGTTCCTCATGAGATAGATCATCTCACAGAAGTTAATGATGTAGTGGCCGACAAAAATGACGCTCATCTCCAGCAGATCCAACAGGAACATTCCAAACAGAGACAGACTATACTTTCGCTTCAGGAAGTCTGTGATCGCCTTGTAGCACAGCGCAATATCGATTCCACCAAGTAGGAAACAGAGCGTGCCGAGCCGAGCAATGTTGTAGTAAGAGACTGGCTCCGATTCGTAGAATGCAACCTTCACGCGCTCGTTGCAAATCCAGTGCAGCGCGATCAAGACGAAAATGGAGAGCATACAAACGCCGAGGTCGTATGCGGTGATATGCGAGCGCAGATTGCGCACGCTCCAGTAGAGGATGCTATTGCAGAGGAACATCCATCCCTTATTGTACACCGTCTGCATCTCATTGGCGCGGGCGCCGCCCAGGAAAATGTACAGAACCATTTTGGTCCACAGAATTGTGAGGCAGCACGCCAGGTTGATGAGCGCGCACACCTTAACCACCGAGTCGGAAAGACCTACGAGGGCACTGAACAAGTTCGGGTACACCAACAGTGCCTCTCCGAGCATGAGGCCGCAGACCACCGCCGAGACAGCGCAATATGCTCCGAAACGCATGTCCGAATGGCGATAAATGCGGGGCCTATCTAACAGCAATACTCGTAGGTCACCAAATATGGCCAGCCTGGCGCCTCGGGTTATTGAAACCCTAGCATGTGACTGGGGGAGAAGAAGCGCGCCTCGTGACTCTGCTACTGCGGTAACATAAACCCAACCCTGGGAAAGTAGGCGAACATGCGGGTGAAAGAGAGAGGCCCGCCTGGGTCGAAGCAGCATCGCTTTCTTCAAAACAAATGAGATAAAAAAGTACATAAAACACGATATGAAACTCTGTGGATGTTGTAATATAAATTGAGAAGATCGATAGCTTGCTGCGGGCTACAGCCTACGGCTGAGACTTTGACAAGTAGCACGTTAGATGCTGGGGACACCGTCGCCAACTTTGTAAATTGTCGACATGATCGACTGGGCGCCGCCCTTAGAGCTATCATCGTCGTATTCTTCCTCAGACTTGCGTTCGATTCCGAACACATCGATGATGAGGGCCAGCGAGACGAATGCAAAAGCCGTCCACACCATGGCTCCTGCTCGCGTACCGCGCTTCACGGTGTCCTCGATGAGCCGCGTCGCGGCCTGAACGGCAACCTGTTGCCAGACCGCCGACACCATGCATGTCAGAAATGTGAAGAGGAGCCAGACAAGAAAGTAATCCCGGATGCTGTGCACGAAGATCTGCGCGATAGCGGCGAAAAACGCCACAAGGGTGACAGCTAATGAGAGACTCAGAAAGTAGGGACGGCTGACGTGCTTGGCGAAGACGTAGGCGAGCCCTCCATCATCCTTGAAACTGGAAAGGCCTGCGCAGCCGTAGGTAGTGTTCTGGTGCTGTTTCAGACACATGTGAAAGTACCCCGTGCGGGCGACCGTCAGGTTAGCTGTCTGAGCTTCAATCAAATAGATGTCAGAGAGGGCACGACCAGGGTGAAGGCACGCTAGAGCAAGGCAGAAGAGCAGAACTGACGAAATGAACAGGAATACACACAAGGAGAGATGAGCCAGGTGGTATTTAGCATTGCGAGAGAGAACAGTCTTCAGAAGAAAGGCGACGATCATCGTAAGAGAAAGAGAAGATGCAATTCAATGCGGACCGGAAAGCTGAAAGGGCAGCCTTTTTATACTTAATCTGGAATTGGGAGCGATGAGCAGTGGGCGGTCAGCGATGGGCGGTTCATCGGCGGTTCATCGGCGGTTCAAGTGGTACACGAGACATCACCTTCCGCACATGTGCAGGGATCAAAGGTATCGTGCATGGCGCAAGAGGCCACTGATTAAACGGGCCTGTGCGCGCTGTCGGCTACGTCGGTAATTAGAAAAGACTTAAGGGGGTTTCTACAAGTTCAGCTAATCAGTATATGGGCCGGTGCCGAGCCTAACATGCCTTGCCTACATATCGCCTCAGAGGCGGAACTAAGCGCTTAGGCGGCGGGCGGGCGGTTCAGCGGTTCAAGCGCAGCTCAGCTCGACTTAGGGACTCATGTAATCGATTCATTTCAATCTCTTCCGGGCTCAATTCACTAGTTGCTAATTATATATTAGCTTGTTGTGCACTGCAACAAAGGGTTAAAATACCGGTCCCTCGTGCCTGTTTTAAGCGTCCAGACTGTGCGCACGAGAGGGTATTCATAGCCTACTCACGCGCATAGCCCAGTATGTACAATGCATCAGCGATGCTGTCAGTATTTAGCCGCGACGGAGCTTTCTCCTGGACTACTGGCTTCGCCTTCCACGCTATGCCGTAACCCGCGCGCGCCATCATTGGCAGGTCATTTGACCCGTCACCCACGGCGGCTACGTCTTCAAGAGAAATCCCTTCCTTGGTGGCGATTTCCTCTAGAAGCTTTGCTTTCATGTTTCCGTCAACAATGCGGCCTGTGGTTGTACCGGCCAGAACCCTGCCGTCATCCGTCAGCGTGTTGGCGTAGGCATAGTCTAGATTCAGCTTGCCCTTGATCCAGTCGACGATTGGCTGGAATCCACCAGACAGCACTGCAAGCTTCACGCCGTGCGACTTCAGCACTCGGCACAGCTCTTCTACGCCCGGCGTGAGCGTGATACGAGACGTGAGTTGCTCGTAGATCGTGATAGGCACACCCTTCAGCAGTCCTACTCGTTGGGCGAGCGACTGAGAGAAGTCGAGCTCTCCACGCATAGCCGCCTCCGTGATGGCTGCAACTTCAGGCTCTACGTCGGCTTCGGCTGCAATCATATCGATGCACTCATTCTGAATGAGCGTGGAGTCCATATCAAAGACTACTAGCCGCTTCTTGCGGTGCGCGACAGGCTGTATGGCAATATCGGTGCTACAAGCCTTTGAAAGAGCGGTTATTTCATCCCGAAGCGCGTCCATGTTAGAGCCCACAATGACCATGTCTGTCACACGGGCCGAAAACTGGACTTCACTCGAGACGCTGATGCCCAGCCGTTCTACGACTTGAAGCAGTCGTTCCAGGACATCTGGAGCCGATTCAGAGCGCCTAATGACCGTACAAACAAACGATTCAGCCATGTTGTAGAAGTGCGCGGTTAGGGTCGAGTGAGATATAAAATAAGCGATGTTGTGAGTAACGTTGTCGCAGTCGCAAAACTGCGCTCTATAGAGATCAGATACTAAAAATAAGGTAGTTACGAATGTAGTTACGAATATATTTGAAGGTTGTAGAGTGCTGCACACTTTGCATCATTGTCGCCAGCGGCAATATAGTCGTTCGTGCCAATGCTGAAAAGCTTGACGTCGGCAACATCGAGTACGTTCCATCCTGGAGACCCAGTCTTGGCAAAGTCAGCCCAAGCCTTTCTCGTGAATGTCCCGACTGGACTAGCAGGGTCGGAGTTGCCAAAGACAGCGTTTAAGTCGTCTTCGTGACACACCTCAGAAGGCGACGAGCACAGTGGACTGCCCGCATTCGCTGCGTAACGGACTCCCTGATCGAACCTGAACAGATAGACATTGTTACCGCTACTGCGCAAATACTTTGCATTCAGCGCGGTAGGACACTCGAACTCTGCTTTTGTAGCTAACACACTCAAATCGATCACCTCCGACAGTTGACTTGAAGAGCCGTTAGCGGTGGGGGGTAGCAACGTGGGATCAGAAAGGATAGCACCAATCAATTCATAATTGTCTCCAAACGCTTGCTGCAATACTGCGACTGCTATGTTATTCGGCAGCTGACCAACGAGCGCCGCTGCGGCGAGAGGAGCCAATGCCGCGGCGGACTCATTTTTGACGGTTCCTACCAAGAAGTCCCTGCTGGGAATCTTGCCTTCAGATGCGAGCTTGGTAAATTGCCCGACCACGTACTTACCATCAACCCAGGGGTTGAAAAAGGTAGTGTGGTCTGGCCAGAGCTGCGCTAGTTGTGGGAGCTCCTGGTCGCCCTGAAGAATCTCGCTTACGCTCCGCTCCTTGAGCTCTGCAGTTGTCGACACATTGTTGGCTAGAAGCACGTACGCCGATGTATTCAGAGCTTGCTGAGCGCTGATTTCATACCCGAGTTCTGGATCAGATTCTATAATGACCTTCGAGTACAGACTGGATAGCGATTCCGCAGTGGAAATAGCGCGAATCAGCGTTGCACCAGAGCTTTCACCAAACAGTGTAACGCGCGTTTTGTCGCCACCAAAAGCAGCAATGTTTTCGTGAACCCAGTGCAAGGCAGTGACAACGTCAGTAACAGCGGGGGTTGGGTTTGCCAGATCAGAAAGATAGAATCCTAGGGTGCCCAAGCGGTAGTTCAAGGTGACTACAATGACTTGTTGCTCATGTGCAAGAAGCGAGCCATTGAAAGTGGGGTCAGCAGACCCACCTTCCTGAAAGCTACCACCATGCACCCAAACCAACACGGGTAGACCTCTTAAGTTACCCGGAGGCGCATACACGTTCAGGAATAGGCAGTCCTCGGTAATAGAAGACTCGCCCTCTTGCGGACAGAAGGGAGGGAGTGTGATAGTCAAGACGGAATCGTTCCTTGGGGTCACTAAGTTCGAAGGTGCGAACCGCTCGGCCTCACCATACTTAATGCCAAGGAATTGAAGACCAAGAGCATCGGAAATACCCGTAAGTGTACCGCTAGAAGTTAGCACTGGGTGACTCAGTGCAGCGGTCGCCGTAGAAAAGAAGTGAAGCAAGTGAACCCAGGCGGCTAGCATAACAAGAGTGAGACAAGGCGTGTTAATCGACCAAGTTTCAAGCAGGAAGGAATATTCCGGGTCTTATATAGCCGTGCATATCAAGCATATGCAGATCAACTTAGATGTTAGGGCGTTTATACTAGGACATGAGTGGTTCAAAGAACAACATGGTCACGAAAAAAATATCAGGAACCGCCTTCGATTCACAGAGAGATTTTATACCAAAACAAAGGCGCAGAGTGGAAAAATGATAAACGCTTTTTTTCGATGTTATTGAGCTAGTCTACGCTGAGATATTGGCCGGCTAAGATCACAACGAATTGCCGTTTTGGGTTAAGTGGGCTAGGCGGGTTAACATTCGCCATTAATAACCGGCCAAACCCTGGCCCAGAGATCTCCGACTCAGTCTTAGTCGGATTCCAGGTCATGGCGATGGAGTGCATTCCATTTTTACTGAGAAATCTAGCTATTACGCGCGAGGGATCTAATATTAACAACTTCTTGTAAGACTTCGGATTCTCATCGTCATAGCGCTTAACTATTATCAAAAAGGACTCTCCTTCGTGTACGCCCAGCCCTCTTTCCTTGCATGCATCAGTGCCTACGAGATCCTCCTGCCGCCGTACATGTTCGTGGGCTAGATGCAGCGCTTGCATATCCCGAAACTGAAGCAGGAGGGCGCATCTCCTCTTGTAATACCCCTCAAGAGAACAGGCCACGCAATAGTGCTGCCGGGTCGCTCAGCATCTCGTCCTTGATTTGCTCTAGAGGCTCATAACAGTCGATAGTGTCGACTTTCTTCTCGTTGGTGCCATAAACAAATATGTATTTGGTGTCAAAGATCTCGCCGTATTGGCATACCGCTTCCGGCCACTCATCCTCGTCATCGACAAGAAGTTCCTCGACGTTGAATTCTACCTGGGAATAGTCCGGGTCGTTGGGTCGGCACGGGCCCTCGATCACCTTCCAGTAGATGGGCACGTCGTTGAGAACGAAGTCCTGTAGGCTAGTGTTACAGGTATACGACGGGAACAGCTTACGCGTTCCCCAGTAACTGCCCAGAGATACGACCAGGATAGCCAGAAACTGCCACATGTTGGTTTGTTTGGTCGTGGGAGAGTGGTTGTCAACACGGCTCAGGCTGGTGCCGTTTGGTTTTTGGCTATCAAGCGGCTGTTATCACTACTCGCAGTATGGAGGCGCTTCGCAACCCTGGTGTACTATGGCGTTATCGCGGCGCGACCCGAGGCCGTATGGTGGCGCTCAACGCAACCCGCGCTTATTAGGTGAGAAAATTTGGCTGGGGTGCTGAGCAGCGGCAGCTATAGTTGAAAGCTGCAGGCAGGGTGCTGGATAGAGACCTAACAAAGACATGGACTCGGAGCTTATTGATCGCCTGCACCCCTGGTTGCTGTCGACGCTCTCGAGCTCGGGGCTCGACCCGAAAGACATGACGGACTATGTTGTGTCGCTGCTCACGGTCGCCGGATCTCGCGACGAGGTGCGTGAGCGGTGCATTTCTGAACTTAGCGAGTTTCTCGAGTCGAACACGGTCGGTTTTGTCGACGCGATGTTCAGCGAGATTGATCGACTGCAATCAAGCTCTGGGTTTCCGCAGCAACAGCCGCAACAACAGCAGGCCCAACAACAGGGCCTTTCGCAGCAGCAGCAACAACAGCAGCAACAACAGCAACCACAGCTGGATCAGCAGCAGCACGAACAGCAGTCACTGCCTCAGATGTCCGGTGGACAGCAGGAGTTCCGCCGTAATTTTCGCGGCGACGCGCCATCATTCCAGTTCAACCCGCAAGCCGGCTTTGGGTTTCAGGGCCCGGGCGGCCAACAGTTTCCTCCTCCGCCACAGGGCCTCGTGCCGCCGCCCGGATTCCCTGGATCTGTTTTTCCGCCGCCGGGGATGCCGTTGCCCGGCCAGGAGGGATTTCAGCGTCATAACCGACCCCGCAACGGGCAGTACCAGCAGCGCCAGAATCAGCAGTTCAACCCAATTCGCTCCATTCGCAATGAACTGAGTGTTGCGAACAGGCGCCTCGTTGTTGAAGGTATCCCTGCGGAAAAGCTAAATGAAGCTTCCATCCGCGACTACTTCGGCCGATTCGGCACTGTGACCAAGGTGCAAGTGCATGAACAGCAGAGCATGGCCGAGGTCGAGTTTGAAGCCCATGACCAGGCCGTTGCAGCTCATAAATGTCCGGATCCGATATTCGATAACCGGTTTGTGAAGGTGTTCTGGCGTAAGAAGATGCCTCAAGAGGAAGAACCCGAGCCCGACATCGACGCTGTGCGCCGCATGCAGGCCATCAAGCAGCAGCAGTTCGAGGAAAAAGAGGCAAAGCGCAAGGAGCTGACCGCCAAGCTGCGGGAGACGATGACGATGCAGGCCAAAATGCTGGGGGAGAAGCAGGAGCTTTTGAAGTCGAACGCTTCTACCGAGCTCATACAGGAGCATCAGCAGCGGTATGATCAGCTTGCGCAGGAGGCGCAACGTTTGAAGAACGAACTAGGACAGCTCTCCGCTGGTGCGGGCAGCGCGCCCGGTCGCGGAGGATATCGCGGCGGGTACCGTGGCGGCGCCAGGGGCGGCAACCCATACGGTCAAAGCCAACGCGGCAGTTTTAGAGGCCGTGGTGGCTACCGCGGCGGCTACTCCAGGGGAGGTTTCACTGGCGCGTCGCTGGATCGGCGGCCAAAGGGCGTGTATCTCGATGGCGTCACTCAGGATAAAGATGAGATTCTGCGGAGCCGGTTAGCTGCAACAAACTACTCTGATTACCACCGTGATGGAAATGGTGCTGTGACCATCGACTTCGCAGATCGCAAGTCTGCTGAAGATTTCTACAATACGGTGAATGATATCCCGGAGCTGGGCCCGAGCATACAAAAACGCTATGTCCATACAATCGGCGTTGGTTCCGCGAATGAATCTAACACAACTGGAACGCCCACGGGAAGCGCTATGGACGAATCCTGAAAAAGCTATTACGCATTGTACTACTATAGACGAAATGTTTGTGTCTCTAATCTCAGATATTCTAAAAAGAAGTCCAGTTGCTCACTGTGCCTGCCATGTCGTGCAGATCAAGCAATTATTCCTCTTCTAGTTTGAACCGGTACATTGAAAGGTGCTAACAAGTCTGCAACTTTAGTTCGTCATCGATTTAACGCATCCATTATTAAGTGCCACCACCGCTGGTGGCGTGGACCTATTAGTAAAACCCGGCTACTTACATTCTGCTCAGCAGCCAACAGACACTCTACGTTCCATGTCTAAACGGCCGGCGGACTCGACGGATGATAGTGATCCTGAGGCAGACTACGACTCCCTGAGTGAAGGAAGTGATTTTGCCAACGAGCCGCGCACGCCAGCGCCGCCTGCTCCGCGATTACGGCTCAAAGTGGGCGGGCAGGCTGAGCCCGCGAAGAACCAGGTCCTTAACTTCGCTGGTGAGGACTACAGCTACCTGGCTTTGAAAGGAGATCATGAGAACCGGCCGCTATGGATTTGCCCTGACACGGGCCGGATTATTCTCGAGTTTTTTTCTCCGCTTGCCGAGCAAGCACAAGACTTCCTAATCACGGTGGCAGAGCCGGTGAGCAGGCCTACATTCATTCACGAGTATAAACTCACGGCGTACTCTCTGTATGCTGCTGTATCAGTTGGTCTTGAGACTCGCGATATCATTTCCGTGCTAAACCGGCTTTCGAAGGTGCCAGTTCCTAAGAGCACAGTCGAGTTTATTCAGGCGTGCACAGCATCATATGGCAAAGTGAAGCTCGTGCTTAAGCACAACCGTTACTTTGTTGAGTCTTCTTACCCGGAGATCTTGCAAATGATGTTAAGGGACCCAGAGATGTCGCAGCTGCGGATTACGGATATCACGGCAGCATTGCCCGACACAGGCTTGCCGGATCTTGTAATTCCGGGCACCACGAATAACAAAGAGGATGGAAACCGAGATATTAATCAGACTGGGGATGGTACCACGGCGGAAAATCCTGTGGATGCCGTCGCCGACGAAGGGAATGGCGAAATCCTCAGACTCATGGATAACGCCGAGGCTGATGGGGACGACGACGCTGTTCATGCTTTCGAGATTGGTGCTGGAAGCGTTGAGCTAGTCAAGAAGCGGTGCCAGGAGATTGATTATCCCGTGCTCGAGGAGTACGATTTCCGCAACGACCAGCGGAACCCCGACCTCAACATAGATCTGAGGCCCTCGACACAAATCCGGCCTTACCAAGAGCGGTCACTATCAAAAATGTTTGGCAACGGCCGTGCACGCTCTGGGATCATTGTGCTTCCGTGTGGCGCCGGGAAAACGCTCGTTGGAATTACAGCGGCATGTACCATTCGTAAAAGTTGCCTTGTGCTCTGCACCTCGTCCGTGTCCGTGATGCAATGGCGGCAGCAGTTTCTGCAGTGGAGTACGATCCAACCTGAGGAAATCAGTGTTTTCACATCTGAATCAAAAGAACGGTTCGCTGGTGAGGCTGGTATTGTTGTCTCTACATACACTATGGTTGCAAATACTGGCAACCGATCCCATGATGCACAGAAAATGATGGACTTCCTCACGAGCAGAGAATGGGGCTTCATTATTCTGGACGAAGTGCACGTTGTTCCAGCTGCCATGTTCCGCCGCGTGGTAACGACTATTGCGGCGCATGCGAAGCTGGGCCTCACAGCTACGCTTGTGCGTGAGGACGACAAGATCGATGATTTGAACTTTTTGATCGGACCAAAGTTGTATGAGGCGAACTGGATGGACCTTGCCAACAAGGGTCACATTGCGAAAGTCCAATGTGCAGAGGTGTGGTGCCCAATGACGGGCGAGTTTTATCAGGAGTATTTATTGGCAGACCGCGTGCGCGGAATGCTGCTGCCCATTATGAACCCCACCAAGTTCCAGGCTTGCCAGTTCTTGCTTGACTTCCACGAGCGGCGTGGCGACAAGATTATCGTCTTCAGTGACAACGTTTACGCGCTTAAAGCATATGCACTGAAGCTCGGTAAACCGTTTATCTACGGCGAGACGCCCCAGCAAGAGCGAATGCAGATTCTAAAGAACTTCCAGTTCAACGACGCAGTGAACACGATTTTCTTGTCTAAGGTGGGCGACACTTCCATTGATCTTCCCGAGGCGACCTGTCTTATTCAGATATCGAGCCATTTCGGTAGTCGACGTCAAGAAGCACAGCGACTAGGCCGCATCTTGCGGGCGAAACGGCGAAACGACGAGGGCTTCAACGCATTTTTCTACTCCCTAGTATCGAAGGATACGATGGAGATGCATTACAGCACGAAGCGGCAGGCATTTCTGGTAGACCAGGGTTACACGTTCAAGGTCATTACACAATTAAACGGCATGGAGAAGCTCCCGAACCTGGCCTACGGTACTCTCGCCGAGCGTAAGGAACTGCTGCAGCTCATTTTGCTGCAAAACGAGGATGCAGCCGGAATCGAACTAGGTGACGATGCGGCCGCGTCGGGGTCTGGCAAGGCCCAGTCGCGCGCTAAGCGTGTCAAGGGCTCGCTGGCTAGCTTGGCCGGCGGTGAGGACATGGCGTATGTCGAGTACAATAAGAACAAAAACAAGGAGCTTCGCAAGCACAACCCGCTTATCAACAAGCTCTACTACAAGAAAAAGAAGTAAGACTGGTATAACGCTGGTGTTTAAATACGATAACGAAAACTTTAATGTGATGGTTTACTCCACGATGCAGAAGCAGTGACACTAGGCTGGATGTTTCGGACGATCAGACGCTGGAGTCCGTTGCCAGGTAATGTTGCGGCATAATAAAGCACAGATGCTCCGAGTTGTCGCTATCGCTTTCTACATCAGACGGCGAATCAGACGAGGTTGCGGCACTGGTTAGGGATGGCAGCGAAGCGACCGTGTAGATAGAATGCTGGTCGAGAGGTAAAAATCGTTTCATGCTGTGCAATTCCCCCATTTCTGGGTCTGCAGATCGACGGGAAGTGCGGCTGCACAATCGTCGAATCCGCTCCTCCTGGGTAAGAAACAGAACGAACAGCAGCTTCAAGAAAACCAAAAGAGCGAGTACCTTCAAGGAGTGGTCTGTCAAAAACGACCAGTCGCCGTGGACAGGCGGATTGATCAACCCCATCCCGAGCCAGCCGTCCACGCTTCCCTATCTGTAAAGGGATGCGCTCTCTCACGAATATCTGGACAACTCAGGAACACGGCGGGCCTTACGGAATGACTAAACCCCACACATAAACCGTTCGATGACTAAGAACCTACTGATAACGTTTTAACGTTGAACCCCTGATAAAAATAGATTGAGGCAGACGCACGCGCTCAGCTCTGGAACTTGTAGCTGCCTGAGGCATTGGCTACGATGCTGCCACCACGGTAGCTGCCTTTCTTCATCTTGTTCTTGTTCTTTGTGAAGTCCTTTCCACGGACCTGCCGCAGTGTATCGTTGGCCTTCTCACCCCAAGTTCCAGCTGCGCCTTGGTAAGTATTATCCTGCAGGGCGGCGCTCTCAAATGAAATCTTCGAGCGATCGATGCGGGAGAAATATTCGCGCTGGCCATTCTTGTTCTTTGTGTAACCCTCGGTCTTTACTTCATAAACCGGGGTTCCATCGCTATCCAAAGTCTTCGTTTCTGTCGTCGTGACCACAGGGGACGAGTCCTTTGAAGAGCTAGCGGAGACTGCGCTTGAGCTGTTACCAGAGCTGCTGCTTGTCGTCTCGTTGGAATTGGAGTCCGAGTCCGAGTCTGAGTCCGAGTCGCTAGAGCTACTAGAGTCACTGTCGCTAGAGCTGCTGTCGCTAGAGCTGCTGTCGCTAGAGCTGCTGTCGCTAGAGCTGCTGTCGCTGGAGCTGCTGTCACTAGAGCTGCTGTCACTAGAGCTGCTGTCGCTAGAGCTGCTGCTGTCACTAGAGCTGCTGCTGTCACTAGAGCTGCTGCTGTCACTAGAGCTGCTGCTGTCACTAGAGCTGCTGCTGTCACTAGAGCTGCTGCTGTCACTAGAGCTGCTGCTGTCACTAGAGCTGCTGTCGCTAGAGCCCGAAGAGCCAGATGAGCTAGATGAGTTCTCCTTTTCACCGCTCTTTGGGTCCTTAGTGGCTGGTTTAGCTTCGTCTTCGTCCTCGTCATCGGAGTCACTATCGGAGCTGCTGTCAGAATCACTGGAGCTCGAGCTGCTATCACTGCTAGAGCTCGACTCGTCATCCGAATCACTGCTGCTGCTCGAACTGCTATCGGAGTCACTGCTATCAGAGTCGCTGCTATCGGAATCGCTGCTAGAAGTGGAGCTGCTGCCCGAGCCGCTTGTGGAACTCGAGCTGGTGCCCTTGGATTTCGCACGCTCGTCTTCTGCGCTACTGGAGTCAGTGCTAGACTCGCTGTCACTGCTTGAATCGCTGCTCGAGTCGCTGCTGCTAGAGGCTGCGCTCTTTCCAGATTTGAAGCGCTTCACGAACTCCTCAGCGAGGTCATCATCATATTCGAGATCTGAAAATTCTCGCTTCAAAGCAGTAGCTTGCTTCTTCAATCCCGTAGAGTTCAAATACGAGCCAATCTCCTTGAGAATTTTGGGATCCGGTCCGGCCATTTCTCTAACGCAAAAGCAACCACAACCGGAAAATAAATTGTTCGAGGTGAATTTATTTAGTGTAAGCACTAACCGTATCAAGCAGTGCTTCATTAGTATCCATGCAGAGAGGTTCTAGAAGTTGATAGCGACCTAGCGCAGTTCCACACAACCGGCGGCCAACTTTGGAATAGAACACCAAAGTATAATCACAGCTGCTAGACGATATTGTCTATCGGAATTTCGGATTGCAGCCATGTGGGATATGCTAAGTCATCTTGAGGTGCATAATGCGTCTACTGCATTATCGCCCTTTGCGTTATCGGTACGTTAGCAGCATGACCATAAATAAATAAACATAAATAACAGCTCGCATAGCGACACAAAAAAAAGGCCAATCAAGACGTATTGTGGCGCGCGTTTGGTGGAACGTAGTCGCGGAGCACCTGCTGCAGGCTAAGCACCGTTGCTTCCTGGCGCCGCATCACAGACTCTCGCTCTCCAATGCATTCGATGAGCCGGGCATACGCAACCTTGTAAGTTTCCAGAAGGACTCTTATTTCGCGCTTTCGGTCGGCACAGCTCCGCATCTCGGACTCCAGTGCGGTATTAGTGGCTTCGGCGGCCGCAATCTTCTCCCGCGTTTCCCTCAGCAGCTCTTCCTTCTCGGTAACACCGCCCTGAGTTCTACGACGATTTACGAGATCATCCCGCAGGCGAAACTGGTGCTCAAGCTGCTGAGCATCGCGTTGAGCAGCAGCATGGTCACTGGATAGCTGCTCAAGGGCGACTCGCAGAAGCACAGCCTTCTCGGCTTCAGACGCCACCGACTTCTCCAGTTCCGCAATTTGCGCATCAATATCTTTCGCAGTTTTCTCTAAGTGAGACACGTTCGACTGAACTTCCTTCGTAGCACGTTTCCACTCCTCACTCATTGCTAGCATTTTTTGACCACTTATGAAGTCGGACGCAGACATACCAATAACGTCGTTAGCACTTTTCGGGACTCCCGGAACCATCAACTCGGGCGGCACTTCTTTGTTGTAGGCAGTTATAATAGTGCTCAGTGCGTCAAGCTGTTGCGAAACGGGCAATTGCCGCTCCGAGGTGAGTTTTGCTGTTACCTGCTGCAGCTCTGAGTCTAGCTTCTCTAGCTCGTTCTGCTGGGCTTCTAGCGCCGAGGCAAGCTCGAGCGCCCTTTGCGGCGATACAATGCTGCTTTGCTTGAGCTTAGCCTTAACAGCGTCAAAACTTTCACGAGCTGACTGCAGCTCCGTGCGCTTTGTGTTCAGATCCGCTTCCACGGAGGCGCTGGACGACCTGATGGGATCAAGTACTAATGCGAGCTCACGCTCGCGCGTCTCACATTCCGCGTACTCAGTCTGCTTCCTAGCCAACTCCGCCTGCTCTTGCTCAATCGTATCGATCTCTCTTCTACGATTGGCACCCGCCTCGGCTTTTTCCTTCTGGAACTGAGACAGCGCCATATCCACGTACGCGCGAGCTTCAGGGACAGTAATTTCTGGCGACGTTGACATCGACGCTGCGAACATCATTCGCTCCACGTACAGTGCATACTGCAGTGAGTTGTTCATTGGCGGAACCTCATCTTGCTCACGCTCAGGTAGAAAGGGCTGCAGCGTCTGGGCGAGCTCCATGAGAAAAGCGATTGCTGTCAGGGCGTGGGACCGGTTCTCGTTAGAGCTCAGATTCGCCATCGCACCGACAGCCTGGCGGCGGTACTCGTAGCTGACATCCCGGAGTAGCCCATCCACAGCCGTTAGCCCCTGTCGGACCTGGGCTGGTGCGAGTCCGCCGGGACATGTGAAGTCAAGGTGCGGGAAGTCTGGCGGGAGAAGCGAAAAAAGAGCATAGAAATGGGCACACGCCTGAATCGTATGTTCCACGGTGATCCCGGTCACAAGAGAGGGGAAGCCGATTCCGCTTTCAGCCAGTGCCCTGGCAACGCGGCGAAAGTTGGCATGCAAATCCGACCCTGGGGGGGCTGAAGAGCCGCCATAATTCGGGTACATGCGCATACGAGTGGGAGGGGGGCCTAGCGAGTCAGCGAATGACCTTGGCGCACGGCTTGCCCGCGTCGGGTTTACCGCGTAATGGCGCTCCATAGTAGGCTTCGTCGTCACGAAGCCCGACAACGACATGTCCTCCTGAAAACCGCCAGCCATGTCCTCGTACTCAGCGCTGGAAGGCATCGCGCTATAGGCGTTGTTTGACCGCGGCCTTCCGTACTCGGTGGGCGCTGCCGCGAAAACACCCGAAAGACCGCGGTCTCGGAACCCCGAGAACGTTGCAGCGGGCGAGTTGGCTATGCGGCTTCCCGCACCGTCGGCCCGCAACGCGGTTGGGGGCCGTGAGAACTGCTGTGCCAGCCCTTGCGGCGCACCGCTTGGCGGCCGCGCGTAAGAGCGTGACGCGTAAGGCGGTTGTGGCACGTTGCGGCTCGACATGGGGCGAGCACCCTGTGGTGGTTTCATAACGCGCCATGGCGGCAATGACCGCTGGCCGTTGTCGCTCATTGAGGGTGCGCGCGGGTCTAAAAAGCGCTTCTCTCGCGCCGCGCGATGTTTAGCGATGCACCGGTCAGGGCAGGGGTCAGCTGTTCGCGCGCGTCGAGGGACGAAACAAACATTGCATACTTACCATGGCACAGAGTAATGTAGAAACCGGTACAGACTCAATTAAAAGCTCGTAAGGTTATGTGCGTTTACAGATGACCCAATCTACATATACCTGTGGTTTGTGCAAGTTAAGGGCGAAATCTACGGCGCGGTTGCGTGGCACACGAATGGCACCGCAGTACAGTAAGAAGGTCTAGGCGAGTTCCTTTTATTGTCAGGTCGCGTGGACTGTGGTGCTTTCGTGGATGTTCTTGTAGCCACACGCGCGCGTCAGCGCCTGCCGCGCCAGCCGTCGAAAGGGCAAGGGCAGGTCTGCATCGACTCATAATTGAAAAAAAAACGTCGCCGAGGAGCGGTTCAACGGCGGCACGGCAGTAAGCGTATCAAATCACCGAGGAATGAAGATCTTACGTACCGTGTCCGAGCTCCGAGCTTGGCGTCAGCTGCATAAGTCGTTGGGATATGTACCCACAATGGGCGCCCTACACGAGGGCCATCTCAACCTTGTGAGTCGCGCTGTGGCTGACAATGATGCGACACTGCTGTCAATTTTTGTGAACCCGAGCCAATTTTCTCCATCTGAAGATCTGGACCGATATCCTCGCACGTTCGACCAGGACGTCGCCAAATTCGCCGCTCGCGCGCAACAGGCTTCGCCACAAGTGGCTGCGGCTGTGTTCGCTCCGAGTGTGCGCGACATGTATCCCAGCGGCATTGACTTGCGCCGTGACCACCAACGCGGAACGTTTGTTGAGGTCCTGGGCTGCTCCCATCAGCTTGAAGGCGCCGTGAGGCCGCACTTTTTCCGCGGCGTCGCGACGGTCGTCGCCAAGCTTCTAAACGCCGTGCAGCCTACGCGCGCATACTTCGGCCAGAAGGACGTTCAGCAAACTGTAGTTATCCGCCAGATGGTTCGAGACCTGCTCATGCCCACCGAAATTGTGGTCTGCCCTACCCAGCGCGAGCCGAGCGGCCTCGCTATGAGCTCTCGTAACGAGTACCTGGACCCGGAAACGCGAGCACGAGCAGCCGTTCTGTACCGTGCACTTCTAGCAGCTCAGGACGCGTTCAACACGCATAACGTAACGAATGCGGCATTGATTGAGGAAACGGTGCGGCGCGTTCTTGCAGAGGAGCCTGGACTCATCACGAACGTCGAGTACATTTCGCTTAATGACTACGAAAACCTGGATGCACTGAGTGAGGCACGCAAAGGCGCTGTGTTGAGTGCGGCCATTCAGCTCAAGACGGGCACGCGCATTTTGGACAATGTGATATTCTAGCTGGGTGGGGAGACACTGATTTGAAACCAGACGCAATCGATGAAGCAAGCGGATCAAAAGATCTTGACGATAGACTGTAAATAAGAGATTAACATCGGAAATAACGAAAAAAAAAAAGAAGAAAAGAAATCAACTCGAACTACCTTCCAACCGCTGCAGCGGACGCCGCGCCTCTATCTAGTTGGCGGTTGGCAACGCCTTACTGCTAATGCCGCGAATTAAGCATGCTCGAGTTCGCCAAAATTTCACCTCGTCGTCGGCCATGTTGAGACGTTTCAGCACAAAGGTGCCGCGGCAGCCGCGTGCACACAAGTCGTCTGTCGACACACGGTTCGCCACCAAGTTCAACCCCGTCCGGAGCGCGTATAAACAGGTCATCTACACGCCCGCGGGCGTTGCGCACAACCCTGCTCCGAGCGCGCCGACCCCGCTGGAGACGCCGTTTGCATTTTTGCCGCAGGAAGAGCGCGAACGCCGCGCCTACGTAAAAGACGCCGACCCGAGCCCGGTGGAGCAGATGCCTGCTGTGGGTAAGGCACCGAAGCGGACGTATCACCTCACGACCGAGCATGCACGCGAGATTCAGAAGCTGCGCCACGAAGACCCCGAGACGTGGACGCGCAAGTCGCTGGCCGAGAAGTTTGGCGTCTCAGAGTACGTGATTGGGCTTGTAAGCGAGCCTCAGGAGGAGCATGCGACGCAGATGCAGCAGCGGCTGCAGTTTATCCAGAGCCTATGGACGGACCGCCGGCGGCGGGCTCGCGACCACCGGCAGAGACGACAGCAGTTCTGGCTGCGTGATGCGTAAATGTACATAGAACACTAGTTAATAACACGTTAACTGACGCAGCAGCACCCGAGCACCAAGACCAAGACGGTGAGATAAATAATATGTATGTACGGAACACAAAAGGCGCTGAACGCCGTCTAGCTATTACGATGCTAAGAGAGCTCAGAGCAGATGGAAGGGAAGGCCGCCAGCCGGGGGCTCTACCGGTCAGACAGTGGACCCACGGCAGCGAATGCAAGCAAGAAATCGGCGGCAGATTATTGGTGGAAGTCTCCGAACTCCTCTTCGTCACTCGAGGCGTGCGCAGAATTACCAGGGCTGCTTTCCGAGCTGCTGGCGCTGCTGGAGGACGCGGACGCACTGGACGCGCTAGTACTACCGGAGCTGCCGGAGCCATTAGCAAGTGGCGGCGACAGCAGCGGAGCCAGCGGCGTCTGCTTGTTGTCATCGGAGGTGCCGCGTTTTCGGCCGTAGCGGGCCACGAGACGCGTGGACCAGCCCGGCGAGTCAAGGCGCTCCTCGCTCATGCGCCGGCGCATGAAGCTCTGGATTGCCAGACTAAAGTCTATGCTGTCGCTGGGATCTCGGAACCCGATGCCAAGCCACGTATCCAGCGCCGGGTTGTGCAGCGTTAGCACATAATGTCGCGCCGAATCCGTCACGCTCTGGACGCCGTTCTGCCCATCATAAGGAGCTATTGCCAGAAGGCTTCCTTCCTTGCGATGCTCCAGCCGGATCTTGAGCACGGTGGTCTCGCCCTCCTTCGGGTCGACGGTAACGCGGCAGCTGAACAGAGGCTTGCCCCAGGACTTTTTATAGTATTTCCCTTTCACCGGCTCGGGCACGGGCCAGACGTCCGCAATTGCGTGAAACGGGCTCTGCATCATCGCTGCTCTACCGCAACGATTCAATACAGTGCAGACGACGCAGGCGTTCGTTGTCGAGGACGTACTCGTTTACTTATGCGACCCTGGAACCGCAACGGGGGGCCGCCACTGGTTACGGCCAATAACTGTTTACGCGCGAGCGGAGGTGCCGTTAGGACGTGGGGTGCCGAATGACGTATGTTTTGCAGCGGATCGGATGGGGTTAGGTTCGGCCAATCCCGGGTGATAGGTGGGGAACCGGGTATTCCCCGATGAGGCTTTGAGCGTAGGGGCCTTGTTTATAGCGATACTCCGCCATCGCGCCCATTTTCGTACTAAATATCGGCTGAAGCTTTTGCGCTAGATGTCTACGGGCTGGCGAAAAACGCGACTCCTATCGCACGCGGGCGTGAGATTAGCTTCTCCTCTGCGCCCGCGCTTCGCATAATCAGGGGCGGCGACGCGATGCGACCCCTTCGAGTGAAAGTGGCATATTCTGGTACCGACGTATACCGACGTATCTCTACAGTTTTGCCCCCGATTGGCCTGCCAGCAAAAATTGAGGTAAATATTCAGGCCGAGAGCTAAGCGGCGGCGGCCCTCGTCACGAGGCTGCGTTTGGCGCTACAAACCATTATGTGACACACCTTTTTGGACGTGAGCGGTTTTATACGGACACTATTGCATATTTCACCTCGAGACACGAGTATAAAACGCGCGATCAGCTCGAGCGGTATCGATAGCCGTTCCCTCCCTCGGATAAATTTGCTAACTGCGAATGTCACAAGACTAACTATGGCGTATTTCGAGCTGCTTTACAGACAGTATCGCGTGTGTGACATGTGAATGTTGAGTGACTGCCGCTGTGAAAATACCGCCACGATACGGCAAAGCGCAAGCTGGAACGTCTATAAACGCATCATCCACCGACGCGGCGAACTGCTGCTTGTTTACGAGTGTAAGATGCAGCTCGACGAGGACGACCTGTACGACTATGACCAGGATTCGTATGATGAGGACGCTGTAATCTCGGAGGTTATCAAGGCTCTGAAGCCCGTGCGCATCAATGAACAAGATGCAGAGGTTGCGCTCGACAAGTCTGACTGGGATGTGGCCGCGGCCATTGCGAGCCTCAAAAAGCAACACCAGCCGAAGAAGCCCGCACAGAAGGCACCCCCGAAGCCAGCGTCTAACTCAGACGGTAAGTTATCCGCGCTGCAACGGCTTGCGCAACGGCGAACGCCACAACCACCCCCGACAGAAGCTCCCAAACAGACACCTAGCCTGGCCCAGATCGCCGCGCAAAGGAAACCGCCATCAGAGGATAAGCCTGCCAACGGCTTGAGCGCGCTGGAGAAGCTAAAGGCGCGCAAGAAGTCTGCCGCCGCGAGTGAGGGCTTGGCAGCACTCAAATCCAAAACTTCGAGGCGAGGCTCGCTTTCGCAGGCGGCTGCAGCGCCGGCGCCAGCCGTAGAGACGTGGACACCGCCAATAAGCTACGACCGTCCATCCGCGGTTGCCCTGAAACCGCCGTCGGGATTCGGAGTGCTGATTGGGACGTCGGGGAAGCCGTTTTTCAGAAACGCAGAAACTAACACCTTCGTAGCACAAGATGCCAAGAAAGCCTTCAGCGGGCCGAGTCCGGACGATGTCGTGCTCTCTGCTCAGGCTCAGGCCTTTGCCGCAAATCCTGCGACGAAGGCTGGTGCGGCTGGTGTAGCTGGCGCGACCGTGGCTGGCAACGCGGCGGCGAAGCCGACTGCAAAGGCTGTGGCGAAACCCAAGGCCGCACCTCAGGAAAAGTCCGATGCGCAAAAGTCTGAATTGGCGGCAAAGCTCGCAAACCTGAAGTTAAAGCCTAGCTGCAGCTTTGTCGTCATTGGTCATGTCGATGCCGGAAAGTCTACGCTCATGGGTCGCTTGCTTCTCGACACAGGTGCACTGAGCCAAAAGGTCGTCAGCAAGTACGAACACGAGAGTTCGAAGGTCGGCAAGAGCAGCTTCTGGCTGGCGTGGGCTCTGGATGCTACAAAGGAGGAGCGTGAGCGCGGCGTTACTGTGGACGTGGGCGAGGCCTCGTTTGAAACGAAGTCTACAAAGTTCACGGTTCTGGATGCACCTGGCCATCGCGACTACGTGCCGAACATGATCGCCGGCGTTGCGCAGGCCGACGTGGCCGTGCTTGTCGTGGACTCTGATACGAATGCGTTCGAGTCGGGATTCTCCCTGGATGGCCAGACAAAAGAACATGCGGTCCTGGCCCGTAGTCTCGGTGTCGACCGTGTCGTTGTTGCCGTCAACAAAATGGATACGCAGGACTGGTCCGAGGACCGATTTGAGGACATATCGACGCAGCTGACCGAGTTTCTGGGCAAGAAGGTAGGCTTTGACGCAGCGAAACTGATGTTTGTGCCGACAAGTGGTATCTCTGGCGTGAATGTTGTCGTGAAGGGCGGGCCGAGCTGGTACAAGGGCCCGTCGCTCGTGTCCATTCTGGAGCAATTCGCCGCCATGAGCCCCCAGAGCGCGGATCCGGCGAACGAGCCCGTACGGTTTCTTGTTTCCAATGCATTTGTGGAGCCGTTTCAGAGCACGATCACGACGACGGGCCGCGTGCTAAGCGGCGTTGTCGAGAAAGGGGATGTTCTCGATTTGGTGGCGTTGAATAGACAAGCCACGGTGAAAAGCATTGCCGGCGATGCCGAATTCCTGGGCTCCCGTGAAGTCGGTGAAATGAAGCTGCAGCTCGATTCGAGCGGCAGTAGCGAGGAGGACTCTGTGGCGGTTCGCCCTGGAGACGTCATGGCTTCCCCGAACGCGGGTCTCGTGGCCAGCAAACAGTTCGTGGCCAAGATCCAGCTATTCGATATCCCGCGCCCGGTTCTCCCTGGCACAAAACTTGCATTCCACATGGGCCGCGTGGACGACACGGTGAAGGTCGTGAAGATCGTCGAGTCGCTCAGCAAAACACAGGCCAAAAAGATCCGGCACCTTGGCAAGGGCACGGCTGCGCGCGTCGAGCTGGAGTTGGGCAGCCCAGCTGTTCTCACGCCGCCGGCTGTGTGCAAGGATCTGGGCCGGTTTGTGCTGCGGCTCAACGGCGCGACGATCGGTGGTGGTGTTGTCGACTCCTTACTTCCGTAAATACATAATAAAGGAGCTACGTACTTCACGCATGTTGGTGTTGTAGGTAGTAGGCTCGGTCTGCAGCGTCGGGGCGCGGCGTGCAAACCGCGCGAACCGCAGGACCTATGCAAATACGATACCAAAAATGGTACTGCGCGAGTCTCAAATATGGCCGCGCGGTGTAATCATGCAAATTAGGGCCTCTCGCTATCTACCATTTAGCATAAGCAGCAGAACGCCAGTGATGAGCGACGACGCTATGACGATGCGCGAGGCGCGGCGGCTGTTCTTCTTAGCGCGTGCCAGCTGCTCGTTTGCACCGGATATGTCCTTCGTCGTGCGCATGGCGTCGGTGCTCATGGAGTCGAGCTGTAGCGTCTGGGCGGCGAGGTGCTGGTTGAGCTCCGTCTGCAAGTCGGCAATCTCGCGCAGCGACTGCTCGGCCTGTTGCGCCTTATCGAGCGTTGCGTTGAGCTCGTCAAGGAGCACGTCATGCTCTTCAAGCAGCAGCTGCTGATGCTGTTGCTGTTGCTGTTCCTCCTGCTCCTGCTCCTGCTGCTGCGGAGCCTGATGAGGCGGTGGTGCAGGCCCAGCGCTCGGAGCCTCGCGTGTAGGCTCCTTAATACGGCCGTGGTCCAATGGCACCTCCGTGGGCTGTTTAATGGTGTGTTTACGTGCGCCGCCACGCGAAGCGTTGCGCGCGAGCCGCACCTGCTGCATCTCGGCGAGGGCCTGCGACACGGCGTGCAGTTGCGAATTCAGGTAGTAAAACATACCCTTGCGGTGCAGCGCAAGTGTCTGGCTCACGCCGTCCGCCTTCGGGTTCACAGCCCACCAACGCTTCTTCTGCTGTTCCTCGTCAGCGGTCTGCCGCGCAGCCTCGAGCTGCTCGAGGCGCCGTATTCGCTGCTGCTCGTTCTGCAGCATACGCCGGATGGTATAGTCGAACGTATCCTTCTCGTCATCGCTCATCTGCTGAGGCCCGCTCATCGCCAGATAGCGCTTGCGTACCTGCTTAATGCCGCTCTCAACGTTGCCGATCGACCGCGCAATCTCCGTGCACTCTCTCGTCACGCTGTCTGGCGCTACGGGAGGCTCGTCCGTGGGCACCTTTGACTCGCCTTCCAGCGCAATGCGCACGATTTCATGGTACAAAAGCGTGCGGTCCATGCGTTTCCCCGCCGTCAAGTGGACACCTCGCCGCGTTTTCCAGGCTCGGCAGCTGCTTACTAGGTCACATGGCGCCAGACGGAACGCGTCTGCGCGAGCGGCGCTGCACGCTAGGTGCATGAAATCAAGGATGGAATATGCTATATATATAGTACAAGGTTTATGAGAGTAGGTGAAAAGGCTGCGCGCTTCGTCATTCTGTGTACTTGCTCACCTGCTCCTTCACTTTGCGTTCGTACAGCGGTTTATTGTTGCAGAAGTGTGTGTACGCCTCACGCTGAGCGGGAGAGTTTGGGTTTGGCTCGTCAAGTAAGGCCTGAATGCCCAGCGCAATCTCCTTTAGCGACAAACCTGGCCGCCAGTCCTCGCCCTCGTTCAGAATCGACAAACACACCGTCCCGCTGGGGTATACATTCGGGTGGTAAAAGCCCTGTGGGAGCTGGCACTTTGGCGGCTTCGCCGGGTAGTCCTCAGAAAAAACTAGGCTAACCGGATATATGCCGCCCTCCCAGTTCGTACCTGCCTTGCCTGGAATCCCAATTTTCCATCGTAGAAGGTCTAGGTTGCCATCCTGGTCCTTAGTGGGCTTCGCGTAAAACCCAAACGGATGGTTCTTACGCCACGACTTGCGCTCCTCTTGCAGCCGACTCAAGCACAATTTGCTCATTTCGCACACGCCAGCACCGCGCTTGTTGGCCAGGAGACAAGAGTCAAAACGGTTTCAAAAGTCGCTACTCTATTTCGAGGGTTAGGTTTGAGGATAAAGTTGCCACCGGCCGCCAGCCAGATGCTTTGTTACATCTCGCAACTTTCATACGGCAACGCACCAGTCAGCCATTACTGTTCTACTTTTTTCTCGCACAATTCTTTTTTTCTTGGAGCCCTATGCACTGCACACGCACGCCACATTTGTACTCAGTGAACTCCCAAATTTCATGGTGCAGCGTTCATCATCCCTCGCTTAGTCATCGGCGGTCAGGACAAGCGCGGCCGAGGCAGCTACGAGACACTATCCACGATACTGTTAGGTTATCGCGAGAGGCTGCTGGCTGCCCTGCGGCAGGCGGAGAAGACAGCCCTTACTTAAGTATCTCCGCATTAGAGCCTGGGGTGCATTGCTAGAAACGATGTCAGGAAACGAGGACGAGTACGACGATCTGGACGATCTTCTAGGAGACGCCGGGATCCAGAATGACATCCTATCAAAGCCGCCCGGGAGCGCCAAGGATGCTGGTGGTACGGAGCTGAAAACCGCGGCAGAGCCCGCAGCCAAGCCAAGACCCGCTGACGATGCATCCTCCAAGAGCGATCCCGCAGTCGCCGACATTTCAAAGCTCAAGCTCGGTGAGGACGATGTGCAAGAAGATGCGTTCGCTCAGCAACTGAAGGGCGACGTTAACGACCTGCTGAAGGAGACTGATGGCGACCCAGAAACACAAAAACTCATCGAGGCATTGATCGGCAGTATACAACAGACTTCTGCAGCCGACGCCAAAACAAAGGAAGCCGAGACGAAGCAAGCTTCGCCAACCGTACCCCCCAGTTTTGAAGATACGATCTCTGCGACCATGAACCGGCTGAACGAGTCGCAGCGGCAGGGCTCCGAGGAGCAGGGCGGAACCGACTTCATGGAGCGCATGTTACGGGAGCTGCAAAATAGCGCATCCGCCGGTGAAGCTGGCGGCTTCGATGACTTGTTGTCGAGCATGATGTCCGAGCTATCGTCAAAGGAGGTGCTCTACGAGCCTATGAAGGACATGCATACGAAGTTCCCGGAGTGGATGGCAACGAAGGGCAAGGAGGTGAGCGCAGCGGACCTCGAACGTTTCAAAAAGCAGCAGGCGCTTGTTGCAGAGATTGTTGCCGTGTACGAGGCGCCTGGGTACAGCGACGACAACGCGGAAACGCGACAGCTGATCACGGTCAAAATGGAGGAGATGCAAAACACGGGGGCCCCGCCGGATGAGCTCGTGGGCGACGTGGCTGGAGGCTCGCTCCTGGGCGGCGGTGTGCCGGACTTCGGCGCTGACGGCATGCCGCCCATGCCGAGTGACTGCGCAACTCAATGATGCGAAAACATTATCATACGCTTAGTGCTTGTCGTCAATTTGAGACATTTAAGGCGGTTTTCATGGGACTCATAGGTTGCGAAGTTTGAAGTGTAACGGCGGCGTAAATAGACCCGTAAAGCCATCGCACTGACAATTCCAACGTTATTACTTTTGAATTACGTGCCTGTTAGCCCGCCGGTGCGATTCCGGCATTTAGGGATCGGTTATTGTTTCACCGAATCGCGGAGGGCGTCGATGACTAATGCTACTTAATGCTCACTTAGTTGAACGCGGGCATGCGAACGCCATTTCGGCCGAGCACTAACTACTAGACTAAAGTAAAGTGACCACAGGGCCGCATCATTCAGAGCTACATGGCCCTGGGTACGAATGAGACCAGGTCTTCGTTGCCCGAATTGAACCTCAGAAGCTCCGGTTATACGGATAACTGCCTCACGTATTTACTGCCCCCTGAGAACCCGCTACACGACGGGCATGATAAGAAAGAGCTCATCCTACAGAAAGTAAATCAGAAGCCTCTCTGGTTCGAAGACCTTGCTGCTGTTGCGTTCCACGAAGCAGGTTTTTACGAGCACGCACCGCCAAAGCTCAATATCCGAGAGGGGCGGAACCCGTGGTATCCAGAAGCCCTTGAAGAACTTAAACGCAGACCCATTGGCTTCTGCTTCAGGGCCAAGATCGCGCTGTACGGTAAATTTAAGCCGGGCGGTACAGACCCCGCGTGGCCGTGCTACCTTGTGTCGGAAATCACACCCGTAACAGAGCCGCGCAAGAATATCAGCGTTCCGGCCTCACCTGCAGAGTACCTGCCACGTACACATGGACCGCAGACGGTGTCCACCGCTGCGCAGGCGCACGGCAGTGCCGGCACCGGCGTCGAGCCTGCGCCCACGAGCAGTGATGATCTTAAGACGCTTCGCGAGGAAATAGCTACTCTTCGCCGGGACAATGCGACGCAGGCAGACATTATCCAAAACCAGGCGCAGGACATTGAGGGCCTTAAACGTGAAGCAGAGATCAGCCGCGGGCATGTAACGGATCTAAACCGCCAAGTGTCCGAAATGCAGACGGCAATCGACGGATTCAACGCAATACAAGCAAATATCAACGGCCTGGAGGCTGCATATGCGAGACTGCTGGAGCAGTCATACAAAGACCTACGGCGGAACGTCAAGGCTGCCGAGCAAGAGACGGCAGCCGCAAAGAGGGAAAACGATGAACTGAAATTTTACGTTAAGACACTTGCGCGCGACTCGGGCGCTAAGATCGGCGAACTCCGTGCCATGATTGAGACGCTAATGAATAAGAATACTTCTACCTGATCTGATCTTGCGAATAGTAAACACAAACCGGTAAATGCCTACCTTTACTTTCTATGTTTCTTACTCTTGCTTTACCAGAATCATAGATAACTCGAGTGCTGCGGCAGACCTTCACTGCTGCTGTTTACATTCATGCCGCATTGTCTCATATGCAGGCCATTTCACATGCCTGATGGCTGATTACTCACGTGCGCAGGTCGCTATCGGCCGACACCACCACCACCCATCACTTCTACGCCGCGTCCGACGCTCTGAACAACGTACTTTGAAGCTGTGCACTGGCGCTGGAACGCCACACACGCGGCCAGATGTACATTGATCAGAACCTGCGCAAGGCGCTGACGGACAGAATATATGACAAGCGAAAGCCCGCAGCACTGCAGCTCGAGCAGATTGTGCGCAAGGGCATTGATGGCGGCAGCGCCGAGCTTGTGGAGGGGATTATCACGGAATTAAGCCGTGACTATGCGTATGCACTACGGCACCCAAACTATCGCAACGGCGGACTCATCGGGCTGGCCGGCGTGGCAATTGCACTGGGACAAAGTAACCTACCGGCATATTTGGACGACATAATTCAGCCAATTCTTGCCTGCTTTGGAGATGCAGACTCCCGCGTTCGTTATTATGCTTGCGAGTCTCTATACAACGTGGCCAAGGTGGCGAAGGGCGAGATTCTCGGTTATTTCAACGAGATTTTCGACATTCTTTGCAAGCTTACGGCGGATTCGGAAGAGTCCGTGCGAAACGGGGCCAACCTTGTAGACCAATTGATGCGCGACATTGTTGTGGAGACGGCTGCAACCTTCGTGTTTGTCGTTGACCGCGACCCGCCAAAGGTGCCTGCGGCGATTACCCAACCTGAGGGTCCTGAGGGCCCTAGCTACCAGCGCGACGAGAATAACACGGACGCTTATCGTGGCCAGCACTCGTTCAATCTACCGCGCTTTATTCCGTTGCTGGTCGAGCGCATTTACGTCATTGATGCCGCAACAAGGATGTTCCTTGTGCAATGGATCATGCTCTTGGACTCAATACCGGATCTTGAGCTAGTGAAATATCTCCCCGAGTTCCTGGATGGCCTGCTGCTGTTTGTGGCCGATTCGAACCGAGAAATTCGCACGTTCACAAAGACGTGTTTGAACGGGTTTCTTAAGGAGATTAGAGAGCTTGCTGAATTGCGCAAGACGACGAGCCAAAAGAATGAGGCTAAGCTCGGCCCGAGTGATGCCAAGCCAGAGGACGCGGCAACCAAAAATACGGAGGGCCCTGAAACGAATGGCTCGGAGGCGAGTCCCGCTGAGGCGAATCCCGCTGAGGCGAACCCCGCTGAGGCGACTCTAGCTCGCAAAGAGGCGTCAGGTAAAGATGCTGGGCTGTACAGGGTGGGCCAGGACACATATATTGACCACGCGCAAATAATCGACATCTTGCTCGGGAAGATGGACCCGCAACATGCTGAGATGCGGCTGGTCGTGCTGGACTGGCTTGAAGTGCTGCTCGATGTCAGCCCAACTGACGTCTTCGCAAAGCTCAGCAACCTCGTCGCGGTGTTACTTCCCGCCTTATCCGACGAGCTGCCCGAAGTACGCTCCTCCGGTAAGAGACTAAGTGACCGGCTGCTGCTGCTCATACCGAGTCAATCGGACTCGATTGATGCGCATTCAGCAGTCAACGCGTTGGCCAAAATGCTAGAAACGGAAAACAAGGTGACGCGTCTCGAAACGTTCGAGTGGCTGGCTGCTATTCACAAGGCCAAGTCTCTGAGCCGATTCCAGAACGACCTGCTCGGAAAACTGCTGAGCCCACTAAGTGACCCCAGCGATGAAGTCGTCGCCCAGGACCTGCGGCTGCTAGCTTTGGTGCTGCAAGATACAAACTCCTCGGGATTCACCGAGTTTGCTCGCCGCCTATTAGCCGCGTTTCGTACTGACCGCCAATTATTCGCTCACCGCGGCAAACTTGTGTGTTCGCAGCTCTGCGCGCTGCTCAGCCCCGAGCGTGTGTACCAGACGTTCGCCGAGATTATTGACGAAGAGAGCGACAATGACTTTGCGTGTCTCGTTATCCAGAACCTCAACAACATACTCATTACCGCGCCTGAACTTGGGCAGCTCCGCGCACGGCTCACGCACTTGCACACGGCTGAAGGCGGAGAGCTGTTCACGACGCTCTTCCGGAGCTGGTGCCGCAACTCGGTCGCGGCGCTTGCGCTGTGCCTTTTAGCAGAGGCCTACGAGCACGCCTTTGCCGTGCTGCAGGTCATTGCGCGGCTAGATGTCACAGTAGGCACGTTGATCCAAATCGACAAACTTGTGCAGTATCTCGAGGGACCTCTGTTCGCGCCGCTACGCATGCATCTACTGGAGCCAGCCCAGTACCCATATCTGTACAAAACGCTTTACGGGGTCCTCATGGTCTTGCCACAGTCGCAAGCGTTCAAGACGCTTGGGCAGCGGCTGCAAGCGGTCAGCGGGATCGGCGCGCTGTCGCTCGACGCGTCATCAGCTGCTACAAAGCCTGTACAGTCGCCAGACGCGTCGGAAGTGGTCAAGTGGAAGGAGCTGCTCCAGCAGTTCGAGAAAATACACAAGAAAGATAACTGAGATTTGGTATGTACATGCGAATAAGTTAGAAACCAAAAGATTGGAAGTTCTCTTTTTATAATCGAGGATGAACCTGGCGTGCCGCTGTCACGGCAGCAGCTCATCTCGACAGGGACGAGAACCGCTTTAAGAGGCCCGGCTTCTTCACGTCCTCTTCGAACTCGTAGCCCTCGGTCGCCTTACGCGTCGCTGCAATGGCGCCTTTCCGGCGCTTGCCGCCGTACTGATTGATGATTCGGCGGTGCTCCATTCGGTCGCTTATTTTGTCGATTAGACCCATTGTTTCGTGTTCGCCTCGGTATCGCGAATCGATCTCGGCGCCCCTGTCACTTAATAAGGAGTGCGCGCCCTGAGGGCTCGAGGGTTGCGGCGCGTGCTTCGTCCAATCTCAATCGAGTTACTAAACAACACACCGTTGGCCAGAAAGGGCTCCGGCGGTCGTGTTAGGGTTGTCGGAACCCGCCCGAGCGAGAATAGCGACGAATAATCGCGCAATGCCCGTCTTTTATGGCGCTTCGCCGTGATTTGATAGGTCATAGGTCTATATATTGATAGGCCCCATTTGCGTAGCAATGGGACGAATGGTGGCCCATGGCGGTTCCGGCCTTGACCTGAGCGGCGTAATTCACCACGACGAGAGCGCCAGCGAGATAACGACAACTAGGTGAACACAGTTAGACCCTATAGTATGTATTTGGTTGTCGAGCAAGGCCAATCTCGCAGCACGATTAACGCTGCAAGGTCTCCAAAGTTAACGGCTAGCACGGCGACCCATTCCATGAGTTAATCAGCGACGCCTGGGGGGTGGGGGGAGCCTCCCAGCTGTATCGTGGGGGAGCGGGGCAACAGTGTACCTCACCGGTGCGGCGCTGTGGACGAGTGCTAGATTCGAGCCCGGCGGTATGGTGTACGCTTCCTGGGGCTCAAGGCTCTGGTTGGCGCTGCTCGCATTTCAGGCCGTGTTTGGTGAGGCCATGGGCCTGCCTGTGAATAGTGGCATTGCCGAGCGCACGAATATTGTTGTGTCGCTCGATCCGCATCTTCCGCAACATGAGCATGACGCGCAATTCCAAGCCATGGCCGGCTCGTTAGATGTTCTACGTACTTTCAGCATCGGTGCTGAGTACCTTGGCTATCTTGCTTCCGTGGACACTACGGCGCTTGACTTCTTGGTTGACCAGCTAAGTCGTACGCGCGGCGTCCTGAACGTGGAGCCAGATGCCGTCGGCCATGTAGATGACGTTGAGTTGAACGCGCCATGGGGTTTAGGAAGAATCAGCCACCGGCGCATCGAGTCGGACCGCCAGTATCAACAATACGTGTACAACAAGGAAGGCGGCCAAGGCGTGAAGGTCTACCTGCTGGATAGCGGCGTATACGCTGAACACGAGGAATTCCAGAGGGAAAAAGACGGCCTTATTCCGCCGCTTCCTCGCGCACGTCTCGTGAAGAACTTCGTGACCACTGAGTGGAGCGAGCACGACCTGAACGGACACGGCACGCACTGCGCAGGCACGATTGGTGGCGCGCGGTTCGGCGTGGCAAAAAACGTGGACATAGATGTGATTAAGGTCTGCGACGCGACGGGGGCTTGTCAGATGTCGGACATCATTGCTGGCATCGAGTACGCGGTGTCGGAGTTCTTGAATGACCCGAGTGGCGCCGGCCGCAAGGGCTCCTTAATCTCCATGTCGCTGGGACTGCCGGCGAACAAGTCAAGGTCGCTGGCCCTCGCTGCGCGAGCCGCTGTGCGTAGCGGGATCCTTGTGGTCGCGTCCGCAGGCAACGACGCCACTGATGCGTGCACGCATACACCAGCGTCGGTGGCCGAGGTACTGACAGTGGGCGCCACGAGTTTGCGCGACGAGCGGGCCAGGTTCTCGAACTTTGGATCCTGTGTGGACGTCTTCGCTCCGGGTGACAGCGTCTTGAGCGCGTCCCACAAGGGTCGCCACCAGACGCGACTCATGTCTGGCACGTCCATGTCTACTCCGCATGTTGCTGGTCTCGTAGCATATTACTTGTCGCTGGCGGAGGACGGCGTCTTCACTACGCCCGAGTTTATAAAGGGCTTTGTTATGAGCCGGGCAACCCCAAATGCAGTTTCTGATGTGCGAGGGCCCCGCAATCTTCTGGTGTTTAACGGTTAAGGCAGCACCATTGCAAAGCACCGTTCACCACGGCAAGTCTCAAAAGCGGGGCAGTAATGACCTACCTGTACACGAACAATTGAGGGCGATTACGCGTAGCACCACTAACTTGGGATCCACCTACGCGGTCACAAAGCTGCTCCTGTTAATATTCATATAATTATATTGTTAGCCATAGAACCGCCAGCCGTATAACCGTTGACAGTAGAAAACAGCCATTGTTTGGCGCGCTCTGTATATATTGGCCTGTTACATAACACGGCATCCAGAACAGTCTGCCATGAGAATATTGAGGCTGGCCAGCATTGCGCGGCAATTGACCACATCGGCCGTGGTAGCGCAGGAAAAGGCGCCGAAGCCCCGCAAGAAACCTTCAGAAGTTAAGGAGATCATTATCTCGTGGCTCATCTCGCGGAATGATCTGGACGGTCAAAAGGGGAAGGCGATCAGCTCCGTGCTGCAACGCGGACACAAACTGCAGGTACGACTCGAGAACAAGAACAAGAAGAAGGCTAATGTGCCTCTCACACCGAATGACATCGAGGCGCGCACTCTGCTGCTCGAGAGGGTAAACGCTCTTGCCGAGCAGGCGGGTGGCATAAAAGCTAAAGAGCCCGAGGGGTCTATGCAGCGGAGAATGATGCTCTACTTCAAACCTAGATCGTAAAATGTCTACAGCGGTACCACGGCGATGGCACCCAGGCGTGGACCAACACCCTGGTGAAAAGGCATGCCGATCACGGCCGTTGTTCCATTACAGGCAACCGACCGCCCAAAGCCGGATCCTGCTGGGACGGGCGGTGATCCGAGCGCAGCTAATTCCTGCGTGTGTAGGTCTAAAGTCCAAAGCATGCCGCGGCCGTCTGCAGCATGTGGCGACGCCAGCAACATTGTAGGCTGTTTGCTCATCGTGGTCTGCACACCGCCCGTGCCAAACCATTCAAATTCAGCAGATCCAGCAATGCTCTGCATCTGCGTATTTTTGTATATAGTAACCTTGCCATTCTGTGTCCCGGACTTGTCGCTGGACGCGGGTGCTCCAATGACCACATAGTCTTTGTTCCCAGACAACACATAGCCGCCGAAACCAGAGTTGTCGGACTCAGTGTTTGTGGATCCGTCGTCTAAAGTCAGAATCTTTTTGTGCGTGGCAAAATCGAATCCATAGACCTTAGCCTTACCTGGCGAGCCAACCAGTACAAATCGTGGCGTGACAGACAGCTGCGTTCCAAGCCGCTCGTAAGGAGAATCGCCCTTCACCATCAGGTTCTCATTGTGGCCTAGTTTCATAACAGTGCGCCGGACGGCCTTCCGAATCAGGTCTCGCGGGAGAACGTAGACTGCGCCCACCTGATCGGGCTCATCGAGCTCCATGTCGTCGTAGTATGGAGCCCCTACGTATACGGACCCAAGGTCAGCGTCAACTGCCAATGTTTGGCCTACCATCTTGGTGCCGCGGTGCCCGTACTCAGTAGTTTTATCTTTCCAGGTGATTGTGCCTGACCAGTTGCCTGCCTGATCGAAGAAGTCTAGTGTACTCAGGCCGGGACTAGACACGATGATGTAGTCCTCCCATTCCGCCATTGCGGTACCAAACTGAGTAGCAAACTTGCCTTTCACTTTGTTTGGCCGCTTGGCGCTAATGGTTAGGTTGTGTTTGAAATGCTCGTCATACACGTACACTTTCGCCTCGTTAGGCGAGGCTACGGCCCAGCGGTCCTTCCACGGGATAACATTTGCACCAAAGTGGGGTCGATAAGTCTCACTTCCGGAGGAGTGTTCGTCGTCAGACTTTGAAGCAGGGGCAGGAATAATGGCACATTGAAGAGCTGCTGCTGTTTTGCGCTGCAACCCGCTCTGAGCGCTCGATTTAGCATCCTTGAAAATCTCCACAATCCCTTTAATGCTGAGCAGATCGGGCCCTTTACGTCGCCGGAAGTCATTCTCGTCGTCTTGGCCGTCCCTGGGCCGTTTACCGTCAAAAACTTGGCATAAGTCCCAGGGATCTGGAACTGGCGCACCGCGAAGCCACTCCATAAAACGGGGCATACACTCCTCTATCTGTTGTTGCATGTCCGTTGATCCACCAATGAAGTATGTCTCTAGCTCATCAAACAGCAGCGGAGAACGGCGCGCAAACCGTTTGTACCCGACGCTGGCAACGTTCATCTCCGCATTCAACGCCGCCTTTCCTCGCGTCATACAATACCGAATAGCAGACTGCGAGATGTCTGTATACCCGACTGCCCTTTGCAACTCCTGGATATCCGCAGGGTTGTAATTCCACTCGCTGTTCAACCATTTGGAATGCTGCGGATCTGCCGCCAGTCGATTCAGCTGGATCATATCACCGCCCACGTCAAGCACCGTGTGAGCATCGTCGTAGTCGCCGTCAAACTCGCGGCTGGTCATGGCTCTCAGCAATCCCTGGAAAATGCCCAGCGAATGCCAGCTGATATCTGCGACCTGGTGGGTCATCACTCCTACGAGAAATGCCTCCAATGATGCCGTGTCGTGAAGCCCCGATGCGCGACGCTTCCTCACAATTTCTACGCCTGCAGCAAGAAATGGTGGCCAGTGTGCTTCCTCTGCTACATCGTATTGTCCCATGCAATCGTAGAACGCGTCCGGGTAAAAGGCCCCGGCGCGCACGTATGCTTCATTCCGCACAATATGCGCTGGAAGGAAGGGCAGTATTCGCTCGACCAGATATGAATGAACGCTTAAGTGAATTGTTAGTTCTAATCCTCATGGAATGGTCAATGGCTGTGATTGGTACTTACGCAACGCCGCAACCCTCAGTTAAGGAAAGGAGTATGAGGCTTATCCATTGACGAAGCATGGTGCCTTGAGCCGTTATTCCGGCTGCCCAGCAGCAAGGTCAATTAATACTATCCGAGTTTCGAAGGCGCAGTGCGACTTTCTGGCCTTGCCCTACGATCCGCAGTAAGGGCAGAGACTCATTTGGGTACCAAGACAGGTACCCTTACCTTGATGCTTATGAACAGGGCCCATTGTGGGGTAACTAAAGTACTCTCAGATCAGCTTGATGCAAGTGGTTATGGCATGCTGATCCGCTTTGCTAAATCTGGCCGCAATTTAGTTAAGTATTCAATGCTATAATACAGGACCGAAATTGTCGCCTGATAATGGCGCCGTGTTTTCTAGAGCAATTAACCCATTGGCAAGAGAGCGGTTGCGCGACCTATGGTGGATATCATTGGTTTACTACCTGTGCGAATCAAAACCTGGAGATAGTAGCTAATTTAAATAGAAATTGATGCATATCAGTGACCACTAGCCCGATGTGCGTTCTATGTTTGCAGGGAACAAGGGGTCTAGCGCTCATGCCGTGGCATCCTGCACCCAGCCGCGTCGCTCAATGAGCTCGTAAAAGCGAGCCACGCCATCAGCTTCTTTCATCATACGCCCCGATCCCACTATAATGAGCTTTTGCTTGGCTCTCGTGAAAGCCACATTGAGCCGGCGCCAGTCTTTAAGCAGCTCCCCTGTCCTGACCTCCGCATTCGACCGCACAAGAGACACCAAAATGCAGTTTTTGTCACGGCCCTGAGCCTGATCGGCGGTGAGTATCTCAAGCCCTGATTGGACCTCGGGCCCTAGAAGCTCCCGGAGTTGCGACAGCTGTCTGCGGTAAACGCTAATCACGGCTGCCTCCTTCAGCTTTAGCCCCGTAGATTCCAGCGTTTTCACGAGTTGCTGTATGATCCGTGCCTCCCCAGGATTCGATACTCCACCTAGAACCTCCTGTTCAAATGCGTGCTCGCCCAGTGCGTCTGTGTTGATGAAAACAACCCGGTTGTCGGGGTTAATAGCGGCAAAAAGGCGTTCCTGGCTATCAAGATCATCCCAGTGAGCAAGATCAAGCTTCTGTTGCGCGACTTGATCATTTCCGCACGCCAGGCGACCGCCGTAGACAAGCTCGCTGGACAGACTCATTATGTCCTCGCACATCCGATACTGCTTCGTCAACTCAGCAACAGCTTTAGGATGGGCCTCGCATAGGATCTTGAACAGCGACTGGTCCAACCCACGGCTCTTCGCCTCTTGGCTACGAACGAGTGGGGGCAGCTGATAGTGGTCCCCCACGAGCACAAACTTTGAGGCCAGGCGCAGGGGCCCGAGACAAAATGGCAGGGTTATTTGCGAGGCTTCGTCTACAATACAGTAGTCGAAGTTGCGCAGTGCAAATAGTTTGTGATTCACGTAGTGGCTTGTACACGCAACCACGGGCACTTCTAGGAACCTCTCGTATCTGCCAGAAATCTCTGCAGCCGTCGCACTGACTTGCTGAACATCAGGGTGAAGGCTATTCATGTCGCTCCCTAGACGCAGGCAATCGACTTGGGCGCTCAAGAGCTTCACAACGATCGTATCAACCGCCGAGTTTGTATAACCGCTGATCAACACACTCTGACCTTTACGCACCAGCGCCGCTACGATGGCAGCGATCGTGGTAGTCTTACCTGTGCCTGGCATCCCAAGTATGAGAGCGTAGTCCCTAGCGCCGAGAACCTTGTTAAGCGCAACCGTCTGATCTTCGTTCAAGTTGAGATGCGCGCTGGCATCGGTCTGCTCGTAAGCTTGTGCGGACTCTTCCACTAACGTCTCCGCGGTCTGAGTGGCTGTAGGTAGGACGCGTCCTGATGCCCAGTCCGCGGTGGACTGTACCTTCTTCTCGCTTAAACGAGCAAACTGTGGAGGTACGAGGTCCACAACAAGCTCGCGAAGACGGTCAGTGTCTAAGAGAGACACCAAGTTGTTACGCGCGAGACTGATATTGTTGTCCTGTGACCACCTTTCCGTATCCACGCGATATTTAGCCGATCGAAGTAGTTCGTTGGACACTGCCACGGTGATGCTGTTGGGGCCGGATCCGAGACAGATCCCAAAGGTAACACCCATATGCTGCTTTGTGCTCACTACAATGCGGTCGTTCTGTGCAACATCAAACACTGCGTTCGCTTCATTACTGTGGGGCGTCATCTCGTACACATAGATTCCAGGCTCTCCTGAGTCCATTACTTGGGCAGCACGCAGAAGGACAGGCTCAGACTTCGAGAGCCACCATTGCCGTTCCCGGATCTGAGCATGCTTATGCTGAATTTCATATTCGATGTCCAGCAGAGCATTCCAATGAGAAATGAATGCAAGAAAACTGGGTGCAAACTTTCCGGACTCCACCGCCTCATTAAACCATGACTTCAAGCCAGAAGAGTTCCACGTATTTCCGCCGTCTATAGTGGCTGTGTAAACGCCGCAGCTATTTTTGCGGCTACACCAGGTGCAAGATCTCTCGGTGGCTGCTGCCGGAGTAGGAAGACGGTTGTCCGGTAACTGCCACATGTTTTGTGCCACAACGTTCCGTTGCTGAATGAGCGCGCGCACCTCAGTGGGAACGGTATTAACGGCTATTGTCGTGCCGGATGCTGTATAGTACAACAGTGACCAAGGATGCGTATTCTTGGGGTGCCTTTCGGCAAGCAGAAGCGTGTAGAGACTTGTCTGTGCACGATGGCTAACTAAAGCAGTATTTTGCCCTGTCTTGATTTCTAGTCCGGCCAATCGCGCAGTGCCGTCGGGCATTGAAGTCATATCGAGGGCGTCAACAGTAACGTCGAGCTTTCCTACAAGACCCCAAAATGGGGAGCGGATCTCTTCCTCCACCTGCGCCGTCCGCCGCAGCCTTAGCTTCAGCTTGGTTTGTCCACGGTGAGAGTCGACGAGCTGACCTGCAGCTCCAAACATCGACTTCGCCCAGCTCTGAATCGAGGGCACCAGTTCCAGCGCCCTGGCTCTTGCCGTTGGCACATCTAATCCTACGAGATAGAGGTCCAAGCGAGTGCTGTCCAATAATGCGTCAAGGCTGCGCGAGACAGTTTCAGATTGGAACGCGGCTAATGGGTCATCTTTGGTAGCCTGCGTTAAGCACTGCTGGATTAGTTCGTGCTTCAGCGTGCCAAGCACGGTGTGCTCATTGATCTCAGACGGAACTCTCACTTTACTGCGCAGCGCCACGAGCCTTTCGCATGACATGGATTCAGCAACATTGGTGCATGATACCAAGATATCCGGGTTGATGACGGCAAACAGGTCGTTCGTATCGCTCACTTCAATAGGGTCATTTAGATGCTCGCCAATGATATGCACTACGTCACCCTTCTGCGGAATTGTGCGCTTCCATGAGCCAGTGAGTTTGATCTGCTTTGCCACATTTCCCTTGTCTGTGCAATGTAGCTTCAGGAAACCGGCTGCTAGCTCGGTGGACTGCACGACCAAACGGAGGACACGTCTACTTTGGAAAAACGATGGCGTGAATTCCGCGGGCTGCATTGCCGCTAGATCCTCAAGGTCAGAGTCGTCGCTAAGCTCAGGTTCTGGCGTGGGAATCTGCGGGACTGCGGCCTCCAAAACTTGGCGCGCAGCGTTTATAGGCTCGTGTTGCCTGCGTATTTTGAGGCGCGGCATTGGTGGCGACGAACCTGGCAGGAGCTCAGAGTATTTGCCTAAAATACCACCAACCGGTCCTGGAGTTGTAGCAGGTCGCTTCTGAGTAGCAGTACCGGGCGCATGCAAGGCTCGAGTTGGCGTTTCTTCGAGGCGCGAGCTACTGCTTGGCCGGTCAAGCATTGCCCTTGCTGCTGGGGAGGACTGCCATCCGACACTGACCTCGACATCTTCCAGCCCTTGCGGGGCGTCCTCCGAGGGCATTGTGCGGTGACAATAAAACCTCGCTGGAGTGGACTCGGACTCTTTGCAAACAAAGCTCGCGTCGCTACTTAATTAGCATCCACGTGAGGGCCCACGACGCGTCCAGGGCTGAGTCATTGTTTACATCTCGCCACAATGTAATAAGTTTGACCCGTAACGCCAGTGGTTGGCTGGGCTATATGATTTTGATTTTAGTATCTAGAGGCTCTTGCCAAATGCGGGGCGGGTGAGGGCGAGTATCCATATGTTTTACGGCCTGAGCAGCGTCAACAAGGTGATTCATGTACACAAGACACGCCCGGTGATCGAATTGTGAAACGGTGATTGGATATTCTGTCTCAATGTCCTTGGCATGGCTTAGACGGGCCTTTATCACGAGCTTAAAGTCCACCGAGTACAAGGGAGAACTCGTTGTGAACCCGACGCGGCCATCGTATCCGATCTCCGGTAGGTCCTTTGCGAGAACAGTACCTTTCTCGCTGGGGCTTATACCCACCGGGATCTGAAGCTCCAGCTTAACAGAGGACTCTATGCCCAATTTCTTATCTTGATCCGCAGATGAGAAGTCTTTGGACGTTTTTGTGATGCGGTTGCGTGTTTCCAGGACGTCAGGCTCTGGTGCAAGAGGAAGACTGGCATCGCTAGGCGGTTTAGTTGGGCTCTGAGCTGGCTGAGACCTTGACGGCGTTACCTCGGGGTCGACAAACTTCGTGATTTCAACCAGCTCCAATGAGATGCGCTTCACTTTAACTTTTTTCGACTTCGGCCAATCTTTGTTTGGTTGGATCCTGACTTGCATTGGCAAGATATCCCCAGGACCGTATGCAGAGACGGGAAGAGACCATTCCAGGGTCACAAGGTGGTCTGCCGAAGTGACCTCGCCAACCAATGGCTGATGAAATGTCCCGAACGTAGAAAGCGTGTCGAAACGACGTATTCGCACGGGAAACTTGTGGTTAGTTTTGCCAGCGGCGGTCTCGACTGTAATAAAAACGCTGTGAACAGACTCTAACTGCTTCGCAAGGCTGATTGAAGCCGTCGGAGCGCGCTGCGTCGCAAGGCTCAGTGTGAACGGAATGTCGAGCGCGTAGGGTTTTGTCGCGCCGCCTCCGTTGTAGATTTCCTTTTGACGCGTCACTAGATAAGACTTCTCACGCTTTGGTGCGGCCACAGTCGGTCGGTGTGAGGGCAAAATGATAGAGTCTGTGCGGAATACGCCCACTGTGACGCGTTTCACGTCGACGGGCTCGGCCGGACCTTTGCCCTGGTGCTGAACTCGAATCTCGACGGTTCCCGCTATACGAGGCCATGTGGCAGGGATACCGGGAAACCCCTGAACGAGATCCTCGTTCGGTGGGCCTTTTAGCTTGACTTCAAGCGGCATTGCGTCTTTCTTCGACTCCAACGAGGGTCTCCGACAGTTGTTTTGGAAACAAGTGCGGGCGGGCGGGGCAAGGTTTTGGGTCCTGATTCCACGAGACTAGTCGCTATGAAATGCGTGGTCCTTAGTGGGGCCACAGTGCCATTCCAGGCATTGGTGGATGCCATTGACACCGAGTTTGTGCAGAGTCTTCACAAGTACGGCATAACTGATGTTGAAGTCCAGCACGGATATGCGAAACCCGGCAACGTTGACGGTGTGGAATACTTCGATTTTGACTCCAACATCCGCTCTAAGGTACAACAAGCTCATCTCGTGATATCCCATGCGGGAACGGGGTCCATTCTGGATGCTGTGGAACGTGGTCATGGGCTCGCGGACCGCCGCGTCATTGTGGTCGTTAATGACAGCCTTATGCATAACCACCAACTTGAGGTTGCCACGAAGCTGGAGCAGCTGAGCTGTATCTACGTGTGCAAGTCGACGAGCTCGCTGGATGAGACCCTTCCTATTGTCATGCGCCGCAAGTTCGCTAGACTCGAGAATCCGACTTCGCTGCAAAGTGTCGTGGACGAGGAGTTGACCAGAAAGTGAAAGATGTCGAAATTGACGTCTAGTATACTCTACAGGTATTATTTAACGGTCAAATAGCCACTAAAAGTCGTCTTCAAGGGGAAGATCAATCGTCCTGATATTGCTCTCCGAGCAGAGCACGCATTCCTCGGCTAAGGCAGCCTTATCGTCAGACTTATTATTTGTCTTTCTCAACCCTCGTTTCTTACGCAGTTGATACAGGCAGTCTGCATGAAAAGCATGCTGGCACGGAAACACGAAAAATTCCCGCGTGACAACCGGCAAGTCACAATGCTGGCAGCCCTCGCCTGGCTCGATCAGGACGCTTCGCTTCTTGAAACGGGAGATTTCAGTTTGCATTTCTTGGGATGCTTTCAATGAGTCGTCGATATCGGCATTCAGTAAGCTCAGTTTGCTGTTCGTTTGCTCCAAACTGCGTACAATTTCGGGGGCCAAGTCGTTCAAGGTGTCGAAATCGGGAAATTGGGATAGTAGGTCGTCAACGCGAAGCAGCTTAATGAATCTCAAAGCCGTAGTCTCAGCCCCCTTAACGACAATCATACGCTTCACAACCTCTCGCAGAAGATATTTTCGCAACTCTTCATTCATCGTCACTTCTTTGTCCGCGATCTCCGCCGCCAACTCCAGCATCTCCGGGGTGCCGGCATTCAAGCACAGCATTACCGCTTCTTCATACAGACCCATGAGGGTGTAGATGAATACTGCCGGTTCCGTGCGCTTATACTTGAGACAAACGCGTAATACCAGGTCCTGATCACTGAACTTGGAGGCGTGCTCTTTGACGAAGGAGATAAGTGCTTCTTCGGAGTCATCATTCAGACACATGCACGTAACTATCGCATTGTACACGGGCGTTTCAGTACTCTGCTGCTGGATGACGAGGAAGCGCAGGTACCTGATTGCCTGGTTTTCTGTAATCGGTCCGCGGTACGTAGTTGCGTACGATACGAGACTAGGAATCAGCGGTACAGGGTCGAGACCTGCGATACGCATCCAGGACTCTATCGTTTGGCGAGGCGCATTCATCAGAAGTACCGAGGCATGTTTGTGCACGCTGTCTTTGTCTTCGTATTGACGCATTAGCTCTAGCGCTTCAGACCACTTCTCATTAGCAACGTAGAACGATATGGCCTCTCCCACCGCTCCTGTACTGACAAGAAGTTCAACATATTGATCAAACTGGCCCTTGTCTTTTAAGATTTGCAGCAAAGTAGCTGTATCGCGTTCAGCAATAGACTTTGCTTTGGGCTTCAGCACTTTTTCGTCGCCAAGCTCGGCTAGCCAGCTAGTGAGTATTACCTGCTGAGCTTTGAGCTTTGTATGCTTGAGCCTGGCATTAAGAAGGTTCACAAGCGCCGATTCATCGCGATCTAGCACAAGCAGGGCCGCGCGCTCCAAAGGTGCGTCACTCTGACCCAATAACATAGCGCCCTTTTGTGCATCGCCCGCTTCAAGTTCGTGCTCTCCGTATCGCTGCAGAACATAGGCCTTGGCGTTACCTGCCTCTGCAACCTCCAAAGCCTCGTCAAATCTTTTATTATCTGCGAGAGCCTGCCAAATGACAGACTGCTCATTTCCTAGACGGACTTCGTACAGGTCTGAGCTAGAGAAAAGCCACTGCGTGCCCTCTACAGGATCCTGGCTTACTCCACGAATTGGGTTGGCGGTAGGCAATGAGATCACTTTTTCCACCGCCTCGGACACCATATTTATGACCGTCATGGTGGGCTCTTGTGCATGTAGCACGAAAATGTGGTAGTTTGATAAAAGAAGTCTGCTTGCGTGGCTGACCTCAACGAGTCTCCACTCACTATTACGACAGAAGCCGACGTGCGCGTCGCCAAACACAGCGGCCAGCGCTTTCTTATTTGGCGAGCACGTCAAGCCCTTCACCCTGCCCGATGACTCGGCCGGAACTGACTCCAAGGTTTCTGGCTGCAGGCCTAGCACCGATTTGAATACCTCAGCACCGGCGATAGCGTCATTCCCCGCGCCGGAAGCATCCCACCTTAGCAAACTGCGACCACAGCTTATAACCAAATCACGTCCATGTAAAACAATAGCACGTATGGGTTCTCGCCGTGGACTTTTCCATACTTCGGAGACATAGCGCATATCGCGCCTGAAATACGTTTCATTTGCAGACGAGTCCACCGACATTTCCACTAATGAGCCGCCACTTGTGCCCAGCAAGGCTACTCCTCGTTTCCGAGGATAGAATCTGGCCGCAGTAGTCTGAGTTCCTCTCAGCTTCGATAAGTATTTAAATTCCTTGCGCGACTGCTTGTGATCAGCGAAATAGAAGTGCTCATTCCACTGCGTCACAGCGAGCAGTTGCAAGCCGCTGTCGTCCACATATAGTTGCTTGATAGATCCGGCTGTGTCAATTTGTTTCCTGGGGATCTGTACGTCTTCCACAGCACTTGGGTTATCGAGATTTATGCGCACAACCGTGGCAGGGCCCGCAGCCAAGTATAGCCAGTTCGATGCAACTGCAACAGAGTGTATCGCATCTGGGTTGAACATGAGCCGTACTTGCGATACGGACACATCGAGTTGGGGCGGCATTGTCCTCACCGCTTCTGCATACACGCTCGCAACTCAGTATGCTAGCAGCGACGATAATGGCTAAGGCGCCTAAGCCAGGCGGGTTGGGAGACGAGCGGCGAGCAACATGATACTGTGATGCCGGTAAATAGTCTAACCGAGAGCTTGACCCCAAAGCTTTAGGAGGCAGGCAGCGTGAAGATACATTGCCAGGCATTTAGAACGCGCCTATGAAAAGCGTGCCCCTGCATATTCTTGTGGAAGCCCAGGAGCATGTTGTTACCGTAGAGCTGTCTACCGGCGAGACCTACCGTGGGCGTCTACGCCATGCCGAAGACAACATGAACCTGGAACTTCTGGATGTAGCAGTGACGGGCCGCAATGGAGAGCCGGATCATATGGATGCGGTATTTGTGAGAGGTTCGCATATTAAGATGGTCCAGCTCCCAGAGGTTCTGAAGTACGCCCCCATTTTAAGACCCGACCTTGCTAAAGAAGCCCAAGACGTAGCAAAACGGAGACAAAAGCAGAAACCAAGTCGCGGGAATGTCACAAAACCGCCAAGAAAAGCAGCACGAACCACCTAGTAAGAGTAGTGTATCTACTCTAGTTGAGTCTCCGCTAGCTCCTGGTCGCATTATCGCGAGTGTCACCGGCGGCCCCTCATGACGACAAGCAAGCCAAAGATACTTCAATTGCTCGGTAGTCCCGAACAGTTTTCATTACCTCCTTTATCAATTCTCTGTTTGATGTCTCCGTTTAGTGCCCCTCTGTTCTCGGACCTGCGCTATACTTCCGTCTATACCCAACTCTGCAAAGTAGCACTACAGATGACCACGATTGTACCTAAGAGGTGCGCAGACGTCGCAGAGTCTAATTAGCTTCGCTGACCGACTTCCTAATATCCATAGAAAGAATCTTTCGAATTGTAAACTCTTAGGCAATTGTATTTGGGCCGCAAGTACGATGTGAATCTGCTGAATACACCGTGTTTATGCAGATGCTAGTCCCTACATGCCGTTCTCAAGTGGCACGTTTCGTGCGCTGGGCATGTGCATCGCTAGTTCGTATGTGCGAGGGTTAATGAGGTCACACATGCCTGAGTTGGGACTGAAGTCAATGTAGATCGTTGTTAAGGAGGCGCTGATTCCAAGCCTGCAACATATGCGACATTTTATAGCACCGAGAAATGTAATAATTCGTGAAGAAAAATGCGTAGGTCTAGAACATATTGGCTATAGTTCGAATGCTGTATGTTTTGCACCTGACATCTTAGATCTTAATGAGTGCTGCTGAACCATGTGGACTTGGCCTTTAATGACGCACCCGTCTAACATTTGTCCCATTCTTTTTATGTATTTTATCGCGCCTTACTGTACTTGCCGTCGTATCAAGATCCCGTGCTGTGCTTGGCGGCGCTGGTATGAGAAAGGAGGTTCGCCTTGTAGTCTGCGATTGTGTAGTTCTTAAGCACAGCCAGTCCCGATTTCAGCAGACGCTAGACCAATAGTCTCATGGTCAATAAAATTACTATTTGGATATTAGCAGCAGCGTTATGTCTTGCGCGCCAAGATTAATGGCCCTGGGTTGAGAACCCCTAGACTGTACTAAGCCTGTCACTAGTCTATGAGACAATCACGCACTCTAGCTAACGGAAAATATTTATAGAAGCGGCGCAGCTAAAGCGACGTCGCGTCCATCATTATGGTTAGGGTTTATATTCGCAGGAATCGAGGACATAACAACGCCTCAAAACATGGGAGCAAGAAGAGGCACGAAGGATTCGTGGCCATCTACGAGCGCTTCACAAGAGCCCAGAAATATATTCCTTATGCATGCGAATAGGAGCGGTTTAGAAAGTTAGACAGCAATTTGTACACCAAGCAGGTGACAAGTAGCGCCCAGTGTGAATACGCGTCATGCGCCCTTTGAAGGGCGCCGAACGTGCCGGGTGCCGAATATTTCAGCTGACATATCGGGCCAAGCAGCCGTTGGGCCCCTTAGCGACTGCTCCGGACGCGTCTTGTGCACCCAACCCTACAAAGGGCCGCAGGCTCGGCGTCTCTAGGGTTCCTGACCCTGCATAGACGCGTGCTCCGGAGACGCGTTCACGGGCAATTGGCCACAGGGGTCCGGAGTATAAAGGGGAGGGCGGAGTAGTACCTGCGGGGTTCCCGCAGGATAGCCTCTTCCACTCTTTTTGGTTGTATATTATGTTGTCCCTCTACGCTCTTTTGACAGCCGTCCCACTTGTCTACGCGGCCAACACGACTAGCGTCTGGAGCCACGGGCGCGCGCCAACTCAGGCGCCGGAGTCCGATGGAGTGGCCTCTACAAGCAGGCTGCCGACTGCGGTGGCCCCAGTGACGTACACAACGACGTACGTCGTGGAGACGCTGACCTCGTACTGCTCGACGCCGACTACCATCACCAGCAATGACCAGACCATTACCGTTACTGCTCCGACCACGGTGACCATCACGGGCCCCTGCACTGTGACTTCCACGGGAACCAGCATTCCCGGCCGCTCCTCGACTCCTGCCCCGGCTGCGGCGGCGGGTGAGGCTACCTCCACGATCACGACCGAGGTTGTGAAGACGCTGACCACGGCTGTGGCGGGCCCCACAACGCTCACGACGAACGGTAAGACGTACACCGCTACCGAGGCGACGACTCTGACGATTACGGACTGCCCATGCACGCTCACACACAGCGTCGCTGCGACCGCGCCTCAGAACGGTACGAATGCTCAGCCGACGACGAGTGCACCTGGCGGACAGGCTGGTGCTGTCGACACTCCATCGTCGCAGGCCCCGGCACCAGCCGCCACGACGACCGTTGTGCAGACACTTACCACCGAAGTCAGCGGCCCCACGACAATCAAAACAAATGGCAAGACATACACGGCCACCGAGGCGACTACTCTGACTATCACGGACTGCCCCTGCACGCTGACGACTAGCCACACACCTGCGGCCGAATCAGCTGCGCCCACAACGACTGCGCCTGGCGGCGCCGCCCCGGCTGAGACGACCAAGGGCGGCGTGACGGGCACGAAGACGCTGTATGAGACCGAGACTACGGAGATTGTGGAGACGCTCACGAAGTCTCCTGCTGCGCCCACTACAAACGAGGCCGGCAGCACTGTCACCCCTGAGCCAGCGGTTCAAACGGTGACGACACAGTCCGAGGTTGTTGTGTCTCCTAACGCAACTGAGCCAACTACTTCTCAGGTCCCCGTGGCTGGTCCCGCCGAGACTGAGGTGGTCACAGAGACTACAAAGGTTTACAAGACGCTGACGACGTACGTGCCTGGACCTACCACCCTCACTACCAACGGCGGAACCTACACGGCGACGGAGGCTACGACACTCACTATAACGGACTGCCCGTGCACCGTCACTCACCCGGTCACCTCGACCGGCGTCACGGCGCCGACTGCTAATCCGTTCAACAACACGAACGCAGCAGCAGCGATCTCTAGCGGGCCCAATCTTGAGGCCTCGCCAGCTCTGGCCAACGGCGCCTTTGCCAACTCGGTTTCGGTCGCAACGCTTATTGCCGGTCTGGTCACGCTTTGTGCTACCCTTCTTTAAGCGGGCTTCAGATAGATAGCTCATGTCACACTCCTTCATACACCCATTATCGCATTCTTTTTATAAATAAACATTGTTATTATAACTAAACGATTGTATATGGCTACTAGAAAGACATCCAATCGCTGTACATAGGGTACCCAGGGGGTAGCAGATTCCAAAAATTCTCTGGACGACTGAAAGCCGCCAGAAGTGGTCTTAAGTGTTGAATTTTCAACTAGCAAAAACACAATCTCGGACGAATCCTCACTGATATGCGTAATGCCCTTGCATAAGGATGGGGAAATCATACGTTCGTGCTGAGCTTTGCTTTATATATACTTTGGTAGGAGCCTACATACGTCTATTATAAGGGTTATGGTTCCGCGTGCGCTCGTCACCCCTCCCTGCTGCATCTTCTATTCCATGGGTCGCCCGCCATTCGTTTAGCCATCATCCAACTCACCATTAATCTAACGACACATGCTATATATTATAATAGAGGGGTGAGCTACCCCAAATGAAATACTTCTGCTGCGGAGCGGAATCCAGAAATATCAGCAGTCTCGTCAGCGTCGTCACCGTCATCCATGACGGTGCGTTTACGCGGCCTTTCTTCGCTCGGGCTCTTTTTTCGCTTCACTGTAAAGCGCTTCTGCGAGCTGGACACTTTGGAAAGCTCCTTCATTGCGGCAATTACATCGCCACTAGCTAGTGCGGCTTCATTCTCAGCCGGCGTCTCAATAGCCACCTCTCTATATTTTGGCTCGAACTCCGGGGGAATTAGGCGAGTGGGCGGCGCGTACCGCAGACGCAGCGCATCCCCCGCATTGAGCTCGGTTGTGCCGGAGCTCTGGTAAATGCGGTCGCGGATGTACTTGTGGCCGCCAAATGCATGAGATAGTTTGGACTCTTCTTTCGGAGTCATAAGCATGTATACGCTGCCATCTCGCTTACGCCCCGTTCGGCCCATGCGCTGGATGTTTCGAATAGGGCTTTGCGACTGATCGTAGCACACAATCAAGTCTACTTGCCCAATATCGAGACCCTCCTCTCCAATGGATGTCGCTACAAGAACATTGATTTCACCGGCTTTGAACTTCGTGAGAACCGCCTGCTGTTCCTTCTGTGACATCCCTTTGACACGGGTCGCTTTGCTCGCGCTTGTCTGGCCGACAAACAGGCTTGCGTTCACAATCTGGGGAGAGTGGCGGCCCAGAATCCACAGAATCTCTGCCGCCGAGTCGCGAAACTCCGCAAAAATGATGATCCGCGAGTCAGCGCTCCGATCTCGTTGAAAATTGTTGATGATGTCAACAAGATACTCGAGTTTTGGGTGACCCACAAATGCCGGGTCACGCTCGTCTTCCGCATATTTGTACGTGGGACCCTTGTCTGAGCCATAAATAAGCTTTCTCGACATCTTCATGAGTTCCCTAAAGCCTGGCGCGTTTAATAACCGCTTCGTGTTCACGCCTTTAGATCCCATGAGCTCGAGCTCGAGTTCGTGCATTCTCACATAAAAGGGCATCACGCCGTGATTCCGCAACATTAGTGTAGCATATGCCATCTTTGACATCAACCCAGATATGGCCTGGATCTGGAATTTACGTGCCGGGTTGAAGCGGGCAGCGCTGGAGCCCATGTACCGCTTGGCTTCCTGCTGAAGCATGAAAGGGTGCGTATTCGAGATATCCTGATGGGCGATTCCTGCGCGCTGCAAGACCTGCATCTGCTCTTGTGTCGCTTGCACGGCGAGCCGCATTAGGTCTAATTGCACATTCGACGGCTCGACAACTACTCTCTCAACTTGTCGCGCATGCACATACTTTCTTATGTCCAAGCTTTCTTCACTGCGAATCTCAGTAGCGGAAATGCCCAGTGTATCAATGATCTGTTGGACGCCATCAAATTTACCCGACGGAGTGGCCGTGAGCGCCAGCACGCGGAAGTCTTGATTCACAGACCTCACCATTTTGATAACGTTGACGTAACTATGATTTCCCGTAGCTCTGTGCGCCTCGTCCATTACGAGAAGCACGAAGTCGCGTGGGTCAACAATACCCTGCTTAATATCGTTCTCGACTGTTTGCGCAGTAGCAAAGAACACGCGTTTTGTGCTCCATTCTACAGCTCGGCGTTTACGATCGACAACGCTCTGAAGAAGAGCAGCCGTTTTGTAGATGGAGATTCCACTCATTTGCAGGAAACTCTGGACTTGCTGTGCCACTAGAGGGCGCGTGGGTGCCACAAACAGTATCTTTGCCGTTCTTGTCCACTTAAACCAATTCAGCATAACAACGGTAGCAATGAATGTTTTACCCAAGCCAGTTGGAAGCGCGCAAATGAGGTTCTGTGTGAGCGCCTTGCGCACAATGTTGCGTTGATAGTCTCGCACCTCCATATCGACCGGGTAGTCAAAAGCATCTAGGGCTTCCTCAACTAACTCATGATGGATTCGCCGGTCCGGGCTCACTGACCTCGTATTCAGATCGAAGTTTGGTGGTCTGTGCGATAGAGATGGCGTGTCATTGTCATCCGAGCTGTCAAGAGCGTCCAATGCCTCCGCCACAGAGTTCTGGACGAGCGTCTTCTCGCTTTGAGCATCGTTTGTATTATGAGAATTCGCCGCCGGCTGCTCTTCCTCATCGGAGTCGCTGTCTAGGGCATCCAAAGCGGCTGCGGTGGCGGCAGCGTCGGGGTTCACGTACTCGCCGCGAAGCTCGTCTTCAGATGAATCTAACGCATCTAGTGCATCAGCTGCTTCTTTGCTAAGTTCATTTGCCGTCATTTCATGCCATTCAGTATAAATGAGAAGCACAACGAAGGCACAGTTGTTTAATTAGAAGATGCAGACGCGTTGTTTTCAACTCTGAGTTCCTTACCCTTATATCATACATGACTGGCGCGCGGGTGCTAGACGCTGCTTGCCTGAGTTAGATAACATGATGTACATCCATAGCTTCACAATCTCAATATGTGTTGCTTCTTATGTGTGCGTTCGGCTACTTGTGTGCCGAAGAGCCTTATTGATGCTTCAGAACATTAGAAAAAGTTCCTATAAGATCGCTATTGTACATTAGCTTTTCTCGAACTCAGTTCAGGTTTCATTGTATCCGTTCAAGCTTAGCCGCGAACTCACTCTACTGGGCGCTCGGTTTGGTGTCCTTGATGTGGACATTCCCTCTTCGTCGAAGTCAAACGTGGCCAATGGGATCCCCGCATGTGGATACGAGTAGCCATAGCCGATCCGATCCGCCGTGAGACCCAAAGAATGCTGCTCGAAGTTGGGCAACCACTTCCTGAGTTTGCGCCTGAGAACTCGGATCTGGTGCGACCTGGTAATCCGTTTTCTAAACACGGCGATGAAGATTCCAAGTGCCGCTAAGAAATAGAACCACATAGCCCAGGGGTGGCTAAACAGAGCCGGTCGCTGCATCTCGCGAATCTGCTCCAAGGACGCTACCTCGCCTCCCTGGTAAAAGTGACCGTCCAAGCCTGTGAAGCCGACTTTGAAGTCTTCGTGGCCCGCTTTTGGTTGGATCTTCGAGGACGCATACAAAACGGCTCTTCCCATTGTCCATGAGATCTCTATACCGTGGATGTCCGCAGCGGATTGGAAAGTGTCCTTGAAATTGTGTTCGAGTGCCTTGTTCTCGGGACTCAGGGGGAAGTGAAAACCCTTGCTTAGAACGCTGAGCACCCAGGCACCCTTGAAACAGGTTGACTTAACTTCATGCTCCGTGAGCGGAGTGCCGTCGTGTTTCAAATAATTCCCTTCTGCCATGAAGCGCTGTAGGTCAGCCCAGTCACTCGTGCACAGGGTGGAGACCTGTGCCTCCAGCGTAGTGTAGTCAAACTTACCGTTATTGCTGAAAAGGTCTTGCAGCGTATACCAATACTCGCTGACACCAACGAACCGTTTTCCGTCAAGTTTGAATTCGGGCACATGAACGCCGTCGAACAAGCAAGGCTCGTCTTCACAAGGCACGCCTGTATTAAGCAAGTTTTCAACCCGCCGCTCACATTCCGCCCAGTTACCGCTACCCGAAAAAATGTATTCTCGTCCGTTCGGCATAATCACAATATCATACGCCATTTTAGGCATGCAAGGATCAAATACGGGGATCGCATACTGACCGGTATCCTCAACTTCGAGGTCCTCGGGTTTGTATTCGCTGATGATCTGGTGTCGCAATCGCGTACGAGCCTGATTCGCACCATAGCCTAGCCATGTAGTCACGAAAATATGCCACTGGATGGGGTCACCGCCAGCCGTAAGCATTTGGACCGTGTGCATATCATTCTTGTGCTGCGTGTCCTGGTCTACAGCGAATGCTAATTGTGCGGACGCGCCTCCCATATCCAGAAAGCCGTACGTGTCGTCGAAGTTGTTCCATCGTTTCGAGAGCTTCTGATGCACGAGGTAGTTAAGGCCGAGCCAGCCATACAGACCCTCGGCTTGGCCATCGATCATGGCTACATGGGTGTCGCACTCGGGCACAAGAAAGTTAGTCTTCTTTTGTAGAAGTGAGCAGACTGTTTGCAGGATCTCTGCTCGCTCCTCTTCGGCGAGAAGCCGCAGTCCCGCTGTGGCCAAAAAGTAGAACGGCGTCTCTTGCTGTTTGTCTCTGGGGACAATATCTGTTGCCTTGCGGACCAACGGACCTAAATGGTCTCTCCATATCTGCGAAGTGTTGCCGCGAAAGGTCGATATGCCTGGCTGTATCTTGTGCACCCAGGTGTTCGTGGTTTCGATAGGAATCAGCGCCTCAGCAAGAACGCTTCCCGGCTTGTCTGCTAGATAGGTGACTGGATCGGGCCATGTGTACACAAACGCGCGGCTGCCGCTCGATCCGGCGTCGACGATGACCGCGTACTCCATGACCGCTCACACAGTAAAGAAGGGTGGTGGAGATACGGCGGCACGTGGCTCTCTGCTAAACACAAGCCCGCGCGCGTCAAACCAAGAGATGCGGCGAAGACGCGTGGCGACTTAAAGGAGTCACTTAAATAAACTAAATTATTGAAAACGAAGTAGCGAGTTCAATGAAGTACTTCTATAGTCGTCATTGCCTGAGATGGTTACTTTTGAAGTAATGCCACACAGGACTTTGGACCAGCGCTATTAAAATTAAAAGCAGATTGCGCGTTTTCGAGCCTGTCTATCTTAGACCTGGCCGATTATCTGCTCAGAGTCATCACAGGTCAACAGTCTGATTAAAGACTCGTTCCAGTCTCCTTTCCCATAGTACCGCACGCGCGCCATTTGCTGCTTATCGTCTGTGGCAAGGAGCGTGCATAATTTACCGATGGACTTCATATCACCAGCAAGCGCTGATGCAATTCGCGGAGGCAGGCCATGCACGACAGCCAGCGCCTCGGACGTGATTTCCGATACGGCAGACTTACTTTTCACACTGCCGCCAATTCCTTCTAAAGTCGCGTCCACTCGCATTCTATATCGCGAGAAGCACATGTCAATAATCCAGTTAGCGATCGTCTCAGCTGCCTCAGCCTTGGTGCGGGGATATACAGCGCGAATCTTATTTTCCACCTGTAAGCGTACCTGCACGTCATTGAAGTAATGCTGCTGTGGTGGCTGCTCCGCGGAAACACTAAGACCATTGCTGTGGTCCATCACTCGCTGTCGTAGCCTTCGGTCGTACGCAGACATCATCTTGCGAAACTCTGCGTGAACTTCGGGGACGACATACACGACGCTGAACGATGAAGCGCACTGACCACTGTTTACAATCGAATGATGGATGCGTTGAAAGTAAGCATCGCGACTTTGACGGTCCATCTTTCCTAGCACATTTAGCTGGCTGGCGTGAAGCACCACAACGTGGGTATTCATGAATTCAATATGCGCATTCGCCTTCACAAAGATGTGCTGCTCTGAATCCCATTCGTCGGAAAAGTTGCCGCTAACCGTCACAATTGCTGAGACTCCTTCAAGGCCTAGGAGTGATGATGCAGATTCACAAGTCGCGTTTACGTCCAGGGTCTTGAGTGTCTCACTCAGGAGTTCAGTCCAGTCGCCTGAATTATCCCAAACGATGCATTTGGCCCCATCGCAGGCCTTTTTTCGGTCGTTAACAAGCTTCACGGCAGCTGGAGCACTGCTGGTCTTCGATGCTTTGAATTTTTTCGCGCCGTTTTTAGATTTTGGGGGTATAACGTCCGTGCTGGATCTGAAGGCACGCTTCGCGGCCCTTTGAGACACGGGCCGTTCTGGTTCGGATACTAACTGAGGCTTGGAGGGTGTACCGCTTTCGATGGACTCTGCTTCTAGGGGTTCGGTGCTTGGCTTTGGCGGCAGCGGCGGAACGGGGCTACTGCTGAGCTGGAAGTCGTCACTCCTGATATGGGGGCTCGGCTCACAAGCTCTAAATATGGGCGAGCTTGAAAGTTCAAAGTCGTGCGACTCGTGTGGCTGTTTTGGCGGCGGCGTTCCAGGATTCGTATATGCAAGAGTCGCTTGAGACCGACGTAATTCTGACGGAGTTCGTACGGGAGAGGACGAGAGAAGATCAATTACTTCAGGCTCGTGTCCACGTATTGGTGTCTCGCCCGGAGGTGCTATGCCGTCGCTGCTGAGCAAATTTACCTCAAACATTATTCGTCGTGAGGCTGCTAGAGAGCGATGTTTTGAAACGCGTGGGATCTAATGGGAAGCAGGGCAAGGGCAAACATCACAGGATGTCTAGTGTTTATCAACAGGTTGCGGACTGCAAACCACGTAGAGCACCTCAATCGCCAAAATTCTACTGCATTTTTCGTTTCTCATTTGCTATGTCTCTTTACATAAATATATAACGTTGAACCTGTCATTCTATCCGTCAGCCATAATGGCTAATTTGCAGATCCAACGTGTCCTCAAAAGCTCACCAGGTTTGATATTCTTCAAAATACGCCATACATTTCGTAGGCGTAGCATATAATGCCTTGGCACTGATGTCCCGAGTCATGTCAACCAGCGCAGGTGGCCCACAACAAACAATGGCTAGTGATTCACTCGTATCGAAGAACTCATGGACCAGAGCAGAGATATCAGGCCTTCGCCCTCTGACAGCATTCTTGCGTTGATCCCACACTGGGTCATTTATGCTTTGGTGTTCAGTGGACGGCGTTGTGATGTAGATATGTACGCTCGATTCTGGGAGTGATAAGATCTCGGTCTCGAAGGCGCGGAGGATGTCAAGATCTCGAACAACGATAACAAGCAGCATACGTGGCTTTGGTGTATTGAGCACATAGCTGAGTGGGCCAGGGATACCACTCCCACCGCACACGAACAGCTTCCCATCAAATCCTGACACGGTAGCAGAGTCGCCATAGGGCCCTTCAACACACACTGGCACGTTTAGAACACCTCCCGATCGTTTCACTTTTGCCAGCAAAGAACTCGTGACACCTTTCTTGGCCTTGATTACAACCACAATACTATCGCCGCGGTCCACGAATGAGAACGGGTGAGACTGCCACCAAGTTGTCGGGAATAAGAAGTAGATGAACACGTACTCTCCTGGGTGGGTCGTCCACCCCTTATGGGGCTTCGGTATTGTGACGCGCATAAGGTCAGGCTCAAAACATTCGACCCGTGCATGCTTAACACCACCAAACGACAGTATACGAATACCTCTCAGGGCTTTCTCCGCTACCCACAATCCCACTGAGACGTACACCCAACCGGTCCAACCAAGAGACTTGACGTGCTGCCAAGCATAGTAAAAGAACGCTACTGCCAGGAAAATGTGCGTTACCAAAAAGAGCTCGTAAAATCGATGCCGCAGCATTCCAAATGCTAGAAGGCAGAGGAATATACTCGCATAGAGGGTCACAGCGCCGCAAATCCAAAAGCGAGACTTTTTCGCGTGCTGCAAGTATCCGCCCCAGTAGGCTCTTAGGATAAAAATGGTGCCATGTAGAAAGGCGTCCAAGGTCATTAGCCGGCTAATCCATTTGTGCAACACAATCGACGTGGAGTAGTGGAGTCCTGTGGCAAGCTCAAACATGCTGTTGCGACCGCTGAAGAAAACAAGTAAAGGGCACTGTGCAAAAGCGAGAAGGCCTGTTCGGTAACCAATGAACTTCAGCAGTTGCATCCGTTGGGACTCTATGGCTTCGTCTCTGTCAAACTCATAATTGTAACAAAGAGCCACGGCATGCGCTAACAGAAATCCCAAGACTATGCCCAGTTCCAAACGTGTTGGTAAGAGTCCACCAGGTGCCTGGCGTAGCGGTTGTGCATGCTTGTGCAGCAGTGTTGGCAGTGTTAACCAACTCCGGGCTTTGTTTATAGTCTTCCTTTGAAACACAACCGTATTCCAGTGATGAAATACTGCGGCAAGTAGTGCGAACACAGCTATAAAGCCGTACAAATACTGCGAAGAAGCGTTGCTTGCGTCCAAATTTCGCAAATTGATTACCCAGGCTCGACCAAGGGACCGTCTAGCATCTGCGTGAAACCTCACCGGTTCCCGCCCCGTGTGCGTAACCACTGAACCATCATCCACGTATTTCGAAGCATTGGCAATGGACGCCAAAAACCGTTCCTCTGTGAAAGTCGTCTGGAAGTCATCGAGTGCGTGACAGCGGTGGTTCATGTTCTCTAAACAACGACTTCTCACACCAGCCACCGAATCTATTCCACTTTCTTGAAGAAAGTCATCAATACAGGTTGCCCAAGATCCGAATGCGGGCTCATACTCACACATGGCGGCATAGTAGTCTGCACCTGCAAATTCCCAAGTCTCGTTCGCCACGAGACTCGAGCACGCAGCTACTGAGCTTTTAACGAGAACGCTTACCTCGTTCGCCCAGACAGGCACTGAGGCAAGCACTGCATACCGAGCGAGGCGCATGCTCGAATCTCATTAATAGACGGTGGGTGGTGATGTGATTGATAGTAATTCAGAGACGCATAATTACACGTGACAAATCTCATCTAAGGGCCAGGGTATGCATGTTATTGATGGCAGCTCGTTACGCAAATGTGCTTATGAACTGCGCACCCTCATCATGCAGTCATGCAGTGCCTTAGGTGACAGCCTTGAGGGTTATGAGGTTTGAACGCAGTTGCTTTTCTAACCTCTCCCATACCGTAGCTCGAAGCCAACCACAACTGTCACAAATGAAGCAAAAAGAAAAGTGAATTAGAAGGGACATAAAAACGTCATTAAGGTCGTAAAAGGCTAAAAAACTAGATGAGCTCGTCGGCAATGCGCGCCCAGAACCCGCGCTTGGACACTCTAGTGCTACTCTCCGGATCATCGGCAAGCTCAAATGGACTATTGTCTGGGTGAATGATAGCCTCCGCGGTGTTATCATTGTCGACAGAGGCTGTAGTAGGCCTCGGTAGAGAGGCTTTTTCACTGGTACTACCAAACTTTTGAGACGCAGACTCGTTGGTTCCATCTGCGCGATCCGTGGGATCCTCCTTCTCGACGATGAGGTTGCGGCGCTGCGAAAGATGAGGGTTCGGACTGGCTAAAGCGAAAAACATCAACGGAACGCTCAAGCACATGCCAATTATGATTAGCAGTCGCTGAATGTAACGGTATGCCTCAATCATAGCAGTACGTTCTCGAGTGCCGACTGGATACTCAAGAATTGCCTCCAAAGGAGACTCGTACATGTAAGTGGCTGCAGTAGAATTCATAGGGCCAACAAGTTTTGTTAGCTGTTTGGGCAGCAGTTGCGTCCAAACGGCACCGGAGACAGCAACACCGAACCCGGAGCCGACACGGTAAAGAGCGAGATACATTCCGGTTGCGACAGCCATCACTTCGTGGGGTACAAACGCCTGAATAATGGCTTGCGCCGGGTACGGGAACAAGCCACCAGCAATGCCGAGCGCTACCTGACCGCCGATCACTCCAGAGTGGGAATTACTATCCGATCCCCCGCGATACACATACAAAATGCCCAATGCGCAGATCCAGAGCGAGACTCCCAGAAGCATGAAAATCTTGATCCGCTTGACGAAATAAATGATAAGGCCAGTGATGGGCCCGCAAATGACACTCGCAAATGAGTACAACGAACTGATACGTGTCGCACTGAGGACAGACTCGTTGAACGACACCTGCAGAATTGTGAAAAGATAGTCTCCTTGCATGTACCAAGAAAAGTCCAAGAACAAGCCAATGCCAATAGGTGCCCAGATTGCGCGGTCCTTGAGCCTCCAAAGCGGAAGAATCGGATGGGGTGCGTAAAACTCCCAGATGATGAATATCGGGATGCAGACGAATCCCACCACAAGGGGCGCAATAATATATCCCTGCTTCCATTTCTCAGCAAAGCCACCAGCAAGCGTGAGCGGAGCCAAAATGAGTGCAAACACAGCGATCATCAAAATGATGCCTACCACATCTAGAAGCCAAAACAGCTCGGTTGCCATCTTTTTCAATCCCAGCTGTTGATAGAGTGTACGCGTAGCTTCGCCATCCAAAAGGCCACGCTTTTTAGCCCTGTGGCTGATAAACCACAGTTCAAAGAGTAGCGGCAGAGCGCAAACCGTGTAAATAATGGTCCACATACCGATGCCCCATTTCCACGTCGTGTTTGCAAGAACCGTGGAGGTCAGATTGCCGCTGATCCAGGTGTTGATAATAAACGGCAAAGCCGGGATGTAGCTGAAGAATACACGAGAACGAGTACTGGTCAAGTCGCTGATGATAACCTCAACGAGTAGCTGGATCATCGTGTAACCGATAGTATACAGGACAGCCCCTCCACTGAAAGTGGGGATATTTCCTGCTACTGCCTCCACAATTGTTCCCAACACGTAAAAGAAAATGGAGACACACACTACCTCCGTACGGCCAAAGACATCGGCAATCTTTGCCGCGGTCGGTTGCGCCGCAGCGCCTACAATTGTTTGGAACACGTTCACAGTGGAAGTTAAGGAGTGTTCCTTGAAACCACTGGTCGCAAAGTTCTGATAAGTAAACCGAGTCTGGCCATCCAAGCCATAAACGTAAGAGATCAAAAAGATACTTGCGAACAGAAAGACACGATCGTAAATCGTGATCACTTGAGACATCGCCTCAATACGTTGAACACCTGGCGACTTTGCGTCGCTAAGTGAGCGCACAGGCAAGTTCCAGTTCTTCATGTTGAACGAAGCATAGCACCGTTAACTGGAACTTTATTTATGCGCTTCTTCTTTCGTTTGTCATGAAAGAAATATGCACAAGTACACGTAAGGATCTTGCCTTACCCTTGACCTAAGAGTACCCTTTGCCCTAGGGTTCCATACATATCCTTCTCATGACAGTGGAAACAAGGCTACAGTGTCCATTTCAAGCTTATGCAAGGTATGCAGTTTACTCACTTAGGTACGGTAGCTTTCATAGAGCGTCACTCTACCATACTACGACCTGGAAGCTTTTAGTCGCAGATCGAACCGATTAATTGAGAAAAAAAAAGCGAACATGTCAGCTGCATCTTAGAGTGATGGCGTTTAGGGTACATCATTTGTAGGGGAAGGGCTGCGAGTGCTGCAAGCCAAGCCCCTACTTTCGATTGCCGTGATGGCAGTCACTCTATCGATCGCATCAGTGTTTCTGATTTGCAACATCTATGGAAGGATGGTAGAACTCATGATCTTGACGGTTTCATGCGCGCCGATTACGCACTGCACGCTCTTAGTAACTTCAAAGGAAATGACAATATCGAAGATGTCTGCGGCACTGGTCCGCCCTCAAAGTGCGACCTGATCTTGCAGTAAGACTGCCAAGAAGTATGCTGAGTCACAGATGCGGCGGTCCCACATGGCATTCAATATTTCGAAAAGAGTCGGCTGTACAGAAAGAAAAAAGATACGCTTTGACGCTTAGCTCTCATCGCAAACGCGTGTAATCATTTAGACCCAGGGAATGCCGTCTGCGTGTCCGATTTCAACCCTCAAGCCATACAACCTTGAGTATCGCGGGGCCTGTACAGCCTTCATAAACGGGCGTTGTCAGGGCGTGCTTAATACCAGGGGTCTAGCCCTCGAGCATAAATGAGACTCAAATGCTCTCTACATAGTTGCCTTGTTTAATGCCACTCACTGTACCCTTGTTGTCTTGCGTAAGGCGATCTCCACTGTAGGCGTTCTACAGACCGGAGTACATCCCATGTCGGCCTCACTGATGAAAGTCCTTAGCTGCGCAGGACCTTTCCGCTGCCAATTAAAGACCTGAAAGATGTAGAGCGTGAAAGGATATGGCAGTGGAAAAAAAGTGGGTTAGACTACGAAGACTAGAGGAAGCTTTACTGTGCATTTCATTGCGAGAAAGACTATACCAACGCAGTTTGTATGCTGATTGGAAAGAAACCCATTATGAACCTCAGACCGTAACTACTTGTAGTCCCGGGGGGAGCCGAAAGCCGGTCCGACGCAAGGGCTCGGCATAACGGTCGACGCGTAGTTATGCTGGCACTTTGGGCCTACAGGCACCTCTTACGTAGCTATCTCGGAGTACCAACTAGTCCAAAAGTAGGATACTACTTCTCGAATACCGCGCGGCTACCACATTACTGGACAGAATCGCGCGAATGCTAATAAGAATCACTTGCGACGTGCTGCTGCAAACTCTCCATTATGAAATATCTTTTAGAGCTAACGTCTCGTCAGTCCCACGCTCCTCGTAACCCTCAGTCGAGGCGCAGCCTTATTCCACGCATCACAGTGAACGTACGGCATTTAAATGAGCCGATCATGCCACCGAAAAGTATATAAGTCATGAGATATGCATGGCAGAGAGGGGGCTACAACGCATGCGCGGCTCGTTCGAGACGCCAAGAAGATACCGAACTCTAGGCTATTAAGCATGATACTAGATCGATCCAGACACTCATATGCAGTCTAAGATTGCCGATTTGCCATTTAGCTATCAGTATAGAGTTTGCATTCTACGAAAAATCCACGATACGAGAATGCAGTACATCCTTAAGAGCTAGCCTAATGCTCCGCACTAATTGAAGATATCACAAGACTTCATTGTTGACGAGGCGGCTGGGGCATGTGTGGTGGTGGTGGCCTTGCAGGGCTTTGCCGTTGTTACCCTTGCCCATGCCACGTCCCGGGCCCTGAATCCACACAGGCGCACAAGCACTCTGGCACAAGTTCTCAGGCGTCAATATGGCGGAATCGTATGATAAGGCCGAGCTAATGGGCCTTGTCGGGGCCATGTTTGAGCGCATGGCCCGCGCGCATCCAAACCCAGCGCTCCAGGGTCCTGAGGCCCCGCTGGAAGCTGCAATCATTCACGAGTACTCAAATCTCGGCGAAGCCACCGCCGATGGGCCGCAGCTTCCGCAAGAGAGAGTGAAACCTCGCGTAGTTGTGCTCTCATCCGCTATTACCACATCCGGTCGCCCGGCTTTCTTTGTTCATAAAGGACGTCAGAACAAAGACAGATCTGTGCAAATTGGCCGTAGCTGGAGGCTCGAGGAGCTTGTTCATCTTGACTCTGTGCCAACTAGCCCACGAGTTCTAGTTCTGGGGTTCAGGAAGCCCTATTTTTGGGTCTTCGCAGTCCCGGAGCGGCGCCAGGAATTTGAAGCTGCTGTTCGGTACTACTACAAAGAGCTCACAGGGAACCTGTTATCGGAATCTGCACCGCCCCCCGTTCCTACTGTCTCACGGAAACGCACAGTGTCAAGCCCACGGCCTCCTGCAACGGCAGGGGCGCAGCTTCCCTCGTCTCCTCCCTTGCAACAGACACCCGCGCTTTCCCCAGTGGCACCGCTCAGGCGTGGTCAGTCCCAATTATCTCACGAGTCGTCTTCGGAGTCACTCCCAACCAAATCCCCCCTGCGCAGCAACTCTATTCCACCATTATCGCATCAGTCCTCTGCAAGATCGCTCCACTCGCAAAGATCGCAGAGAGCATTTCCAGTTGCGCCTGCGCAGCAGGCTGAAAGTCAATTACAGCCATCTCCTTTACCTGAGCCTGAAGTACCGCCACCTTCTATTCACCGCCGCGAACAGCGTTATCGAGAGGAGTCGGCACGACAGGCTGAGGCAGCACGACAGGCTGAACAAGCTAACATTGAACAGGCCAGACACAAGCAGGCAATGCAAGAGCATACAGCACAGGAGCAGGCTATGCGAGTTGAACATGCCAGACAGGAGCGTGCTAGGCTAGAGCAGCAGGTCAGACAAGAGCGGGCCAGAAAGGAGGAAGAGGAAGAGCAAGCCAGGCGAGAGCAAGCCATGCAGGAGCAAGCTAGGCAGGAACAGGCCAGGCAGGAGCATGCTAGGCAGGAGCATGCTAGGCAGGAGCATGCTAGGCAGGAGCATGCTAGGCAGGAGCATGCTAGGCAGGAGCATGCTAGGCAGGAGCATGCTAGGCAGGAGCACGCGAGACAGGAGCAGATGAGCCTTGAACAAGCCCAGCGCGGTACAGACAAGCCTCATCAGCTCCGGGTCGACACTGGTTCAGCAGCTGCAGCGGCGTCTCAGGAGTCAATGCAACCCTCAGACAGACAAAGCGCGCCCAATGTCCAGGTTCGTCAACAACACTTGAACAAGCTGGCACAAGAGCAGATTCAACAATGGGAACAACCTAAGACGCCAGTAGATGCTCATACTGGGCGAAACTTTGCGTCTCCGGGGTCGATGTCCCCAGAGCCTGAGCTGAGGGCGCTTTCTAGGCTCAACGGCGGAAGGTCAAAAGCTCAGGGCGGCCACTCGCAGCCTGCACGCGAGGACACCATGATTCATGATGTTATGCTCCTATTTGATGAATTCAAATGGTCTGGCAGCAATGTGAGTGCTCTGGAAAGGCAAATCAAAGATCGCTTGGACGAATTGTCTGACCAGACCTTCGCAAATGTTGTCGACTTAGACTCGCAGCTTGACGAGATCGACGAGCTGGTCTCCCAGAGTATCAAGGAATGTGAAGTTGTTGATGAGAAAATGCAAGCTGTGGCGATGAATCTTGCTGCCGCGGGAGACGAAATTGCCCACATTCAAGGGCAGGGTGACGGACTCCAGATCACTGCTGTCAATTACCAGCGCCTTGCGAGTGAGATTGAATCTCTGCTAACGACGGTAACGCTCCCACAATCTGTCATTCAAAGTATTCGTTCGCCCGAATTCGGTGAGCCAGGAACAGGTGAAGCTTTGTCCAAGCTAGCAAGGGTTGAAGACCTTTTGCTCGAGCTGTACCGCGCTGTGAAGGTCAGTAGCCTAGAAAATGAATCTGGTTCTGGTCTAGGTTCAATGCGAGTCCTCAAAGAACGCGGGCACATTATTGGCGAGACTGCGAATGAGTTCAGCAGTAAGTTTTCGCGATTCATCATCAAGTCGGTAGATGACCTCAGCCGAGGAGCGCCTCCACTTGATGCTCCATTCGAGCGCTCTTTAGAGGTGCAACTCATCTCGCATCTATACCCTTACTGTGGTTGCGTTCTGTTCTTGAAGGAGAGCTCGTCGCGCATGTATCGGGCATTGAACAAGGAGTACCAGCGCGTCATGCGCTCGTGCTATGAACGCCAATTTGCCAACTACAATGCAGCTTGGATTAAGCAACTGGATCAGATAATTGGAAAGCGTGCATCGGTTAAGTTGCACTCCACGGATACTTCAGCGGTGAATGCAGGACAACGAAAGTCCAAGAATTCTGAGGATTTCCAGAGTAACCATGATTTGGCACATTCGCATGGGAGTGCCAAAAGTGCTTTAGCGCTGCCAAATGACAGATTACAACATCTTTATCAGCATATGTCAGGGTTCGTAAACGAGCTCTGCTTCCATGTTGCAGCACAACAACGTTTCTTGGTCAAGTTTTTTGTACTAGGGGACGAGGGGGCTCAACAATTCGACAGTTTCGTTGTCCAGCAACAGCCGTTGTCGAAAGGAAGGTTGCGTGAGCAACAAGAACTCGAATCGAAAGTCATGCGAATGGAGCTTCGAGGGATCGATACATCAGAGTCGGCGTCTTATGCGGTCCTTGCAGTGCTTCGCGATCGCATTTTTGTGAAACTTGGCGAGCTTGCCAGCCAAGCCGTAAAATCATTGACTAGCAAGGCCATTTTTGAGAGCGTCTACATGGCAACAGTCATGGATCTCCGCATCAATGTCTTGCGTAAGTCGAGTCAGCAGTATCTGACCTCGTTGCTTGAGCGATTACTGAAGACTGTTTCCGACGAGTGGGATGACACCTCCAAGCAGCAAACCCGCAGCATCTTAAGTGCGCAGTACACAACAAGAAAGCGTGTCGGTGTCTTACCCGTTGTTGCTCGATTCACTGAACATATAAGTATTGTGGAACGATCGATTACGGCTGCGCTGCTCAACGAGCGAGAGCTTGGCAATATGAAGACAGAGTATGAGGCTGATGCGACCCGTGAAATGGTTGATAAGTCACACGAGACGCTTTTCAGGGCAATTGCCCAGGGATTCCAGCTCGGATCAACGCCAACAGTTGCGGGGCACCAGACGACCGCTGCTCGCCTCAAGGCCGCTGCCCGAGAGACGACTGGCAGCGCGGTTACAGGTGAGGAAGCTAAGGAGCTGCTGAACCGTCATGTTGTTATGATTGAAAACATGAACCGCTTGGTGACTGATCTGGAGCGGTTTGGGAGCGTTGGTGTGCAGCGCATCGTTCTCAACGCAAAGCAGCACTTCAAAAAGGAGCTCGAAAGCTACATTCATGCTGTCATCATGCGTCCGTTTGGCAGGGTAATGACGTTGCTCAATCATCATGAAGCGCAGCACGGCCAGTCTTCCAAGGAGGTCGTTGGTAACCTAAAGCGATCGTTGAACGGACTTGATGGTAAAGAGCTGCGTAAGGGCACTGAAACGCTGCGCAAGCGCGTAGAAAAGCACTTCGCCGGTGCAGATCCTACTTTGCAAGAGAGGGTGTGGCATGCGATTGGTGACCAGTATATGGCATACTACCAGCGCTTGCAGCGCATTGGCCAGCAATACGATGCCACAAACTACATAGAGTTCACTGGCGCCGATATCACGAACGCGTTCAGATGAAAGCTGCAGAATATTTTTTTTATAAAAGGTCAAAAAGATAGTAGTGTTCTTGCGTTTGCCGATCATTCTGGCTACGGAGTCATACCAGCGTCAGTGGCCGCGTGCCGACCCAGTGATGCATGTGATAGTATAAGCCGGATCTGAATCTGCACGTATCCTGTGCAGGTGAAATTTCGGAAAATAGAGGCTAATGGGGGCAAATCAGAGTACTGTGGCCGCCAATGGCCACATTAAGGAGAGCCTTTACGATATTCTGCAAGTGGAGACCGATGCGGACTCGACAATACTAAAAAAGGCGTATCGGCAGCGCGCGCTCGAGCTGCACCCGGATAGAAATTTTTCGAATGAAGAGGAGGCCACCGCCAAATTTGCTCGAGTGCAAACGGCATACGACATTTTGACGGATCCGAAAGAGCGCGAATGGTACGACAACCATCGGAAAAGCAGTGCCTACGACACGTACGACGGAGGAATCACCACTGCGGCCGACGTACGCGCGACTCTAGCTCGTGAGTTGCGCGTGCAACCGGGCAAAGCGCCGTTTGACGTCGAGCGGGTTGCGGCGCATTTCGAGAAGCTCAAGCATGAGGAACAGGAAGCGGCCTTCGAGCAAGACATTGAGCCCCCAGCAGTCGTTAATGAGGCAGTCTCCTTTGGCTCTCGCTCCGACAGCTGGACGCAAGCACAGAAATTCTATAATGCATGGAGCTCCTTCGCGACCGTGAAGTCATACGCGTGGGAGGATATTTATCCGTCGCACCTTGCCACGGACCGCAAAACACGACGCAAGTTCGATCAGCACAACAAGAAAGTGCGGGAGGCGGGGAAGCGCGAATTCAATGCCGCGGTGCGGCACGCCGTTTCAATGCTGAGGCAATATGATCCGCGGCGGCCTGCGGAGCCGGTAAGACAGTCTAAGCCCGCCGCACCCGCGCCCAAGCCGAAAACAACTGAAGTTTCCCAGTATGTTGAGCAGGACTGGCAGCAAGCAGACGACGCCGCGCCGGTCGGAGCCGACGAACCCCTGGAATGCATTGTGTGCGACGAGAAGTTCGAGACCATATATGATCAGCAAGACCACGAGAAGTCGGCTATGCACCGCCGGAGTCTGCAGGCGCTACGTGCCCAGTTGCTGAGGGATGAGGAGCTTCTTAGTGGCACGGACACCAGCCGTGAGGGCACACCAGCAGACGAGCTAGCGAGTAAGCTTTCTGGCCTGAGCACAGAAAACGAGCCAGAGACGGCCAAGAAGCCCGGTAAGGCTAAGGCGAAGGCGAAGCGGAAACAAAAGGGTAATCAAGGCGTGCTGTTAACCTGTGGTACATGCGGTGAGCAGTTCGCGGGCGATGAGCTCATGCAGCACAAGCGACTCACGCGGCATCCGTGAACTAAACTAAGCCTTCCACACTGTGACTTGAATGCGTGTTTGTAGAAAGTGGTCCCCCTCGCGCGTCATGCTGCTGGCGAGCATGTAACAAGCGTTTAATGGTACAATTGGCTGTTTATGTACTAAATTTTTAGAGCTAAGCGTTCATTTTCGTCGCTAATGGTCACCTGAGTTGAATATGTTCAGGTCGGACTCGGATTTGGCCGGGCGCTTGTCCCCATTAAAGTCGCGGCGGCGCTTATCCAAACGGGCCAAGAAATCCTCGGTAATGCCCGTGATGTACTTGCCGTTAAACACACCGATTTCGAAGCCCGTGATGGCCAACGTAGACGGGCGCACTGCGGCTCGTTCACAGGCCTCTATAAGATCGCCAATCTCTTGGTAGAAAAGAGCATCGCAGCCCAAGGCACTCGATATCTCCGTGACGCTCTTTTTATGAGCTACAAGCGCGTTCGAATCAGCCAGGTCGATACCATAGATATGGTTGAACCGGATGGGAGGCGCACAGCTGGCGAGGCACACGGACTTAGCGCCTGCCTCGCGCGCCATGGCCACAATCTCGTACGACGTCGTACCACGGACAATGCTGTCGTCCACAAGCAGAACCCGCTTACCATCGAACTCGTACCGGTTTGCATTCAACTTCCGGCGCACACTCGAGCGCCGCTCGCTCTGGTTCGGCATGATGAACGTGCGTCCGACGTACCTGTTCTTAACAAATCCTTCGCGGTACGGGAGGCCTAGCGTCGTGGCCGTAGCCAGCGCGGCCGGGTTCGCCGTATCGGGCACGGGGATGACCACGTCAATGTTCTTATGCACGTCCTCAATGCTCCCGTACTCTTTAATAATGTTCTGGGCCAGCGAGTTGCCCATCTCAATGCGGGATCGGTAGACAGAAATCCCATCAATGACGGAATCGGGACGAGCAAAGTACACGTACTCGAAAATGCAAGGCGAGTACGACTGGGGCTGTACGATCTGCGCAACAATAGGGCTCGCGCCTGTGTTTTTCGTGACAATCACGGCCTGGCCCGGAAGCACATCGCGGATGTTCGTGAAACCTCTAGCCTCAAGCGCAATGTTCTCGCTGGCAAACATGTAATCCATGCCGTGTTCGGAAAGTCGCTCACCATACACAAGCGGGCGGATTCCGTGTGCATCACGGAACCCAATCATGCCGTACCCGGCCACCATGGCTACGCAAGCAAAGGCACCCTCAGCGAGCTCGTAAACTCCCTTCAACGCAGTCTGCAGGTCCTCCACATTAATGCGGCTCTTGTTTGTCTCCTGCAGCTTCGCAGCGAACGCGTTCAACAGCAATTCTGAGTCACTGTCCGTGTTGATGTGGCGATGTACGACTTCGTCCATGTACGCACGCAACTGGTCGTTGTTGACAAGGTTTCCGTTATGCGAAAGCGATAGTCCGTACGGCGAGTTCACGAAAAAGGGCTGCGCTTCTGAGTTTGCTGACGTGCCTGCCGTAGGATACCGCAGATGCGCGATGCCCATATTACCGTACAAACCGGCGACGCGGGCCGGCGTGAACACATCACGGACCATGCCGTTACCCTTGCACTGGTAGACGCGGCCGCGCGGTTCGCATGTTGCTATGCCGGCCGCGTCCTGGCCCCGGTGCTGGAGATAGTGCATACCGTCCAGCAACTCGGGCGCGACACTCTGAGTTGGCTCAGCAAGCAGAATGCCTAGAATACCGCACATTGAGTGGCTCTGTTGGTGGGTAAGGTGGATAAATTAGTGGCTGCACGCAGAAGGCGGACTTACTCTAGATACATTTTTTTTCATTTCATGACAATATCTCCCACGGTACAAATAATCGGCGATGTCACGTGCAGATAGAAGCCGCTAGATAGCGCGTATGCATAAGGCAGTCCGGCCGACCGAGGCGCCGCCATCCAGACCCAAAATGTACGCGGCCGCAGTTCACATCGTGCAGTCACAAAAATTAGGTCTTAGATGGACTTAGAAGCGTGGGTCCATGACACACTTCCTGCATACCGCGATTAGGCACTCTGTGCATTGTGGCGACACACAGCTGGTCTGTTATGACAGCGCCGTCCCGGCCCGACGACGCATAACTAGTCGCACTGACCGTATGTAGGGCCCATAGGAAAACAAGGGCAAGGTCAGCTTCCCACCGGGAAGGCGAGGGCTCCTCCCTCTACAAGCTCGCAACCCGTCCACAACAACAAGCGCTGCCACAGCCTTGCTCAATGCCACAGTGAATGAGCTCCTCGGTGCGATTCAATCAGGACGTATCATGCTTTTCTATTGCTCACCGACGCGGGTTTCAGGTGTTTAATGCGGACCCGCTAGACCAATGGGTTGAACGCGACTTTGGCACTGACGGCGGCTTGGGGCTCGCCACGATGCTGCATCGCACAAATTACTTGGCGCTGGTTGGCGGTGGAGAGCGGCCGCGCTATCCTGCGAATAAAGTGATCATCTGGGATGACCAGAAATGTAAAGCTGCCCTCACGGTCGAGTTTCTGCTGCCGGTGCTCAACGTGCTTATGAGCCGCGATCTGATCGTTGTTGTGCTGGCGAACCGTGTACATGTCTACAGCTTCTCGACGCCGCCCAAACTGTTAAACACGTTTAACACGGCCGCTAACCCGCGGGGAATCGCGGCAATGCTTGACGACATTCTGGTGATTCCGGGACTCAAGACGGGACGCATTCAGCTGGTAAGTCTTCACGGGACAACCTGCCGCGTAGAGTCTGTAATTGCGTGCCACAAAGCGCCATTAGCGGCCATTGCTGTGAACTCGCATCATATAGCAACGGCAAGCACCACGGGAACCATCGTGAGGGTGTGGAGCAGGGCTGCGCCAGGGCTGATGGAGCACGAGTTCCGGCGCGGGCTCGATAAGGCGGTTATCTGGTCGCTAGCATTCTCGCCTTCTTCGAAGCTCGCCGTCCTCAGTGATAAGGCGACCTTGCATGTGTTCGACCCCGCCGCTGGGAACGAGAAGCACGCCCTCTCGGGGATCCCCATGGCGCCGCAGTATTTCAAGAATGAGTGGAGCTCTACGCGGGCTCGAACAAAGTACCCTACGGAGGGTGTGCTTGGTTGGACGTCGGAAAACACAATTATAGTGGTTTGGAAGAAGGAACGACGCTGGGAGAAATACGCGTTATTGGACAACGAAAAGCAGCTTGTCCGCGAGGCGTGGCGTGAGATTCCTGAGCGTACACAGTGAGCACACCCTAATACGCTTGTGTAGGAGCTGGCGCGCTAGTATAGGCTAGGTCAGGTCGCCATAGCGGCCTTTTTTGTTAACTGGTTCGCACCTACGTATCATATCATCGCTATTTACAGAATTTGGTATTGCATAGTATCAATCCACCACCTCGCACAGTATTTTGTTGTTTGTGTAGGGGAAGATTTCAAGGTTGTAATCGCGCACAAACCGCTCGGCCTCTTTTTCGCTCTTGAACCGCAGAAGAACGGGGTTCCCGCCGTAACGCACGTTCTCCATAGGCATGCGCTCGACGGCGAGTTTGTCGTCGTCGACAAGATCATAGTCCCACAGCACACGCAAAATCGCATGCTCGGCAAACCCGTACGGGAACCCGAGGGCTACAACATGGCACTTGCGTGGCACGGTACCGGCCACCTTCTGGAGATGCTCGGACTGGAAGCCTTGGATGGACGGCTGGGTGAACCGCAATTTCAGCGGGAACCCACACAGCTCCGAGCCCAGCGTCTCTTTGTAGAAAGTGGCGGCGTCTTCCTTGGACTCAAATTCAAGAAAGTAGCCCATCCAGCGCGTAAGGTTCGCGGGATTGCGCGCTCGCGTGACGTTGAACTTAATGCCCGGAGGACCAATGCGCTCGAAGTCCGACTGCGAAAATGACAGGTCAATGCAGTACCAGTATAGCAGATTCGTGATTTTGTCGGTGTGAAGGAACTTTGCATTCGGCTCCGAGGCGGCAGGCATGCGCGGTGTGTTCTCGGCCACAAACGGCGCTGGCTGCGCATGGTCCTTCTGGAACAGTGCACGAATGAATCTCCGGAGGCCCTTTGGCTGCGCGACCTCCTCGACCATTCGTTTCGGCGGGTTCGGCGGTGGTATGTCGTCGCGCCGGGGCACAGCTTTGGGACGGTCGAAGCGAAGTGCGGATGCATGCAGCAGACGTCTTGAAACAGTTCTTTTATACAGAGCACCAGCTGCCTTCGACGGCTGCCAACGTAGCGCCATTGAGACGCGGTTGGTCGTGCTAAACATGGTTTCAAGTGAGGCCATGTGGGTGTCCAGGGTATGGAAAAGTCGGCATTGGATGGTGATGTGGAGAAAGGAAGGGCGGGCGTGGCCACTGGTTTAAGCAGGCTCACAACTACCCAGCTGTCTGACACTCGCTCTCGGTAAGCCGGTAACTACATAGAGGTCTTCAGATAAACGTAAAGCCCGCGTGCAGCCGCGCAAGCTTATATGCGTCGTCAGCCGACTTATACGTTGTCCGGCAGAATTAGCCTAGCCCTTCCTGAGTGTCACAGGGTAAGGGTATATCTTGGACCCTGCCTAACTGTTGTCGGGCTCCCATCCGCCCCTCCTCCTCCTTCTTAAGCAAGCCGAAGCGCGAGTTTAACGAGGCAGCCCGTTCACAAGGCTCACCTGCCGTAAGCGCTTCACTTGTCCGAGCGGTGTACCCACCTTTAAGTGCTCAATTCGGCCGCTCGATGCAGAATTCTCAAGTCTGGACGTCAACCTACCGCAGCGACATGCCGCATCAGGGCGCGGCGCCCGCGCGAGGCACGTCGCCCGTAGCTGCGAAGGCCGTCCCCTTTTCACGTTCCCCTTCGGATTCAGGCCCCGCTGCTGACCGCCTGAGCCCGGGAACGGCGAGTGCAGCTGTGGCAGTGGCCTCGCCGACGCCGGCCGACGCAGACCTAGCACAGCCGCCACTCACGGCTCTGAGCTCGCCGTCCTCACGCATGCCTTCCGGAACAGGAATTTGGAGCCCCCTATATGGCTCTAACCGGCTCAGGGCGGCTGGCGGAGGGTCGTTCGGCGCGTATGGTGCCTACAACTCACTAGGCTCGGGTACGTCGAGCCATCGCTCGTCGGACGCTTCGCAGAGCTCGTTCGACTCAGAGTTGTTTCGCAACGGCGGTGTCGCGTGGGGCGCTGCCACGCGGCATGCTAGCTTCCCGTCAGCCGAACCCGCCGTTTCGACGACGCCGGCAGACCGAGAGCCGCTTTTTGCGTCTCTTTCGCCGCTTTCGCAGGCGCATGCAATGGGCTCGCAGCATATGGACTTCACGGGTCCCTCTTTTAGCATTCTAGAGCGGTTCTCGTCCTTGGCTGACGCAACTCGTGCGGTTGAGTCCGCCGACGTCAAGTCCAGCCCTACGTCTGCTCAGGCCACGCTCCATTCTGCGGCATCTCCACAGGCCCGCACGGTACCAATAGTACCAGTCGTTCCCGTAGCGCCAACGGGAGTACCGGGGCCATCAGCAGTTTCGCCCGTACCCACTGTACCGGCAGCTGCACCAGCAGGCATACCAGGAGCCGCTGCTGCCAGTGCATCAACCTCTCCACAGACACCACGCCTCTCACCTAATATCCATCATCTCAAGGCGGCCATTCCCGTGCCAATTCCGAAGATGCTTACTCCACCAAACGAGATCGACACGGCCCAGGTTCCCGCGGCCGTGGCGCCGGGTGCTACACCAGTAACTGCCGCGGCAAGTGGATCGTCGAACACGAGCGCGCGTGGCAGTGCTTCAGCCGGCCGCACATCGCCTCGAAATGCGCCCATGTCTCGGCGCAAAAGAGGCGACTCGCCATTGCTCGACCACTTCCGCTCGCCACAGTCGCAGCAGCTGGACATCAGCTCGGTGCTAGGCCGTGTCCTCGAAGCCAGCACAGACCAATACGGCTCTCGGTTTATCCAGGATCGTTTGGCGTCAGCCCCGGATCCGGTTCGAAGGCAGTTCCTTCTGGAGGCCTTGCCCCATGTGCTCTCCTTGGCCACTGACGTCTTTGGAAATTACGTCGTGCAGCTGCTCATCGAACAGAGCTCACCTGAGGACCAAGAGGCCCTTGTAGCATGTCTTAAGGGCTCTATCCTTACTCTGTCGCTGCAAATGTACGGATGTCGCGTAGTGCAGATAGCCCTGCGTAACGTCTCGGAGAATACACGAAGCGGTATAGTGGCCGAACTTAAGGGCAACATCATCAAGTGTGTCAAGGACCATAACGGGAACCATGTGATCCAGAAGGCAGTAGAGTTTGTGAATCCTGAGGCCATTCACTTTATCTATGATGATATCCTCAGCCAGCCGCTACCACTGGCGCGCCACATGTATGGGTGCCGTGTCATTCAGCGTGCCCTCGAGTACTCCGATAAAGCGGCAAAGGCGGAGCTGCTGCGCTCGATTCGCGAGAATCTGGAGCTGCTCACTCTTGATCAGTACGGCAACTATGTTGTGCAGCATGTTGTTGAGAATGGTCCATACCGGGACCGTGAGTACATTCTGGGCGAGCTCATACCGCGTGTAGTGGAGCTCAGCGGTCACAAATTTGCCTCCAATGTCATTGAGAAGTGCTTCATTAAGGGCTCACCACCGCAGCGTCGCGAAATGGTCCGCATAATTACGACGTCCGTCACGGAAGACACCAAGGAGCCCGTTGTGCTTGCCATGATGCGCGACCAGTACGCGAACTATGTCATCCAACGGATTCTCGGCACGGCTAAGAATGAGGATTATGACATGCTGGCCCGGGCCGTAAAGAAGAACCTTCCCATCGTGAAGAAAGGCCAGTATGGCAAGCATTTGCAGGCCATTGAACGGCGCCTGAAATAAGATCGGCTGCTGTATTGTATATGTGTGTAAATAATTGATTGATAGACTCTCTCGTTCGCTCTGGCGGGCAGTACTGTCGCTCGTTAGCCGATGTTGCGCTTGCTTCTGAGATGCATGACCCTAGATGGGATGCGTGTTGTTCATGTGCGTGACAAACGCGGGGTCACGCAGGCACCCAGCGCTACAGTTAGTTGAAATATGACTCGACCCGAACCCCCCTGCCCTGCAAGATCTCAACTGTCAACAATGTACAAAGCAGCGCTGCCGGTTGGCGGCGGTTGGAAGGCCCAAATTTCGACGTGGCTGGCGGAGGACTGCCCGTCTTTCGATATTGGTGGCCTCGTCGTCGGCGAGAGCCAGAAGCAAGCAACGCTTTACATCAAGGAGGCGGGCGTGCTTGCCGGCGTGCCGTTTGCCGAAGAGGTCTGGAGGCAGTGTGGCCTTGAGTGGCGATGGTTCGGCGACGAGGGTACATATTACGACCCCAAATCATCCGGTGGGAAGATCGCCCTCGCCGAGGTCTGGGGCCCGGCGAACCAGCTGCTTTCGAGCGAGCGCGTCGCCCTGAACATCATTTCCCGGAGCTCCGGTATTGCCACTCGCAGCCGGCGCGTGTTGCAGCTTGCTCAAAAAGCGGGCTACACGGGCACAATTGCCGGCACGCGGAAGACGACGCCGGGTATGCGCATTGTTGAGAAATATGCCATGGCCGTTGGCGGCATCGACATGCACCGTTATGACCTTTCCAGCATGGTCATGCTCAAGGACAACCACGTGTGGTCTACGGGTTCAATCACGAAGGCGGTTGAGGCAGCTCGCAACTTCGGTGGGTTTGCCCTCAAGATTGAGGTCGAGTGCCAAAGCGAAGACGAGGCCGACGAGGCCATTGCCGCTGGTGCTGACGTCGTCATGTTGGACAACTTCAGCCCCGAGGGTTTGCGCGTGGCGGCCCAGAGCCTGAAGCAAAAACATGCAGGCAAGAATGTTCTCCTTGAGTGCTCGGGTGGCCTCACCGAGGAGAACATTTCGGGGTTCTTGTGCAGCGACATCGACGTGTATTCCACGTCCTGGACGCACCAAGGAGCGCCGGTCATTGACTTCTCGCTCAAGCTTATTCACTAAGCGTCTAAAATCTATGCTATTTTTCACTCTCTCAATTAGATAGTATAACGCGTGAAATCCATCCAGCGCAGCAGCGTGAGTTCACGCTCATCGATTTTCGGATCCTCGGCATCAGTCGCCTCAGATACCTCATCCGACGTTGCTTCGGCCTGCTCCGCATCGTTCTTAGCCCTAGTCACGCGCTCTCGCAGTTTCTGGATGAGCTGTAGGCGGTATACCCAGTTGTCCGTATAATCGCCACCCATATTGTGGATTGCCGCGTACTGGCTTGCCTTAAGTCCCAAGTTGCGCACGAACAGGGCAAGATTCGACTCGGAAACAACCTTGAAGTCATAAGCTGCCAGTGTATTCTTCATTCCCGGCTTGCGGTACGCCCGAACCTTCCAGTATCGTTGGTCGTCAACTTTGGAGTAGGTGGGCGTGATAACTACATTGATGAAGTTGAACTGAGACTTCACGACATCGAATTCGAAATCTTGGCCACTCTCATCAAAGTAAATGTTCACGAAGTTGTTTCCAATATGCCGTTTCTTCGACGCAAATGCAGCATCACCTGCTTGAGCGGGCATCATTGTGATCGTGTGGAAAATTATCTGCGAGATTTTGGAGCTCCACGCAATGGCAAATTCCCCATCAAGGTCTTGTTCTGTGTCCAAACCACCAACATAAAACATACGGTGGTGTCGCAAGCGAATCAGTACTCCGATATTACTGAGGAAATTCCGGTAGGCCACCGAGCCGCTGGCGTTCCTTAGTATTTCAATCTCCGTTTTCTGTCCTGGCGCGACATAAATAATTCCAATTTTGTGGAAATCAACGATTGGCACACGGTCTATCGCTGCAAGGGCGCGATTGGATGCAGCATCTTCAGGAATCGGGAGTGGCACAACCGTTCCTTGGAGCGACGAGCCGGGCTGGGCCACGCTGCTTAAACTGCTCAGGCCAGACGGGTCGCTCTCATCATTAATGTAGCTGAACGTGCCCAGACCTAGCTGCCCACACAGAAGATAAAAGTTCGACGAGTAATAGCCATTCTCATCATCTTCTTCAGCATCAACGGCCGTATTGACCGTATCCGCAGAGGGCACACTGGGCTTGAGTTGGGTCGTGAAAACTCCAGCGGGGCGCCTCACGATACGAAGGCCCTCTCCCGTCCGGCGGTTGCACCAGATTTCCACGATGCCTACACCACGCAGCCAGCGACGTACATCCCAACCTTCGCGCCTTTTCGGGAGTGCGTCCATGTTAACACGAAGCGGCATGTCTGAGTAGGCGTAGCGGTTAATCATATCGTAGGTCACCATACTCGTCGGGTCCACGCCGCTTGGATCATGGTCGGCAAGAATAAGGGACCGGACCAAATAAGGAACGATTTCACGGCGGCTTGACAGTGTCATGCTCAGAAAGAGGTTAGACACTGCCGAGTACGCAAGCTTCAACAGCCATTGTGCGCCTACCTCAGTATGCGTGGTTGACAATTGCAGCAAATCATTGGCACTTTGGATGAATGAAAAGCACATGCCAAACACGCGCTTGTAGTCCTGCTGCGTGAAATTTTTCGTTAGAGACCCCTCAAGACTCAAGCTCAGCAAAAAATCCAAAATATACATGCTCGAGTCCCGGTTTGTGATTTTCAATTGAAACCTGCTCAAAATCTGAGGCAGGTAGCGCTGAATAGACGATGGGCATTCGTAGCAGCATACCGTGAAACAATGCACAGGCCAGCAGGCTGTGATGTTGTACTGCGACATGGCCACGACCAATGTGTATACGAGGCGGTCGTTCTCTGCCTTTTGAAAAAGCTGCTTGTTCGGCAGCAACACAGTCAAGGTATGAACACAGATGCAGACTGCTGCCAGCTTTTTGGAACTCGGTGGGCTCAGCGGCATCTCGCTTCCGCCTGTCGCCACGTGGTGAAGTAGCGCATCTCGAAGCTGTGACAGCACATTTAACGCATTGTTGTTATTTGCGTCAAAAAACATGCGATAATGCGTCAAGTGAGATGCGGCGTTGATGAGAGTAACGACAAACGTGCGCTCGCTGGCACCAGATTTCCGACACTGAAAAGCTCCAAGCATAATCTCGAGGATAGGTACCATATCAAGCGCCGCAGGCCATTCTTCCTTAGGTTGAACCTGGGCCTTCAAAACAAGCGAAGGCTCAGAAGTCATACGCGACAATGCAGAAGGTGCAGGTTCTTGCATTTCTCGTAGCGCCTCACCGTAAGTATGCTCAACAAGAGGTTCTACAAACATGAGTCTGTCCCATCGGTCAGTGCGCAGGCGGCATAATACAGCCCACGAGCGCGCGAAAACATCACCGCAGTCGAGGCTGTTGCGCGCAATGTCAACCAGTGCTTCGTACAGCTTGATCGCTTGATCGCCAAATGCTTTAAAGGATCGCAGAAATGCGTCCACGACGACATCTACAGCGCCTAGACGCGACTCTAGACTTGCATCGCGGCTTATGGCGTTAACGACAAGCTGAGAAGTAGCACATCCGAACACTTCAGCGTTACTCATGAAGGCAAGTAACTCATAAATCTGCAAGAGCTCATTCTTCATCGCCTCATCGGCATGGCGGAACGACGCAAAGGTCATTTCCGTGATCCAAGAAAGCCGCTCCGTGTCGACCCACCCCTCGCGCTCCGAGTCCAGTGTATACACGTTTTTGATGATCCGTAACACATGAACGCGTGACGGCCCAGAGCGATTCATCAATAATGCATTGATTAAGACTTTCAGATGTTCGTACCAGCGAGGCACCCCTGGGGTGCAAAAGTGAAGTTGCTCAATGCTCAAAAGTAGGCTCTCACATGCGTCTTCGTCCAAAAATCGTGAAAGCTCTATACAAACGGCGACCGAATCCTCCGTCACAGTAGTCGAGTTTTTACCAATTAGGGATTTGGTCAAAGCCGTCACAATCTTTCCGAGCTTAGAACGAAAAAGCGCGAAGGTTTCGTGATCCAACCCAGGCGAAATATCCGTGGACTTTTTCGAGTCACGATCTCCAATACTGTCGTCTTGGCGTATCTCTTCTTGCTTTTGCTGACCGGGCGAGTTCTGACGTGAAGCCTGAGACGCACCGTGAGAAAGATAAGGGCGTGGCGAGCTGGATGTCGACACTTCTGAGCGCGCATCAGCCAGACTTGCGCTGTACTTATTGTAGAGCGTGTCCATTTGTCTATAAATAGTGTGCGGTGTCCCAGGAAATACGTTCTCGGATTGCCACAGCCACATACTCGAGTGCGAGCTACTCATGGTCGCTACCTGCGTCACTAGTTCCAAAACAGCATCAGTTACCGCAAGTACGACCTTCATTGGCGTCGTCGGGTCCTGAAGAGTTTGGTAATAGGCTTCTGAGACCTCCACAACGGGAAGATCATCAGCTACAAACTCCGGAGCGTCATTCTGCGGCTTCATCTGTGGTGACTGCGGAGCCGAGTGCGAGACTTGGGACTGCGAAGAAGACTGCGTCGAGTGGCGCTCGTCCTCAAGAATACCACCAGCGCGTCGTTTTGCTTGGCTTCTTAGACTCAAGCTCTTCTCAGACTCTACTAAGATGTCCTTCAACGTAGTTGCCGCCACCACGCGCATACCTTGAGTGATATCTCGGGTCGGACTGTCGAGAATACGGCACAGACGCATAAACGTCGAACTCCGCAAGTGACTGGCACAGAGTCCCCATATAATAGCTTTAGATTGTTCTCGCAAGGTAGGAATCATAGAATTGATTCCGCAGAGGATCTCAAGCACAGGTTGTAGAACAGTGGCGGGGAACAAGCCAAAGGCCATCACCGCATCTACAAGAGAGAGACACAAATGGCAATCCTCCATCTCAGAGGTACTGCGAACAATGGCAACAACGCAGAGCAGTAAGTTTTCGATCTCAAGCGGCTCCCATATCGCCATGTTGAACTTCAAAGTGTTGGCCGTATACATGAGCAGACGGTGGAATGACTGCTCAGTCGTTGTACCCCATTGCGCAGCTACATCCTTCGCATTTGGCGTAGCACGAATCTCCTGAGCCCGCACAGCCAACAGCTGAATCCAGTTGATCAGCACTTCGGGGAGGTTCTGCGGGTTCCCACCCCCAGCTATGAGTCGTCCATTTTTCGTAAGGTGCTCAAGACAAAGAAGAACCAGGTCAAAATCCTCGATGTTGGATTGAGAAACCACAACGTGATAATACACAGCAAATGCCGAATTGTTGATCTCTTCGCGGTCTATGCAGCTAAGAGTCAACTTCCATCCCGCGCGGCGTACTTCTGCGGGGTTGTCCAAATCCAACAAGCATCTCATCGAGTACCAGAGCTCCGTCACTGACGAAAGCACCTGGAACTCTACGTGCGAGCGCACGACCTCGGCCGCAGTGATGCGGTTGCTAGCCGATGCCCCCGGGTCGTTGATTATGGCCGCCATCTGGTCTATCTGGCCAGTGACACCCGCGACCACATCGCTGATCCCGGTATGACCAGGTGCATTGGGTGCGCGGCGTGAGCGCTTCCTCAGCGAGAACATATGCTCGACCAATACCTACGCACCAACGGTAGAGGAGCGGGTGATAAAGTGGTCCAGGGCTAGGTCAGATTACGATGCACACATGTCACTGAGTCGCAGCAGCCTCCTCCAACAATCTCCTTGATGCGCGAAAACGGCCTGCGCACTTGGTTACAAGCAAGGTCTCGCCCTGACTTTGAAGCTCGATTATTCCTCTTGCTTTCTTGTTAGGGGCCTGCTTGGAAAGGGGCTCAAGCACGGCTTGTGCTATAGTATAAACAGGTCGAAAACAAATTATCTACGTAGGCTGAGCGTGGCACAAGGCACGAAAAGTCGCCATTTCGAATGCTGTTACGAAAACTGTGCTGAACGTCTAGACTATGAGCTTGCACAGTGAAACTGTAGGTGGAAGTCAAACATAAGAGAGACGCTGACATGCTACTGAGTTTTCCACATTTTCTATCGAAGTCTTGACCTCCTTTCTTCTTTATATACTCGCCCATATTTGCTCTCAAGTGACATAGCTGTGCATGCGGCGCTTCCTAACTCGGTAGTACATACGGGTAAGGGCACCCGCCCGAGATCGCGCTACGCTGGACTTGACGTCAAGTACGGGAAGAAGCGACACTCACGAGGCGCTAAAGACGAGTAAAGTAAAGAATTTATAAAAGCTAGGTTCAATAGATGTAGCGCAAGGGCCCATTTGTGGTGCTGGAGGTAGTTTAAGCACGTTACCGGCGGTATCTCTGTACATCGAAGGTTCATAGGTGGCTCTAGTTTGAGATCATCTAATATTAGTCGCATCTGCAATTTTATATCTATACGAAAGGTTAACAACGTCTCCACACGGGTGTACAAAGGTACTGTCGCCGCGCCGCGCACACACGCTGTCATTCCTAACCCTTTGCAAGATGATGATCTGTGACTTACCTAACCGAAGCCTCGAGGATCATCGTCGACACTGCCAAACTTGCAACCAAGCCAGCGACGTCGCACCTAGTTGGTAATACAATGTCTAAGCGCGAGGAAGAAGTACTCGATTACTCCGACACCGAAGAGACTACGGCTCCCGCCACGACGGCTGCTTCTGGCGAGGCCAACGGCGCTTCGAACGGCGCCGAGGGGTCCGCGGCGGCTGGAGGCGCTGCCGACGGAGCCAGTGGCGCTGCCGCCACTGGCGGAGCCGCCAAGGGCTCTTACGTTGGTGTTCACGCGACGTCGTTCAAGGACTTCCTGTTGAAGCCCGAGTTGCTGCGTGCCATCGTGGATAACGGTTTCGAGCACCCCAGCGAGGTCCAGCAGATCTGTATCCCGCAGAGCATTCACGGCATGGACGTCATTTGCCAGGCCAAGTCTGGTCTGGGTAAGACGGCTGTGTTCGTGCTGTCGACGCTTCAGCAGCTCGACCCCGTTCCCGGCGAGGTTAGTGTGCTCGTTATATGCCACACGCGCGAGCTTGCTTGCCAGGTCAAGAACGAGTACGACCGTTTCTCGAAGTACTTGCCCGACGTGCGGACTGAAGTGCTGTACGGTGGTGAGACCGACACGAAGAAGGACAAGAAGCGCATCGAGGAGAAGCAGCCCAATGTAATCGTTGGAACGCCGGGCCGCCTTGTGTCGCTGGTTCGCGAGAAGGCTCTACGGCTGAAGTCGCTAAAGGCGTTCGTCGTTGACGAGTGCGACCGCGTTCTTGAAAGCCTGAGCATGCGTCGCGATGTGCAGGACATTTTCCGCGAGACGCCGCACACGAAGCAGGTGATGATGTTCTCTGCTACGCTATCGCAGGAAATCCGCCCTGTTGTCAAGAAGTTCATGCAGAACCCGCTAGAGCTCTACGTGGACGACGACTCGAAGCTTACGCTGCACGGTCTGCAGCAGTTCTACGTGAAGCTTGAGGAGCGCGAAAAGAACCGCAAGCTGAACGAGCTGCTTGACAACCTCGAGTTCAACCAGGTTATCATCTTCGTTCGCTCTTCCGCGCGCGCGAACCAGCTCAACAAGCTGCTGAATGAGTCTTCGTTCCCCTCGATTGCCGTGAACGGTGCTATGAAGCAGGAGGACCGCATCGCGCGCTACAAGGAGTTCAAGGAGTTCAACAAGCGTATTTGTGTGGCCACCGACGTTTTCGGCCGCGGAATCGACATTGAGCGCATCAACCTGGCCATCAACTACGACATGCCGCGCGAGGCCGACCAGTACTTGCACCGCGTCGGCCGTGCCGGCCGTTTCGGCACGAAGGGTGTTGCTGTTTCGTTTGTGACGACCGAGGAGGACGAGAAGGTCCTTGAGCAGGTGCAGGGCCGCTTCAGCGTCAAGATCCCCGAGTTCCCCGCCGAGGGGGTGGACCCGTCGACGTACATGAACGCCTAAAAAGTAGACAGGTCCAAAAGACTACGTCAGACTATAATAGCTGTCTTAATTATACGATATGTTTCCCTAAATACTTGTGTTCTCTAGTTTAACCCGGGTCTCAGCCAGTCGCAGAGCGGGCATTACGAGCGGACCAGGTCCAGCCCGTGCCCCTAGGGCACGGGTGTGAGCACATTGAAGGTCCCAAAAAATTAATCATATATTGGTTACCACACTGCCAGCCGTAAGCTCAACACTAACCACTATCGTTTTGTTGTGAGTCACAAAATGGATAAAATCATTAACGCATCCAAGCGTGTTTGCCCCTTCCTGGCTTCTGCCTCGGCAAGCTCGCTGCGCCGTATCTCGGAGACGCAGGGGCTCTCTGCTGTCGCGCACGGCTGCCCTGTCATGCACAATGCCATGGCAGCGCGCCAGTACTCTGTGCAGGCGCAGCCCGCCGAGACGCAGCCTGCGAAGCCTGCTGAGCCAGGGTTCAAGGCCCCGGAGCCGAAGTTCGAGGCTATGCGCGAGCAGCCCGCCCGCGTGCCGAGGACTGCGCACCAGCGCTCGTCGCAGTACGAAGCGCAATACGCGGCCGATCTGGCGAAGAAACGCGAGGATAGGAGCTACCGTTTCTTCAACAACGTGAACCGGCTGGCCACGGAGTTTCCGCGTGCTCATCTTGCCAAGGACTCCGACAAAGTCACCGTTTGGTGTGCAAACGACTACCTTGGCATGGGTAGCCACCCCGAGGTATTGGCGGCCGGGCATGCCGCCCTCGACAAGTACGGGGCCGGTGCTGGCGGCACGCGCAACATTGCGGGTCACAACCGCCATGCTGTGCAGCTGGAGCGCGCGCTGGCGGACCTCCATCAGAAGGATGGAGCTCTAGTGTTCAGCTCGTGTTTCGTAGCGAATGATGCTGTACTCACGCTGCTTGGCCGGCGTTTCCCCGACCTTGTCTATTTCAGCGACGAAATGAACCATGCGTCCATGATCCAGGGTATTCGCAACTCGCGCGCGCGCAAGGTCATCTGGCGGCACAACGACGTGAAGGGCCTTGAGGAAAAGCTGGCCAGTGTGCCGCGTGAGACGCCCAAGGTCATTGCGTTTGAGTCCGTGTATTCTATGAGCGGTTCCGTTGCGCCCATTGAGGCCATTTGTGACCTGGCTGACAAGTACGGTGCGCTGACATTCCTGGACGAGGTTCACGCCGTTGGAATGTACGGGCCGCGTGGCGCTGGCATTGCTGAGCACCTTGACTTTGATTATCACGCGTCGAATGGCCAGGCGCCGCTTGGCCGCCCTGGCCGCAAGCAGGCGGTCAGCGACCGAGTTGACATTATTTCCGGCACTCTGGGCAAGGCTTTCGGGTCGGTTGGTGGTTACGTCGCTGGCTCAGAAAATTTCATAGACTGGGCGCGTTCTTATGCTCCGGGTTTCATTTTCACCACCACTCTGCCTCCCAGCGTCATGGCTAGTGCCGAGGCTGCCATTAAAGTTCAGACACGCTCGAACGCGAGCCGTCATCAGCAGCAGCAGGCAACCCGCTACGTGAAGCAGCAGCTTGCGCAGCGCGGCATTCCTGTCGTCCCAAACCCAGCGCACATATGTGCCGTGTTTATCGGCGATGCTGCCCAGGCCAAGCGTGCCAGCGATTTGCTTCTGGAGAAGCACCGTATCTACGTGCAGGCCATCAACTTTCCGACTGTGGCGAAGGGCGAGGAGCGTCTGCGCTGCACGCCTACGCCGGGCCATTCGCGCGAGCTGTGCGACGATTTGGTGAACGCGTTGGACTCCGTCTTCTCGGAGCTGAAGCTCAACCGCGTGGGCGACTGGCTTGTAAAGGGTCGTGATTTCGCGACTGTCCCGGAGCCGCTGTGGACAGAGGCCCAGCTCAAGGCCCAGTAAGCTCCGTTTTTTGTTTGCGGACCCCAGGTCCTAAGCGGCCTCCTGAGCAGCCTACCCTATATTAGTAGATTTTCAACTTTTCCTCAACATTATATCAATTATATATGGGGCGTGCATGCCCAGGCGTGCATGCCCAAGCGTGCGAGCACGCTTATGATGCCGGACTAGGAGGGCCCATGGAGTCCTGTAGCTCCTGCGCGGTTGTCGCGGAGCTGCCCACGATGCTCAGCAGGTCTTTCACCTCTGCATCAAACCCGCCATGTCCTTCCTGTCGACTGAGCATGCGCGTCGCGAGCTCCCAGCGGTTAGGCTTTGGCGACGACGAGAGAAACGGCCGCTGAACGGTGCGCCAAACTGTCCGCCAAACTGTCCGCCAAATGGTCAGGACAACAGCGCCCAGCTTATGAATGTAGCGGTCGGACAAAACCACAATAAGCGCCAGTTGAGCGACTCCCAAGAGGACACAGACGACACTGCTTAACGCTACGGCTGTCATTGCCAACGCTGCCGTACCGGCCGCGAGCGCGCACATGACAGAGAACACAAGCACAGGCCATGCCATTGCAATGAAGATTGACGTGAACAAAGCCCTGGGCGCTCTCACGTACGGCTGAGCCTGTCTCAAGAAGTTCGTGTCAGCGATCTTTCTGTCCTGATGTTAGCATGAAGTCCGATACTGTTGCAATTGCCTTTGTACTTACCGATTGGGGTGCTCCATTTTGATAGAACCTATCTTTGAGAGCGTCTTCTGGTTTTCAACTGTTTTAGATAGTCGTGTGGTTGCGCGTGTTTGTGGTCTCATAGAACCACGTTGGGTTAGGGAGCGACCGCAGACGCGACTACCCGCCTAGTAAACGGTGACGAGGCTCTTTGGCGTAAGTGGAAGCCGCCAACTAATCCCATCGTTTATATTTGAGAAAAAGCAATGAATATGTACAGTATTAGCATTAGCATTAGCGTGAACCTGTGCCACGCCTGCCATCGTGCAGCTCAGGGCATCCCTTATTTCGCAGGCTTGCTGCCATCGTCGTGCTCGCCCTTGTGCCGCCAAACCTCCTGCGCCTGCTGAACGTTACGCTTTCCGCGGTGCATGCGGAAACGACACTGCTCCCACGTAACGACCGAGCCCACGACGAAGCCGCCACACATCCAGTTGATTGCCCTGGACATAGACCGGCGCGCCACGAGCATAACGGTGCCCGCGACCACGCCCATTCCCATTCCCGTCAGCATTGCTGTGCGGAAGCACGGCATCTGCGGCATTGCTTTGAAGTCGTCGGTCGATAGCGACTTCAGCATGCGGCGCAGGCTCGGCCGCATGCGCTCGCGCGCCTCAATAGCCTCCTCAACGTTGTCCTCGAATTTCGGAGGCAGATCGTCAAGCGTCTTAGGCGTGGCCGCGGGCTCGGCCGGCTTCGGCTCGTCCTTTCTCCACCAGCCCCATATTCTCATTGCCGAATTTTGGTGCACGTGAACACGCAGGAAATATCCACCGCGAGATTCATAACCCGCGCGCAGCTTATGGCACCCCGCCGCACACACATGCGGCTCGGAGCATGGTCGTCAGTATGTATATATAAATGCTAGTTCCACGTCTAAATAGATATAACAGGTGCACATTGCAAGGCATTGGCGCTCGATCAGCGCTTGCGCGAGCTCTCCTTGACAGCCTCCTTAGCGCTCTTCACAACCAACTCAGCAGCGTGTTTGACTTCAGACGTGCTCAAGGCGTTCGGTACATATAGCTTGATTGCGTGCACGGGGCCAAACGTCTCGTACTCGGCGATCTGGCCGAGGCGCGCGACCAGCAGGCCATTCTTGCGTCCTTGCAACACGAACCGGTGCAGCAGTTCATTCACAGCGGCGTCATTGTCGTCCTCAACATGGCTTCCAGCATTGATGCGGAAGATCACTATTGGCGAGTCCTTGCGCGAAATGAGGTCGATAACGGATGCGCGCTGCAGCACGCTCGTGAAAAGGCGCGCCTTGCTGCGCAAGCTGGCGACGCGCTCTGTGTAGATGCCCTCACGCATATGATCGGCAATAAGCGCCGTGCAGCCCGCCAGGTATGGCGGCTCCGTGGCCGAAAAGGTATAGGCCAGAGACACAATGCGCTGGTGCTCAACCACCGCCTTGTCGCCGGCACAGAAGCCGCCGTATGTGCCCATGCCGGCTGCCAACGATCCGATGGTGACTTCAACATCCTTGCGATCAACGCCTTGCTCCTCCACGAGGCCGCGGCCAGTGGCACCGAGCACGCCTAGCGACCAGGACTCGTCCAGAATGAGCCGGAATTTGAAGCGCTTCTTGAGCTCGATGATCTTCACCAGGTCTGGAGAGTTTCCCGTGTACTCGAAGAGGCCCTCCGTGATGATGAAGCGCCGCGGCAAGCGCCCCCGGCCGCGGTGTAGAGACACGGCCTTTGCGAGCTGGCGCTCGAGATCCTCCATATCGTTGTGCGCGAAGTATAGGACCTTAGAGCGGGAGAGCTGCACGCCGCGCTGAAGAGCCATGTTGATCGCATCGTCCACTACAAGCACATCTCCGCGCTTCGCGAAACAGGGCACGACGCTTTGAGCCGTCGCCAGGCCCTGACTATACAGAATGGCATTCGTCGTGCCAAGCAGATTGGCCAGCGCGATCTCACAGCTCGTGTGTACGTCCTCATTGCCGTAGAAGCCTGCGGGCCCACATGAGCCCACTCCGTAGTAGCGCAGCTTCTCTATAGCCAGCTTCTTGATTTCGGGGTCGGTCGAGACGCCATACAGATCCGTAGAGGTCAGGTTAATGAACTTACGCTCGTCGCCCTCGATTGTCGCATACGCTTCGTGTGCACTTGTAAGCACGGGTACCTCCGCCAGCAGCTCCTCATCCTTATCCGTAAGGGGCTCAATCAGCGGCTCGGGTCGCCACTCGGCAATGAGCTCGTCGACCTCATCGTCAGTGAGCTTCAGGTAGTCGCGCTTCGAATACGACTGCTTAGATGCGAGAAAGTAGCGCACGGCGAAAAGAAACAGTAGGATCTCGAACGCGGTTCGTGCCGGGTCGTTCTGGTGCGATGCAGCTATATAACGGCCCACGTACGACGAGCCGGGAATCTTTGCCACCGCCTCGAGAGTACTGCGGACATACTGCTCGACGGTCGACCCGACCTTCTGCGCAAGCTGGTCCATAGGCAGCGACTGGTGTGGGGATTGTCGCTCGGCGTGGACGGGCTCCTTCTGTTTTGTCACGTACGCGCCATCATCATGTGACCACGCGTGTTCACGTAACGCGCGGATAGTAGGCGTAGTAGGCGTTCGTGGTTGACTGACGGTTCGGACCGGCTAGAGAGGTAGTGGCGGCTGCAGACGCGACGCGTTATGCGCGTGACCCCGTGTATGAGTATGAGGCTTTGTTGACACCCCCGTTCTTTTTGGCGTGTTAGTTTTCGCCTTAACAGAGGCAAGTCATCACTACGTGGCACTAAATTGTAAAGAATGTCAACCTGAACAGTGGAAGCAACGAGAGTTGCTTTGCTGACCTTACGATTATATCGCCCATTATACGCATTTAACAGTGATTCATGAAATATTTCTGTTCATTTCTGATTCGGCGTCGTGACCGCTTTGACTAAGTGTGTATGAGGCCGTTTGAGGCCGCTATCGTTTATCCCCCGATAGGTGGACTGTAAGCACACAAAGTCACACCCGTCGGCCACGCGTCGGAAGCGTGCCGGAAGCGTGCCATGAGCTGGCCGTTTCTCCAGGCACCCTTATAACCTTACCCAGTATGTGCGGATACCCTTGGCCTGATTGCGCCTAATCCCGTGAAATTGCGCTCTTGCCTTGTCGCATTTCGTTAGGTCCAATATAAAAAGGACATCGAAATTTCCCCGCCCCATTGGTAAGTACCACTTCCAACAGTATTAATGTCGCAGACTCTTCGCCTTGGCTCTACCGCGCCCGACTTCGAGGCTGACACGTCTAACGGTCCCATCAGCTTCCACAAGTACCTTGGTGACTCGTGGGGCATTCTGTTCAGCCACCCGGACGATTTCACTCCCGTGTGCACGACGGAGCTTGGTGCGTTCGCGAAGCTCGAGCCTGAGTTCACGAAGCGCAACGTGAAGCTTGTTGGTCTCAGCGCGAACGACACGTCCTCGCACAAGGCGTGGATCAAGGATATTGACGAGGTCAACAACTCGAAGCTGACCTTCCCTATCGTTGCCGACCCGGAGCGTAAGGTTGCGCTGGCCTACGACATGATTGACCACCAGGACGCGACGAACGTCGACTCGAAGGGTCTTGCGCTCACGATCCGCTCCGTTTTCATCATTGACCCTGCCAAGAAGATCCGTCTCATTCTTGCTTACCCGGCTTCGACGGGCCGCAACACCGCCGAGGTATTGCGCGTTGTTGACTCGCTGCAGGTCGGTGACAAGAACCGCGTCACCACGCCCATCAACTGGACGCCTGGTGACGATGTCATTGTCGCGCCCAGCGTCAGCGACGAGGAGGCGAAGAAGATTTTCCCCAAGTTCCGTACCGTGAAGCCGTACCTGCGCTTCACGCCGCTCGAGCAGTAAGTAGCTCCATTTCCATGCCTTTGGTGTAGTGCACTAGCTAACTCTCGGCCGCAGATCAAGATCTTCGAAACTGTAAGCAGTTTAAAGTGTATATACAAGCAAGAACCTGACTCAATGCTGATCCCGTACTTTTTTTTGTGCTGTTCTGGCCCGGAACGCAGTTTCGTTTTCGAGCCTTCGCCAGGCAGCGCGCTGCGCATAAGTGCAGTAGTAGTAGTAGTAGGGCTTGGGTACGCTTGGGGCCTGTATGCGAACCGCTGCCATCCATGTGCTAGGCGCCGGCAACATCGGCAGCCTCACGGCTGTCGCACTCGCGCAGAATCACGCCGTGAAGCTCCTGCTTAAACTATCTAGCCTCAAGAGATATCAGGCCGCGGGCGGGTTGCTGCAAATACATACGCCGCGCGTAGGCGGCGCGCTCTGGGAGGCGCGCGTGCCGGCCGCGACACGCGAGGGAATGACGCAGCCGATCTCGAAGCTTATCGTTACGCTGAAGGCGTTTGCTGTGGCGCGTGTGCTGAAGGACTATGTGCCGCTGCTGAACCGCGACTCCGAGGTGCTACTACTGCACAACGGCATGGGCGTGGCCGAGGAGCTGCGCCAGCTCTGGCCCGACGGCGAGGGCCCACGTCTTTCGTTTGGCGTCACTGATGCCGGCGTAAAGCCTTTGCCGTCGCCCGGGTCTTTTGTGTACACGGGGAACGGCGTGCTGCGCGTGTGTGGTGAGGGCGAGCTGCCCACGGCGTTGGAGCAGCTACCCGAACTGCTCGTCACAGAACGGCTGAACGAGGCAGACTTTTTACGGGCCCAGCACGAAAAACTGGTCGTGAATGCTGTTGTCAACCCGCTGACTGCGATTCTGGGGTGTCCGAACGGGGCACTGCTCAGTCTAGACCGGCATAACCTCATATCGCGGATCGTAAACGAGTCCTGCCGCGTTTTGGAGCTCGATGCGGCCCGTATGCTCGGCGTCGTACATGATGTGCTCGAGAAGACCGCGGGAAACACGTCGTCCATGCTGGCCGATGTCGAGCAGGGCCGCCCGTCCGAGGTCGACTACATTAATGGCTACATTGTGCGGCGAGCGCGCGCTCTCGGCATGGGCGCACCTCTTAATAAACTGCTGCGCGACCTCGTGCTCATGCGCACAAAACAGACACGGCACGAACTGGACACGATTCTTCCTCTTGAGCTCGATTAAACCTTCGACAATATGTGTATATACTCTTCATAAAGCATCCGCAACTGCAAGTTTTGCACCCTCGCAAGTACGGCGCGTGCGTCCGCTAAAGCGTCGCGCACGATGCCCGTCACGAGCTTTGCCGTGCCGTCGCGAAACCGCTGCCCGTCGTCGAAGCCGTTGATGAGCGCCTTCACAGGTCCCGGTGACGGCGACTGGGCGGCCGCAAGCGCCACCTCAACGCGGAAACTAGGTTCGCCAGCAGAATCAAGCGTCCAGTCACCATAGTAGCCATGCTCTTCCAAAAACGCCTTGCAGCCGCTTACGAGCGGCGCTACATATTCTGTCACGTCAACAAATTCCCAGATGTTCCGGCTCATTGTGAAGCCATACTCTACGAGCAAGAACCCATTCTCGCGCGGGCCGTAGCAGAATGTCAACTCCATCGACGGCGCATACGCGCGTGTAGTCTTGACCGACATTCCTGCTGGGCTCGTAACAACGGCAAGGCCGAGCGACTGGTCACCCGTATGATTCAAGAAGTCAATGCCTGGCGCTAGCGTCATGCCGCCTTTAGCCCAGTACAAGCAGCGCGAGTTAACCGCGAGCCACGACCAAGCCGCGTCACTCAAAGTTAATTCGCATTTGGCAGCGTAGGCCGCAATTGCGCGAGACTGATTCGTTGCTGTATCGCGGTACCGCTTTGGTAGGTATTTCTGTTCCTCCGCGGGCCACAGGACAGGTAGGAACGAGAAATCTTGCGGCATAGAGGCTACCCACGCATCTGAGTTCGCACGCCGTCGCAACAGCTCACGCGCTAGCAGCTCATGCGTATCGATAGACTCTTTAGACAGCATCTCTGCGTCATTAGCACCTCCCTCAATTGTATCCACGTTCACGAGCATTGACGCTGGTACGCGAATAACCGTCTCGCCCGCATCAATGGGTTGCACGCAGACGACGCTGTTGCCCTGACCTGGCACGTCTTGAACAGCTATCTTTGGTGACCAGAAAAACTGCGCGTCATTTTCCTGTAGCTGCGCAACGGCCTGCATTCAAACCGCCGGTGCAGCGCGCGCCCGGCTTGAACCCACACTTTCGCTAAGTGAAATTTTGTTTCTTAGTCGCCCATGATCCGCTACTTCCCCGTGGTGAAGGCGTCGTACGCAGCAGCAGACGCTGTGCAGCATCGCTTTGCGCGAGCGCTGCTCGACGCTAAAAAGCCAGGCGGGACGCCAGCACCAATGGCACTTCTTGGCTACGAAATGGAGCCGACCTACACAACGGGTAGGCGCCAGATCGGCAAACTCCCGTCGCACGAGCAGCAGTACTTGGAAGCTGAGGGCCGCGCTAAGTTCATCGAGACCGCTCGCGGTGGGCATACAACGTTCCATGGACCGGGACAGGTCGTCATATACCCCGTGCTGGACTTACAGGCACTGAAGGTGCGGGTCAGAGACTATGTGTGTATACTAGAGAAAAGCATTGTGGCAGTGCTAGCGCGCGAGTATGGGCTGGACGCCGAACAGAGGACTGGCGCGGGAATGAATGGCGTTTGGATCGCAAACTCGCAGAGCAAAATAGCATCTGTGGGCGTGCACGTCCAACGCAGCGTTACCACGCATGGACTCGCATTGAACGTAGCTACGGACCCATTCTGGTTTAATCGCATCGTTGCGTGTAATCTCCCGGACGCACAAATGGTGTCGCTGGCTGATTTCACGCGCTCGCAGCCGCCCTTGGAAGATGTGTCCCAGCGCCTAGTCAACGAGATTGCTGGTAGACTTGGCTTGCAAATAGAGAGCCAGGCACCGTCAGCATCGCTCGAATTGCTCAACGCCACGTACGGAGCACATTGACAAGGCCGCGCGCGTTGAAGTCGAGCCACTCGCCAACGCTGTTCTCCGCATACTCGGCCGTCTCAAGGCCATCCAATAGCTTTTTAGAGAATCTTGTAGTATCCCTAAAGTTTTGTGACCCGTCTCGCGACTGGAATGCCTCGCACATTCCATAGATTCCGGCGAGGGCTGCACGACGGCTGTACCACGTCGTGTCTGTACTACGGTCCCCAGCTTTGTACCAGATTTCGTCGCTGATGTCGCCGAGCGCTTCAAAGGTCGAGCTTGCCGGGTGCGTCTTGAGCACAATCGCAATACCCGAGGCCACGTTGGCGGCACCAATCTCGCGGTTCAGCCCCAGCCGGAACAAGAGCAGCTCGCGCACTTTTGGAAACACGCCCTCTGCCTTCGGCTCATGCGCAGCAAGCTTAGCTAGCTGCGTCTTGTAGTGGAACTTTATAAGGTCGTCTGCGGCATACATTGACGTCGCTTGATCGCTTAGACCCAACTTCCGGCAGGCCTCAACTAACGACGCCTCCCAGCCGTGCTGCGACACCAGCGGCAATGCCTGCTTCAACACAGTCTCACTCGTGAACGTGGAGTATGCGCGCAGAGCTTGAGTGCGTCCTACAAAGCCAATACGCAGCATAATTTACTGATCTCAACTCAATTACGATGAACGGTGAGGGCAAGGGGAACTATCCAAGGCAACAACAGCAGGTTAGGGGCATACCACTTACACCAATTACCGTGGTGCCCACGGGCCATCGCAATTGTCTGCTCACCTCCGACTTGCCTGCGCGCTCGCAACTCGCGCCCAGTCATGTTCCTCTGCAAATTTACGGCAGCACTTTCCATATCTATACATCGGCATCGCGAATGCGCATAAGCACATACAGACACACCCGTAGACGATAAACGTTGTGCGGTCGCCTGATTTGTGCAAAAACTGGGGCACAAAGCATGAGAAAACAAAACCAAGAAAATTCTTCATTATATTCAGTGAAACAAGGCACTCTATCGTCAAGTCGCGATAGCAGTCAAGCACGTACTGAATAGCTATTGTGCACGACAGCGATGTGCCAAATCCAAGGATCGCCAAAAAGATTGCTGCCACTATCCAAGGATCACCGACTTGTGCGCTCCAGCCGAATCCAAAAAGGCCAACCGTCATGCACAACATAACAACCGGGGTCATGACGAGTCGAAATTCGGGCTCAAACCAGCCATCGTTCCAGCGGCACATTCTCTTCATCGCGAATTCTAATAGTCTGCCACCGCCAGCTGATCCAAGCGTTCCACCGACAAAGAGCGCGACATATAGTAGCCCGACTGACCGTTGCGAGAAGTTATATGGTGCACGCGAGAAGATGGTCGAAATCGTTTCGGCTATAATTGACAGCCACACCACACTGCTAGCATAGAGCACTGACGCAAACAGCACAGGAGTGTAGGTGTATAGAACGAGCGGTCTGGACAATATGCGCAAAAACGGTTCACTTGATCGGCGTCCGGAGGTTACCTTCAGCCCATTACAAAACGGCCGCTTTTGACTTCTCAAGTCTCCTACACGCTCAAAATTTGCTCCACGCGATAATGTTCGCACGTGTGAAGTCGTACTCAGATGCCTCACGTTTACCTCTGGAGATTCTCGGCGAGATTCTTTCTTTTGCTCTAAGCGTTCATACGTCGTCTCGTGAACAAAGGCAAATATCAGCACCCATAGTATTCCGGCTATGATCGCCAAAATCCAGAATACCCAATGCCAGCTTTTCAGATCGGAGACGATGAATCCCGAGATCGTCGGCCATAAATTCTTTCCGCCGAGATAGAGAAGAGTATACAGCGCAAGGCGAAATCCGCGCTCATGGCTAAAGTAAAGCTCGCCAATTGTAGACGATACCAGACATTCCGAAACTGACGCACCAACGCCCTGAAGAAGTCGCGATAAAATCAATTCGTAGTACGCGCTTGATTCCGCGCACCAAATGAGACCAGCAAACAGCACGGGCACCGCGCAGATGTATACAGGTCTCTTACCGTGCACGCGGGCGACGGCACCAAGTATAAAGTCGCCAAAGCCAAGCCCAACCATGCAAATTCCATTCACAGCAATCGTTGTGAGTACTGGTGTGTCGTGCATAGCCCGCTGTATTGTTCCCATAGCAGGAGCAAGAACACCAACGAGTCCTCCGCACAAAAACGATAGAACGCCAATGATTAGGAGTATGATATCGCGGTGCCATAAAGGCCAATTGAGTGGATCGTTTGGATTCTCACTCGGCTGAGGTATTAGAATAATGCCTTTTTTTGACAGTCTCAACCCTTCATACGGCTCTTCCCTTTGCTTTGGGTCCTTATTGTTCTGAGCTTCGTCGTCCCTGAGCCATTTCACAGTGCCTCGTACTTCGGTGAACGCGCCGCATGGCTCTTTGATTCGGCTACGCATTATTTGATCGCCGCGATGATACATAGCGAATATATATGATCATAATCTTTAGATGCAAAATAAAGTTGCAACGGTTATCAAACTGAATCTAATCAGTGAACGGCGCTTCAAGAATCATAACGTGTGCTGGCCGAGTTCATTCTTCGATGTGGCGATTAACCTACCGCGGAGCCCAAATACATGACTATCGTTAATGAAAATAATCTTGCCGAACGCAGGAACGCTTTTGCGTATACACCACCGTTACACGCGCATTTAGCTCCTATTTTGGAATGCAACGCTTATGTAGCCACTACATCCCTTCACACTCGGGTAGTTCGGAGGACTAATAGCTACAATGCTCAATCGGCACACGCACACATCCGCACAATGCTGCTCGACCCTTGCCCGGAATTACGCTCCAAACAAATAAGGTGTCGGGTGTGCGGATCGAGCTGGGATGGAAGCGGAGCCTGGCAAGCGCCGCTTTCGGCGCTCACAGTTTGCGGTTGTACTTGTGCTATCTCCGTTGAATAATACATTTGAGCGGAAGTGCCTTGTTATACCATTTGCCCCAGAGGTGCTTAAACTGGGCCGGCAAACAACGGCGCGGTCCGCGGCGGGCCCGGATAATGGGTTCTTTGACAGCCGTGTGCTTTCACGGCAGCACGCTGAAGTATGGGCTGACCGTGAGACTGGCAAAGTGTGGCTTCGCGACTGCAAAAGCTCAAACGGCACGTACATAAACCGGCAACGCCTGAGCAACGAAAACACAGAATCAGAGCCGTTCGAGCTCAAACGGAATGACCAACTGGACCTCGGCATTGATATAATGTGCAACGATGATACGAAGCAGGTGTACAAGAAGATATCGGCCAAGGTCGAGAAAGTGAGCATGCTTCCATTGAATGTTAGCGTGCAGCAACGTCAATCTGCATCACATGCGCCTCCCCCAATACATAGAAGTCCATCGTTGGAGACCCTAAGGGCGGTTGATACATCGTCTGGCGGTTCAGTCAAGTCACACGCCGCAGAAGCAATTTTTGGAGGGTCACTGGAGGCCATTGCTCTGAACCATGCTAACACCACCGCCGGGGGACTAATGATTAAGGATTCGGTGAAGACGCATATCAATTTTGAGCTTGCTGCAAAGCGGCTCGTGGCTCAAACGCGTGCAGTAATGGCTGACACTGCGAAGATGGAATCCGTCGCGGCCCTGCTTGCTGAGATAAAGCAAGAAGCGCAAAACGCCGACGCGCGGGAACAGGCGGAGCGGCTCAAGCGCGAGTCGGACAATCATGAAGCCGAGTCGCATCTTCAGTCGTCGTCGCTGGCTGCGCTTAAGGTTGAAAATGCTCGCTTGAGAGCGGAACTTGCCAATGTGCGGGGGCAGCCTAGCCGCGGGCAGCGAGGACGCGGTGTCTCCATTTCCGTTCAGTCTCAGTACCCTCCGCCGCAAGTAGAGAGTCCACCTGCGCTGGCAGCGAATGCAGCATCGGCACCATCAGTACGGCCGCCTAAGCGCGAGGATGCTCCCGCGCGCAATGTCACGCATCAAATGTTCGCGGACTCGAGAAGCAAAATTCACAATCTCGTTGTGCTTGTCGGTACAACAGGTATAATGACATTTGCGGGAGTCTGTATCATGTTCTTTTTCAACCCGCCTATGGCCGATCACAGCAAGACGCCATTGTTCTTTAATAAATTTGTTAGTCCTTAGATCATCGGCTGCGGGCGGCCGGCAGTACCTGCTGTTTTCATCTACTCCAACTTAATGCATCGACCAACCAAGCAGAGAGACCTTTGAGTTACAAGGTAAATAGATTTTGCGTAGTTACTTATATGTCTACTTTACGGAATCCCACGGTACAATCTCATCAATGACATCCGCCATCTTGTTCATGAGCTCTTTAGGAAGATATAGTGGCAGTGTGAGCATAGTGATAAGGACGCCGAGTATAATCACAAACGCAGCGCAGAACAGCTGAGCGCTCCTCTCGCGACGTTTCGACCGATGAGCACCCTCGCATTTTGCCGCGTCGGCACATACGCTCGGAGGGAGCCACAACAGGAACAAGCAGTGAACTTTGTCAATATAGGGAATGAGGACGAGCGGGACCTGAATAGCCAAAAGAAAATGGCAGGCCAGAAAGTCGTAGGATACACGTACTGACTCGGTTGTTTTGACCACCAGCTCCTCACATATTATGAGTGGGCACTTCCAACCAAGTTTTGCTGCACGCCAGTCCCCCGTCCACCACGGATCGTTTGTTCTTCTGACGTTTCGTTGCCTTTGCAGCAGTAGAACAGTGAAGATGGTCTCAATGCTATGTTGTGAGCTGGCTGCGGTCATGATTCCAAGCAAAGTTGAGGTGAATCTCTGTCTTTCAAGAATATACAGCACCCACCAACTCAAAACAAGCACACACATATACAGACCTCTCGATACAAGTGCAACGTAGTTTCCTGACTTCTTTGCGCCGACGAGGTGTAAAGTCACGGAAGCCATGAATCCAATAATGGCGATTCCACAGTTTGCCGCCAGTGGAAGCAGACTTACGAACACAACGCGCAGAATTGCACTTGTCTCGGGGCCGCTCTGATGCCGCGATGTTTTCTGCGTATTAATGTAGACGTACGGCGCCCCCAACACAAAGGTTGTTACCATCGATGATCCTACCTCTGATAGCATAGTGTTGCGGAAAGAGGGGCGAGAGCTCTCAGAGGCCACGGTTCGCTTCTTAACACCCGTCAGCTTATCCCTATTGCTTTTGACCATCATACTCCAAGTCACAGCTTCATCATCAACTTCATCATTTGGTGTGACTGCTTCAAAAAACCACCTCAACAATCTGCGGTAGTCACAAAAGAAGTCAATGAACGCAAACTGGTGCGGATTGTACAGACAGGGGCACATGCATAAGGAAAATGTTGTCACCCAAAACCACAAGTAGCTAGCATGCCACAAGCAGATACTTGCAAACGTAAGTATGCCGAAGGCTTTGAGGCCTGTCATCACCTCCGAGTGATAGCCAGCGAATAATTTGTGGAATGGCACTCTCGCAGTGGCAAATCCTCGCCCTGTCGCCACATATTTCGCACCACCGATATTAAGATCTTCCCAGAAACTCCGAGCGTAAATTCGGCAAACGAATATCTCGAACAGCATGGAAAGCGAGCAGAAATGTTTTAATATCCGCTTTGCGCTCTGATAAAACCCTTTCTCGTTGACTTCCTGGAAAAACAGCGGACACAGCGACACGAAAAACACCAAAAATATTGACACAACACAGCGGCGCGTCCAGTCCAGCAGGGGGAGAATGTTCTTACAGCCAGCGGGCCGGTGGGGTTCGGTTGACGGGGCTCTCCGATCGTATGAGCATAGTGTGGAAACAGACGCAAGTGATGCAAACCATAGAGTAACTACCAGCAGCATCTCAAGAGAGAGCATGATGAACACATTATTCAAGTGGAACCCAGGATGCGCATAGTAGAATGAGATGAATCGATCGAAGGGAAGCTGCGTGCCCATGTAGAAGTACTCTCGACTTAGCATTTGCTCGCCCATTCCAGCTCCGATTTTAGCTGTGAAATTGAGGATTGAGACAAATCCGAGGTCACGTCCTTTACCACATTGAAAGTACTCGCTGTGACGTATACGACCACCGCGTAGTATTGCTGTCATACCGGCGTAAATATCTTCGTTGAGGTGAAGCCCGCGCTGGCCTTTTGACACACCACCTCTCGTCGTCATGAAAATTCCGTTTAAGATGTCAGGGTGTCCATAATGTAGCTTTCCACCAATCTTTGCCAAGGTGCGGGCAAAAAGTGTACCAAACGTTTGCTCTTTGCCAGCGGCAACGTCTCCAAGTACTCCAATATTCTCACTGAAGATGTATTCGCGCGCACCAACAATTGCTATTGGTGCTGTCTCAGCTATGTCCTCCTCAGTGCCCAGAGCGTTGAAATTTGCCTCGGAGTCATCGGAGCATCTAGGCTTCTGAGGCCTTAAGTCGATTGGTATCCCACGATCGGTTTCGAATTCCATGAGCACGTTGCGGATTTTAAGACACTCCTCGAGGTAGTTGTCTTGATTCGCATCAATGAGCTGGATATATTCACCGCGGTAAAACATGAGGGCGCTGTTTTGGTTGTCCGACTTTCCATCCCCTAAGATTGGATTTCCACTAAGCTTGATCCTTATCTTCGGGCGCCGCTTTCCGGTTTCGAGTAGCGGACAGCTGTTGTCGATCAGACACGAATAGAATGCATCAGTGTCTAATTCGTGCTCGACAAAAGAGACCACCACGGCGGGGAACTCACTAAATAGTGATTCCACCTCTTGCAGTTGCTCCTTGGTAAACCTGTCATAAAGCTGCATGGCTACGAGTAGTCGGAACTTACGGTTCACAAGCTCATCAACTTCGGAAGCAAAGCTTTCGTTCAACCGTAACTCACCATGACTGCCTAAGTGACTTTCAGCATATGAAAGTACTTTTATTGCATTTGAGTAGTTGTAAAAGCCATGCACCGTCCGATAAAGCGTTTGAGATCTGACTGAGGACCAGAGTCGCGTCGGATTTGTGTCATTGGGGTCCAATGTGGAGAATCCCACTCTGCTGAGACACTCTTGGCGTACACTATCAATCTGTGTTGTTCTCCGTGACCTCGAAGACTCAGGTGTTGCATCTTCGCGGCAGAGCTGCTCTCTCACTACAAAGTTTTCCCACTCAACGGGGTATAACTTGCGCAGGTATTCCAGTGTCGTGACCTTCGAGCCATTGTCAGTGTTTATAGCCTCCCTCAGACTCAGTATAATCTTTTCTTTGTAGTGGGGTATCAAGACTGTGAACGCTGGCATTTCGGGGATGGCCATAACGGACTGCATGGGTGTGCTCAGGCTCTGGGCAAAGAATGATATGCGCCGGCAAGCCGCGGCACTGGCAGTAAACGTACTTCCATCTTCGTTCATAGTGAAGAAGCTTGGCTCTTGTGTAGCCGCATCTATGCGCGTCAGTTTACTGGCCTGTTCGCGGTTGATAAGGTGGCCGTCGTACAAGCCCTCGACTATCGACGCCCAGATGATCCTTAATGCAGATGCGCAGGACGTTCGTGGGGAAGCAGTCATGTTTGACACTAGCAGTTTGGAGCTGATCCGTTGTGAAAGCCTGCTATATATGTTTCTCCACGGTGTCCAGATAGATGTTCCACCCGACACTGCAATGCAAACCGAGATTATGGTATTGAAAATCACGTACCACAGGTATGTATCGAGGAAAAACAAAGCCATGTCCGTCAGAATAGTAGCGACCAGTATCGTTGTCGGATAAAAGCGGCACAATAAAGTACCAATAAGAAAACTGTCGCCCAGACATTTGTCCTCCAAGCTCATGATATCAAGTTCTCGAATTGGGTCTCGCAAACTGAGAGTCAGAAAGAAGTAAGACTCCAGCAACTTTGCCGCGAAGACTGCTAAACACATCACCCAGCTGACGACCAAGTCATTTCGGCTCAATTTCGGAAACTTAGCGGTGAAATATTCATTTGCCAAGTACTTTCTTTTTACCCTCTCTGCCTCTCTTCGCGTCGTTCCGGTACCCATACTACCGAAAATATGATCCAGAGGCTGGTAGCTGAAATAAAGCGTGTAAACGACGGCCAGTGCAAACAAAACTCCAGCGACGACGGTTGCAGGTACAAGATCATAATCATCTCTAGGCACCGACCAGTCGTTGAACAACAAGTTACAAACTGCTGGCACACCTAACGCGAGGAACATGACTACTACTGAAAGCAGTCGCGGCAGTACGGGCTTGGCGCCTGGGTGAACCCGTGGAATAAACCTCAGCTCCCCTATGAGAGCTGCAAATGTAGCAACGGGACCTATCAAGCCGCCAAAGCTCATCACAGTCCATCGCACAAAATTGCGCGGAGGGCTGGGATTCATATAGTTATACGCAACGGTGTAGAGCGAGGGTGAGTTGAAGGAGGTATAAAACCAGAATACCGCTCCATGTAGAATCCATATACGACTGAAGTTCGTGGCAATATGCAACCATGACCGTGACTCGCGATAGGTTTTGACAAATACCTTTGTCCACTGGACTTCCTGTAAGGCAATGTACCATTGGCATTGTGGCAAGCTCACCAACGGCACGCTGCTGCCATCTGGGCCGTGTACTCTGATTTTCTCTAACCCCGCGCGATACCAGAAAAGCTGGTTCATATCGTCGTAGCCGATGAAATCTTTGTGATCACCTTCCCGTCGAATCCAATCACCTGCCTCTGTTCGCGTGAGATTGTAGGAACGATAACACTCATATAATGGTGTGATCACTTTGTCCAGAAAAAATGTCTCAGAGAGCCGGGCGCCTGACCCATCACTTCTGTCGGACATAGAGTACTCCTCTACACTTTCACGTTCACTATTATAGTAATCGCGAGCACATTTCACAATGAAAGCTAAGCATTCAGGCATAAAGCGTACCTGATTAGCTTCTGTCCAGCACAGCAAGTACAATATCAATTCCTCGAGTCGCTGCTGGTCCGTAGCTACTCCGACGCGGAACGCCCATATAGCCTCTGCTCCGCTTAGGGTTGTTTCTTCAGTTTCTGCGTCTTCGCATTGAGATCCTGACTGACCGTTCTCCTGATATTCAGCCCTGTTAACATTTGAGCGATCTATCTCATCCATTCCCGCGGCGAAGTACCACTTGCGGAAGTTAGCATGCTTACCTCCGATGTAGTCTGAATGCAGTGACTTGAGGGCACCCTTTGGGCAAGATCGGGACGCCCTGGAGTCAAGCTGGCTCATCAAGAGCTCGAAGGCGTTCAGAGCTGTATCAAACTGGAATCCCAGCATTCCTCGAATCTCGTCCACAGTTCTCGCAATATGGTCAACACCAAAAGGTGCAGCCAACCTTGAACACATGTCTGCCTCGAGCTTCTTCTCCTTCTCCTCAGACAACGAACGCTCGAATGCGGATGGTGTAGAAGGCATTGTTCGCGAATACTGGGCATCCTTAGGTTTTTGCAAGCCCACCCAGGCGGGATAGCTCTTGGGTGTCCAATGAACACCTACCGTGATCCGAGACATTACAGGCATACCAGACTCATCTACGCGTGTTCCCACAGAAAGGGCACCCGGCGTAATGGCAGGAGTTGTGCAGATACTACTGGATTCTTCTAATCCTTCGCTCCATGCCAGACTTTCGAAGCCCAGCTCCCTGAAGTCATCTTCAAGTGCTGCCAATGAGGTCATCAAGGCGAGCTTCTTATCGGAATCAGTGTTTTCCGGAGTCTTATGTGCCATGACTATAGGGCATGGAGGTCATATACATCTTTTCGGAAATGGATAACAATTGTGCGTCAGGACGACTCGTTCAGGAAACTAATGCGGACCCTGTCTTAGATTCAAAATCATTATACCCTTTAGCGGCCAAAAATATATAGTTGCTACGTGTTGATTTAGTGACAATTTGTCAAGCCGATGTCTCTCTGTACGTTTGTCCAAGCTACAATGCAAATTACCTGACTTAAACCATGCCATTGTCGAGTACAAAGTTACCTGCTGCTAAGTAGCCGTCTACATGTTCGCATAATCTTACACAGCTCAAATTTCTGCGGCGGTAGCAGCATTGAGACCTTGCGAGTCCCCCCTGATTGGATACGGCAGCTGCTTTTACGGCAGTGTCTCTAGACTTGAAACTCGGCAAGCTGAACGACGTGTGGAGCCTCAAAACAAGAAGAAGGAGAGACAAAATGTTATGAGCCCAACTGATTCAGAACTTCCGTTAGGTTTCATGATGCTTTACTTGATGTTAACGGTGCTATTGTTCGGCAGCGCGAAACACCTCTTCTAAAAGCTTTTCTGTGATCTCCTGGTTAGATGAGCCTGCAGTCGGCAGGCAACTCTCTGAATCGGGCCACACGTCAACTACCTCGACCCAAGGAGCAGGACTTTGTTTGTGCGCCAGAAAGTACTCCCTCGTCAGCGGAGTTGCTGTTGTCACAGACAGAAGTGCACTCAGGGCATTTAAGTACAACATCGTTGTGTATGCCACGCAAAAGCAGTTTATTATGTAGCTTATATGTCCTTGTATGCAGCATGGTGACGGATGAGGAGGCCACTCGCGTCAAGCATCTGCTTTGGGAAGGCGTTGTGGTGGCTGTCTACAGCATCTAAGATATATGCATACAACGCGTAATCATGTTCACGAGTGAAGTAAAGGCAAAATAGGAACTGTTCATGTTCACTAATCCTAAGGTGCGGCCGCAGAGAGAAGAACCGCGCTATAAATACATAAAGCCTACAAGCAGATTCGGTAGCTTGCATAACGACCGCTCGTTTCAGATCGGCGAATAATCTTGACAACTTGACCTCGCTTGAGTCCCAGATACCGTGCTACAGGATCCAATCCTTGAATGCGGGGCAGCTGGCTCTCCTTGAGACGGTACTTCGACAAGAGCTCCTTCTTCTCGCTATCATTCAGAACGATGTGTTTCGGTACGAGCACATGCTTTGTGATATTAACGACCAGGTCGCTTTCCTGGAACGTCTCGATAACGGCTGGCGCCACCGTCGGGATAAGCTTCTGTGCAGCAGGGGTAATTGACTGCTGGTAAATGAAAAGAGCGTTCGAGAAGTGCTTCGTTGCGACGAGCACCACAAAGTCCCGCATCGTCTTTACACCGACGCTCGCCTCCTCACAGAAGTTGACCCACAGCGAGCCTAGGTGGGGGAACTTTTCTGTAGTTTCGGGCATTGGCATCGCCTGGAAGTTCAGTTTTCCGCGAATCACGGAGCCGTCCGGCGTGCAGAACTCAGCCTTGAAGTCCTCAAGCGAGATCTCAACCTCTGACGCACCCACATTGTAGCCGCGGTCTCTAACGAGCTCCTTCACCGTCCTGAAGACGCGCCACAGCTTTGTCGTCTCCTTTGACGAATCCATGAAGCAGCTACCGATGTGAAAATCCAGACGGACCCGCGGTTCAGAATCGCATTGTGCGTGTTGATCTTTGAAGTGAAAAAGATGATGCGACGTGATACGGACATTGAACAAATGGGGCCCTTCCCAGCTCACACAATCCACCAGTGGAGTGGCGCGCATTTAAAACGTTGCACTATAAGCATCCGCTCTGGGCGTGCGAGCTACATTGTGAATCTAATATGGACGAAATGTAAAATAGTAAACTTAAAAATGCATCGTTACTCATGTGAATTGTGGGCGCCACGGATTCAAAAGTTAATGGGGCAGTGCGCGCGTCGGCGCAAGTCGTAGAGCGTATGGGCGGCGAGCCGTTTACTTGCCCGTGAGCCAGCCCTTCACTTGCGTTAGAGCGTTCCTGGATTCCGACGCAGTGCTGTCAACACCGTTGATGGTTTTATCCGTCAAAGACGTGGCGGCTGCGTTCAGCGAGGACGCTGCATTCTGCAGCTGCTCCTTGGCTTGCTCTTTAGCGTGTAGAGCATTCGCTGTAGCGCCCTGCTCTGCCTCCTGCGCCTTGCCGCTGAGGTGCATAATACGCTCGTCCGCCACGCGGCCAGCCTTTTGCAAGTTCACTTCTTTGGGAGGCGGGGATACGTAGACGTCGTAGAAGAAGTATGCTCCGCCTGCGGCGGCGGCCAGGCCAGCAATCTTCAAGAGCCTTCCGCCGGTCATTGTCGCTACTGTCTGCCTTAACTGTTTGTTAGGAGGGGAAACTTGTGGGGAGAGGAGGCTGTGGGGTTTAAAACCTGCGCGCAGTAATCAGCCATCCCCGCCCTCCCGCGGGCCCTACACCTTAGACGCACGCGCGCCACACGGCAATGCGGGCTAGGGCGGCCACCGTCGGCGATTATCGTCCGATAATTCCCGGGCCGGTCAGGCGCCCGGCGAAACTATGCTGAGACGCAGCTAAAGGTTATGGACATAAAAAGCGTACAAGTCGTTAAATCGGAAAAAAGTCATGACGGTCATCATTACTCATTAGTAGGCTCGTCTTCGGCATTTTCACTGCTGAGCTCGATATGGGAGCGTTGCGCAATGTTGATCGCTGTCATGGAGAGGCCCGCCACAAACAGGCCCAGCGCGAGCAGGAAGATAATGAAGGGGTCGCCCGGGGCGATGAAAAGGGAGACTACGGCGACCACCAGGGCGAACACTGCGGCCGCTAGAGTGACGAGAATCACCGTGGCCGAGATCATTTTTTGATTTCGTATTTTCCACAAGTGACGATTCAGAACGTAAAGACAGTATACTGCTTATATAATGTGTTGGAAATACTGCGTCATGCGGGCCGAGCTTCAACGTTTGATTAGTCTGTGAGTTTGCGGAGTGCTCTGCGCTGAGAGAAGCAATTTGCAGAACAAATTTTCTTTTTCTTAACTCCAACTACCAGTCGTACATACTTATACCTTGGCCCTAGATCTACCACCTGTTGTTGTTGCGAGGAGCCTACGAGACTTGCCACGCGCTTATCACAACCCTACTCGTCGTCGCGGCACCTGTCACCTCGGCCCTCACGGCTTAACCGAGCCGTTTGTACTCGGTACAAACATTTGAGGGGTTGCTGAGTACACGCAAAAGAAGGCCATAATAGAGCTCTGTCAAATAGGTGATCGGGACAAGCCTCGGAAGTCCCGCATTCACGCTCTACTTAACGCAACGTAACCTTCAGGTTGTCTTTTTAGAGTTTCTACGCAATTAGTCGCATGGTTTGTATAATCAAGTCTGTAAATTATAGGGTCCTACTACTGTGAACAGTGATCTCAAGGCTTTTCACTGCTTCTGCGCTTCTTGGCCGCCCGGCTCTTCTTCCTGGAGTCGACCATAGAGCGGGCCATCACCAAGCTCTCCTCGAGATCATGCATCGTGCGAGCTTTCCACCCTTGCGCATAGCTCTGAACGAACCTCGGGTCCACGAGCTTTAGAGTTGTGCGGTTGAACTCCTCTGCAACGCCTGCATAGAGTGTGCCAAGGCGTGCCGCCAGCCAGTCCTCTAAATGTGCGGTTTCATCGCTGGTCAACTGTTCGGTTGTAGCAACCGTTGGGTTAATCTTCTGCGAGAAATGGACCTGCAGATTCTTGCTATTGCGATTGTCCGCATGCTGGTATCTATCTTTGAGCACAATCGCTACACAATTCCATGGAATGTTCTCCGCGCGGGCAACCCGAATGAAGAGGTCCTCCTCCGCCGTGTACCGAGGTTTAGCAGCCAAAGTCCTGTATCCAGCATCCGCCTGTTGCGATGTACGGCCGATCGGTGTTTTCACGTTCCGACTTCCGGTTTGAGTGGGCAGTAGAGATCTGTCCGTCGCCGGGCCTCGTGGGTGCAAACAAGCAGGAGGCACTGCACTGCGGATTACATTGACTGGCGAAGGAGGAGTTGCCTGTATTGGCGCTAATACTGGAAGCTGCACCGGTACTCCGTGCATGTCAACGGGGCCTTTCCATTGGTAAATACCCGGTGAGTTGAGACGATGAGGTCCCTGGTCATCGTCAACAGGAGCCACGTTATACGGAAGCGGTAGCCTGCGAGGATCGTACATACTTTCGTCGGATCTGAGTTCTTGGTTTAATGACACGGCAGCATGTTATCGGCAGCTCTTATATTTATGTTTATGTTTAGTATCCTTTGGGGCGCAAGTTTCTCGGCTGACTTTCCCTTGCGTCTCAATGTTTCACCTTTGCCCCGTGGGCGTTGTTGATATGCCGGCGTTAAGATGTCGTAATGTTTTGATGATGATGACCTTGTCTCCCATTGTAAATACGGCGGCGCAGAGGCATTAAGTGCTTAGCCCTACGAATAAATAAGTTTGAAAATGTCAGAATCCCGGCAAGGTACCACTGATATATGAAACGAACGGATGTCAGACATCTCCAGTGTTTCTGTTGGAAACGATATGTACATGCATGCAGAAAGAGCCCAACAACTGTCTCAGATCTTGGCACACTTGTTTTGAGCCCCAATTTTCCGTGCCACGGGCACGTGGGATACAGCGCCACCGGTCAGAAGTGTTTATTCCAGAATGGTTCCGGGTCGTCTTCGAGGAAGTAGCTGTCGTTTTCGGGCTCCCATACGTAAGGCAAGAAGTACGCAGCTCTCCATCTGCGGCGCTTCGAAAACCGCGTCGTACCGGCCACAAGAAACTTTGCTCTTTTCGCGAGCCATGCGCGGTCCGGCAATGCAGCGGTGTCCGCGTCCATCGTGCTTAGCTCCCATCGTTTGAGAGCTGTGGTGGGCCAATTGCGGTGTTTGTCGCAGAACGGGGCGGCACCCTGGCACACTGGACCCTGCAGAGCAAGCAGCGACGGATCAAATCCGCATATGCCATTCACTTCCTTGTTCTCGATCGCCCTGTCGTACTTTTCTCTCCATTCCTTCTGTTCCATTGTCAACTCTTTGGGCGCCCGCGGTATATTATCTGGTGCGACCGTTTCAAACGTGTCTATGGTCTGACTGCGGTCAACAAGCCAGTGCAAAATTTCGGGGCTCACATCAGGATCCTGCAGCTCCCGAACTCGGGTTTTCCAATACTCCTGAGCGTGTTCTGGCGTACAGTACGCGGACCCGGGCTGTGTAGCGGGAGCATCGCATCCTGGCATGCGGCAATGAGGATACCATTTGCTTTGAAGACGGTAAGCCTGCGAGCAGTTTGCGCAGTAAAGCGTGTTTATGAATGGCTCGTACTTGCGAGGAAACTCTATGCACTCGCCATGCCACCAGCATTCGCACGCAGCACACGTTATAACAAATCTACCGTTCGCGGGTTCCCGGCACGGACATGGATGCCCAAGCTTGATGGGTTCAGGCGTGACCGCTTTGCGCTTCTTTGATGGCTGTTTGCGCGCGCGCCCCATCCGCGTTTATGGGCCTCTCACACTACGATACGCGGGCAGATACACATACAATGTTTGTCAAAGCTTATTTAAGGCAAGCGGGAGGGCAGTTCGCGTGCATATATCTATATATGTATGTTATGTAGTTTACGGCTGCGGCAGCGATAGCAGGGATCAGGCTTGACAATAAGCGCCACAAGAATAGCCTAAGTATGTGGCGAGCAAAAGCATATAGCGCTGTAGTGACTGCGATTCTATAGAAAAGCATAAAGTGAATTGTCTAAAAAACACGGTTCGTCATTGTGAGAAGTATAAATTGTCTCGTCAGACACGCTTCTTGATCGTGTATGTGATGTTCACGTCTCCGCCCTTACGCCAGATGCGCGTGCGAATTGTTGCCAAGGTTGTTAGGGCCGTAATTTCCTGGTCTTGGCAGTACAGGGTCACAAGCTCTTCGGGCAGGTAGTTGGATGCCTCACTGGTGAGGAGATGCTGCTGCTGCAGCTGTCCGACAGTGTACGACATAATTTTGCGGGCCCGTAACATTGACACCGCCATAAGCCGTGTCTTAGCCGGAGTGAGGTCTGGCAAGCCTTGCGCACCGGGTAGGATCGCGAAACCAATCTTTGTCGGCGCCTTGAGGTTCAGCTTGCCGAGCAGAACGGCATCGCCAACCCAGCCGGGCAGGACTTGTTCGATACGCTCACACTCAGTTTTGCTATGTATGAGTTTTCCGACCGAGGAAATGAATACCTCCGTTGGGGCGCCCGCGCCAGCCGCGTTTTCGGTAACAATGAGCCGCGTGCGACGGCTCATTATGTCTGGCTTCGGCGCTTCGGGGTCGGCTGTTTTGAGCGACCGGTGGGCAACCGCGCGCGACCACGCCTCCATGAAAGAAGTCGAATCTGGTTGCTCGGGTTCCTGGTTGCCGCCCTGCTCGCTTTGCTGTTTCGGGGGAGGTGTCTCCTGTCGCGACGACGAGTCCGCCTGCGATTCTGTTTCGCCAGCCTCGTCGCGCTTCTTGCTGCGCCCAAGCAATCTGCTAAAGAGTCGCGGCTTCTTTTTCGACTTTGCGTCCAGTTCTTGCGGGCTCTGTGTTGGTTTAAGCGTCTCCTGGCGCATTATCGCCGCGGGAGGCTCGGGCAAGCCGGCATACTCCTCCGTAAGGCGGTCTACAACACCTCTCAGCAGATTCCGCAGAACCCAGTTGCCGAGGTTGATGCGCTTCTCATCGTCAGCCGTCTCTTCGTCGGCTGGCACCTCAACGTCTCCATCATCCTCGGCAGTGAAGAATTTCGCCCTACCGGTGCCGGTGCCCAGCTTCGAACTCGGACCAGCACGCGCAGCCTCTGTTAGCGACTGGGCGCTAGTGACTCGCGACACAGCTGGCGACGCAAACGGGGATCGCGCCTGACGGAAGAACCCAGAAGACACTGGTGATGTCAACGGCGTGCCGAGCGGAGACGCGACGGGGGATGCTTGAGGGGTCGGGAATGGCGACTTTTCGATATGGCCGGCGTGCTGCGTAAGTTCGTCGAGATAAATGTCGGCGTTGTTCACGGACTGCGGGTCGAGCGTGACGCAGATTTGGCCGGTCTTAATCTGCACCTGACACCAGTTGTCCAACACATCCATAGTGTTCACCTCTTGCAGTATTTCCTCAAGCTCGGCGTCCATATTGTTCGTGTTGACTTGCCGCTCAAAGGGGACAGGCTTCGCGCTAACGAGGTCAACCATTCTGACCTTTCCCAGCGTGTCGGCCACAAGCGCGCGCCGCTTGTCGTTGAGTAGCATGTGCTTTCTGAGCCCCGGGTGGCCCCTTATGACCTCCTTGACTTGCCCGTTCGGCGCAAAGTTGTACAGGTCTGGCATGAACGGCGTGCTGATCCAGAGGTCTCCATTGTGCGTGTCACGACAAAGGCCCTGGATACCACCGTCTGGCAAGGCACGCCTCAGCACGACTTGTGGTTCGTCTGTGGCCGACACAGAGCTGTACACGTTGCCGTCGCGGTCACCCGCTAGGAACCCTTGGTTTTCGGCCCGCAGCGACCAAACTGAGCTGTCGAAGTTGCCCAGCGTTTTGAGCACACGGTTTCCGCGCAGAGACCACACAGCAACCGTCGCGTCGCTGGACCCGGAGAGCAGACAGTCGCCGACGACGGCCAGACTGCGTACACTATCTGTGTGGCTGGCCAGCTTAGCAGCCATGCGACGCTGGCGCGGGTCCCAGAGACGCACGACGCCATCGGGCGAGCCAGATATAAGCATTCCTGATGGCTCGCACGCGAGTGCGTAGACAGAGTGGCCCACATCAAACTCGAAGGCCGAAGTGCAGAGATCGAGGTTCCAGCCGATAATCTTGCCGTCCAGGCCACCTGAAGCGACGGTGCCGTCGGGGCTGACGACAAGACGCTGCGCGTAATCCGAATGGTGGCCGACGGTCTGCACTTTGTTGCTGCGCGGCTGCCACAGCTTGACGGTCGTGTCGGCAGAGCAGCTCACGACGGCGTCCCGCGACGCGACGACGACGTCGTTGATCCAGTTCGTGTGCACGTCCATGACGCGCGCGGCCAGCGTGTGCTCGCTGGCGCCCAGCGCCCAGGCGTTGAGGCGCCCGTCTCTGCCTCCGGATACGAGCGTGCCGTGGCTCTGCGAGCTCAGGATAAGCTCGTCACTGAGCGCCAGGGCGCCTACACCCAACGAGTGGCCCGTTCTAGGACGCGACGGACCGAACACATACTCAATCCGACGCCTCATTGTGCGTGGGGTATCACTCCGCTTCTCAGCTTGCAGTGTGATGATATATGCGGGGGGCTAGGGGTTCCTGCGTTCGACCAGAGAAATCGTATTACGTCGAGCACTAGGTCCATGTCACGAGGCCGCCCAGATCGCACGAATGTCGTTGGCTACGCCAGGGCGGCCGAGATCGCCGCAGCAGCAGGCGTCCTCGTGTCTACTTTAGTTTTAGACCGTGGCTGGCCCCCCACTGCGATGCCCTGAACCTGAGTAGTGAGCCGTGCGCAAGGCGCCCATTTAAAGGCTCGTAACGAGATCGCTCGTGCGGGGTAAGGCCCCACAGGCTGAGAAATGCGGACGCGCCGCCCCCCCAGGCCTGTGCTGCTAGTTAAGAGGCTACTATATTCAAATACAAACCTGCCGTCTCGAAGGTTGCCCAACGATCTCGGCGTATTACTGCCGTTACACGTCTGAGTCCGCTAGGGTGCGGCACCCGCCCTCGTAAACCGCTTCGTGGTATGCTGGTGGTGGTATGCTCATGTGTAGGCATGGGCTAGGGCTCGTCGTGTCGGGATTCCTTCACGCAGAGTAGTTAAGATTCATTAGCACACGCCTTTCATCACTGTGCAAGCTTTTCGTGCATTTCACATCTGATCCTAATAGGCTCCTGATTCTGCTGAGTTGTAAAGGGCACTGATATCGAAACTGATTGTTATGCGACGTCATATAGCCTGATCATCATACGCAGCTCAGGACGCGACTGCAGTTTGTTTGCTTGGTAAATATCAGTACAATACGTTTGATTCTATATGTATAATAGTACTTAACGCTGGAGTGTGCGGTTACGGGGCCTTGAAAATGACTATACTATGCAAAATAGCCTTTTCGATCACTCCGCAGGCCGATATTGTTTTGCTGCAATTTAGCACCATGCAATTATTGCCGTGTTTAACATAAAACTAGCGAGTCTACATCGACTCACTGACGAAATGGCGGTGCGCGTGTCCTCATCAGCTCCACAACTCGTGCGTTACGTTTCGCAATTAGCTATCATAGCACCTAAGGCAACAAATTTATGCCATCGCCAAAAATATCATCAACCTGAAATAAGAGCACCCTCTCTGCATTTTGGTTAACAGAAGAAAAGCGCACTAAACTGAGCACAGTCCATTGACTTGAACGGAGCCAGCAGCTCGCGGTGGCCGCCCGCGCGCTACTACTGCCTGGCCAGAGCTCCCGCTCCAGTATCAGGTCAGGGTACACGTGATATGGTTACTGCTGCGTACAAGCTGGAGGCCACAACGCCTCCCAGCAGCGCACGTCAACCGCGATATACCCAAGAAGCGGAGCGTAGAGAATGTCCAGGTTCAATCCATATGGCGACAGCGGTGGAGGAAGCACGGTGGCGATTGCCGGTGCCGACTTCGTTCTGCTTGCTGGTGACACGCGCCACTCGACCGGCTACTCCATCGACTCGCGCATGATGAGCCAGATCCATAGCGTCGGAGACGGGCTGTACATGTCGCCAAACGGGTTCAGTGCAGATTCGAAGCAGCTTGTGGATGATCTGAGCACGAAAATCAAGTGGTATCACCACCAGAACAATGACCGCAAGATCAGCGCTGCCGCCGCGGCGCGCGCCACGATGCAGCTGCTCTACCGGAACCGGTTCTTCCCGTACTACGTGAACCCGATTCTCGTGGGGCTGGCACCCGACGGAAGCGGGCTCGTGTACTCGTTTGACCCCATCGGCAGCTACGAGAGCACCCCGAGCCAGGCCGGCGGCCACGCGTCGGCACTGCTCGTGCCGTTTCTTGACAACCAGGTCACGTTTGCGAACCAGCTCGACCCGGAAACCGGCAAGCCAAAAGCGCGCGTGGAGTTGGACCTGGACACGGCAGTGAGGCTTGTGAAGGATGCATTCACGGGCGCGGCGGAGCGGCAGATCCAGGTCGGCGACACGCTCGAGATTCTGGTTCTAACCAAGGAGGGTCCGAAGATATTGACGCATCCTTTGCGACGAGACTAGACAGAGACGTGTACTGACCATAAACGGCCTTACATATATCTAGCAGAAATGTATGTTTACTGTCAGAATAGTCGGTGCCCGGTGCGCGCCTGGCCCCCCGTACGGGCCTGTACACGCTTCGGCTAGGAAGCATTTAATAAGGAATAGATGGCGTCTGGTACTTATTGCTAAATCCCGTTCAATTACGTGCCTATAAAAGCACGGGCTGCACAGCTCGTTTTGGCGTCACGCCGGCGTATCTACTTACTCTGTTTACGCACATGAGGTAACACGGCGAACTACACAGGCAAAGGCTATCATGAAATTAGGCTAAGCTACTCTTTTGCTTCAAACATCCACAAGCGGCCCCGGGACCGCCAGCGGTGACGTGCTTGCACCCCCCATTCGGACTGGCCAGGCTTATGCAATGCGTTGAACCCGTGCCTGCTGTACGCGGGTATTTTCTTACAACAAACAACAGATTGTCCCTGCAGAAATGTCGGTGAAGTTAGTGTGCTTGGGCAACCCCCTGCTGGATCTGCAGGCTCACGTCGATAGTGCGTACCTCGAGAAGTACGGCCTGAAGGCTGACGATGCTATTCTCATCGAGGACCGCCACAAGCCTATCTACCCCGAGGTGCTGGAGATGCCCGGCGTCGTGCTTATTGCCGGCGGCGCGGCCCAGAACACGGCGCGCGGTGCTGCATTTTTGCTCCCCAAGGGCTCCGTCGCGTACTTCGGCTCCGTGGGCCGCGACGTGTACAGCGAGAAGCTGCTGGCTGCGAACACGGCCGCGGGCGTCGTGACGCACTACATGTTCCAGGAGGACATTCCTACGGGCAAGTGCGCAGCGCTGCTCACGGGCAAGAACCGCTCGCTTGCTACGGACCTGGCTGCGGCGAACCACTACAAGGTGGACCATTTGCGTGCGCCCGAGCAGTGGAAGCTCGTCGAGGAGGCTAGCGTGTTCTACGTCGGCGGCTACCACTTCACGGTGTGCCCGGATGCCATTATGGCACTCGGCGAGCACGCGGCTGCTACGAACAAGCTGTTTGGCATCAACATGAGCGCGCCGTTCATTCCGACGTTCTTCAAGGACCCGCTTGATGCGTCGGCCAAGTACTGGGACTACCTCGTGTCGAACGAGAGCGAGGCCGAGGCCTATGCCTCGAGCCACGAGCTTCCGAACGACGTGGTCGCTGTCGCGAAGCACATTGCGCTGCTGCCCAAGGAGAACAAGCAGCGCCCGCGCTACGTCGTTATCACACAGGGCCTCGACGACACGGTCGTGGCCGTCGGCGACGTCGAGAAGGGCACGGTTGACGTGAAGAAGTACCCTGTTGTGCCCCTCGACCAGTCGAAAATTGTCGACACGAACGGCGCCGGTGATGCGTTCGCGGCGGGCTTCGTGGCTGCCCTTGTCGAGGGCAAGCCGCTCGACACGGCTGTGCGCCAGGGCCAGTGGCTCGCCAGCTTGGGCCTGCAGCTCGTCGGACCTTCCTATCCCGAGGAGCGTATTACGTTCGAGGACAAATAAGCGCGAGATCGTACGTATTTATGGATATCGGCCTGCCAATACAACCCAGTCCGCTAAGCGAGCGTGCGTATGCCGTGATAGTCGTCGAGACTGCTCTTTGGCCAAAATTATAGCCACTTATACAGCTTCTACTCAACTCTAGCGAGCAGTACTCTGCCTTATTACCCGCGTCAAATAAGCGTCAGAACATGACAGGCGGCCTCGTACTCGACCAGTGAGTGACATGCCAACACAACTGACGGAGAACGATTAAGCGAGTAACAGCCGATGCACATAGAGAAGAATGGAATACGCAAGTTAGTCTGCCGCGCTGTGGCCGAGCCAAAGCCGACGATCCTGTCATACGACTCGAATCAGGCAAAACTCACGAGCAAATGCTGCTAATCAATGCATTATTAGCCCGCGTAGTTCGAGCTCGCTCAACCCAGGCGACAAAGACAAAGACCTGCGCAGGGAGAAGCGCCCTCGAGGCCCGCCAGACAATTTTAAGAGCTGACTTGAACTATATTTTGTGCGTGTTTGGTCGCGGCCCCTGCCAAGACTTATTCGCTTGCAAAAGCGCCGCTGACTATAAATTAGCTTAACTTAAAGTGCTTATTTCTGGGCCTTGCGCACAATACCCGTCACACCGCCACGACGACCAGTGGAGTTCGTGTGCTGTCCACGCACACGGTAGCCCCAGTAGTGACGGAGACCCTTGTGCAGACGCATGCGCTTCATCTTCTCGATATCGTCACGCAGCTTCGTGTCAAGCTGGTTGACGAGCAGGTGCGCGTCCTTGCCGTCAGTTGGGTCGCGCTGTCGGTTCATGAACCAGCCCGGGATCTTGTACTGGCTGGGGTTCTGGATGATCGTGATCAGACGCTCCAGCTCCTCAACCGTGAGCTCACCGGCGCGCTTGGCCATGTCGACATCGGCCTTCTTGCACACCAGGTTGGCGTAGCGGGGGCCCACGCCGCGAATCGTCGTCAGCGCGTACATGATCTTGATGTTACCATCGACGTTCGTCGACAGCAGACGCAGGATGTGCTGGAAGTTGCCCTTCTCCGTGACCACAAGAGACATTATGTGTTATGAGCCGTCGGCGGTGTTGGCAAGAATAAGATATTTCACTTTTCGCGGGTAGGGCGCTCTTCCCCCTGTGACCCAATGAGTAAGCACACTCGCGCCCAATGCCTACGCTTGGGACTAATGGCTCCACAGTAAGCGCGCCCGCGTGGGCCGGGCGAGTCGGGTTTATGACTAACATGACCACCACTAGGGCTGGTGCCCTAAAGCATAGTGTGCAAGGACAGGCAGCGCATGCGCGCGCCGCTCCTGAACCAGCTTGGCCGGAGCTGATCCGAACAAGGTGCTCGACTTCGCCGTACACGAGCCTTACGACGCGAATCAGCTGTCATCCGGCCTGGCCGAATAAAACCTGACGCAGAAATACCATGAAGGTTCTTGCGAAGGACGGGCCGCTGCTGTCAAATGCCGAGGTTATGGACCATGTCACCTTGGTTAAACAACAGTCGGCGTCGATCCAGAACCTTCAAACAATATGCGTAGAGATCCAAGCCTACCTCCGCGAGCGCCCGGCTGCGAATATTGACCAGCCCCAAACGCACGAGAACATTGCCAATTTCATTCGCGAGATCAAGGAAAATAATCTCGCGCTTGAGAAGGCGGAGATTCTGCAGATTGTGAACAGTGCTCCTGATAACTGGCCCGTCCTTTTCTGTCTCGTGGAGGAGGCCGATATCCGCTTCAGCGAGGAGCAGCTGCAGCTTGTGCTTGATTTGAGCCAGAAGTATCTTGGACAAGAGCGGATTCCCAGCTAGTATACCGAGTCGTCTTGACTTCGTTTTACTCGCCAGCGGTTAGTCGGCGACTATGCTTCGCAGGCTGGCTGGCAATGCGCGTAGCGTCGGCGCGCACCCGTGGCAGTGGCACTCATTCCCGCCGTGGGGCGGCGCACGCACGCCCTTACCCACAGGGTAGTGAGCCACCAAAAGTGGAACCACAAAAGTGAAGCTCACGAGTTCGAGCACCAGATCCAGCGAGCCTCAATGATGCAACTATCAAGCACTGACGAGGTGGATAGAATTCTCGTGGCCATTGACAGCCTCAAGCGGCTGTCATGGCAAGTCCTCGAGCATACGGAGAACGTGCGCGAGAGCGTGACGGCCGCGCGGTGGGCACTGCATTTGTGCGCAAAGCAGCAGGCTAAAGATGCTCTCGATGTTGTGACAAGCTCTTTACCACAGGACTCCGTGGAGGCTGCTCTCCGCGATCAGGATCCGAGCGCCGAAGCCTTCGCAGACACCTTTATCAACACGACCACATGCGTATGTGGTGGCAGCGATAGCGGACTCATGATAATGTGTAACAACGCGAAGTGCCCTTATCAGTGGTTCCACCTTGAATGTGCTGGCCTGCAGGAGGTTCCAGAGGGCGAGTGGCTATGCCCCCTTTGCACCCTCTGAGCTGCTAAGGATTTCGTATATGCGGTGTACCAATGTTTTAATGATATCATTGATAGCACTGCTAATAATTTAGGAAGTTTAATTTATTGCCCTTTTTCATGAAACCGCACCAAGCCGGGCGCGTACGGTCTTACTCAGAGATGTAGTCTCTCTCCGCTAGCTACTAAGTGAGTGTCTCAACCTTTAACCACTTTCGGCAAAACTGTGGGGCGAACCAGCTTAAACTTTCCGAAGGAGTATTTGCGTCCATGATTTCCTGATATGGCACTATACAGCGTGTGGTTTAGCGGTCTATAGTTGTTCCTTGCTCCACTTGCCTGGAGAACCTATTCGCCAAACTATTCAAATGCAGTCACGTCCTCATTCAATTGTGCTTAATCCAGAGGGAAGAGCCGCCGAGTTCATGAGCGAAGGGCTTAAGTCCAAACACCGCTCAGTGAGGGGCTCCTTTTCGGCGCTGGCTTTGCTTGCCCGCGGAATACGAGGTGTGCCATCAATTGCCCTCACTGTCGTTCTCTACATGGGTCAACTGCAGCGCGAAGCGTTCGCGCCGCAAGAGAAGGCCTGAAAAAGCAGCTGCATCCTGCGAGCCCATAACACCATCAAACTGTATTGCACAGCAGCTTCTATTTACATGAGTTCTTGAGTTGTCCTTGTCGAATTTCGTATGTACAGAAAGATATATACAAGCCCGCCGCCGTCACAAGAGCCCGAGATGGCGTTGTTTCAGCGGTTGTTTCAGCATTGTTTTCCATTGATATTAGCATGCGCAAGTCAGCGACTACTCAGGCCTTTCTCGCACTACGGACTGTCCGCGTGATCGCTTCTTTTCCCGCAGCCTCTGACGCTTTACCACCTTTTTGAGCTGCCTCGGCCATAAGGCTAATCAGCTTGCGTAGCTGAGGCCGCGGCACGCCAAGCCGGCTCACGAGGATAAGAATACTCGTCAAAAAGGCCAGAGCACCCGCCTGGTGCATTGCAGCCAGTGGCAGCGGCACTACATACACGAGCGTGCCAATTCCAAGCGCCGCCTGCAAGGTCGCAAAGCCAAACACGCCATGCGCGCCCTTGTAGATATTACGCGGCAATAAGTTCTTGCGCCGCCCAGCGTAGATGAGGAACAAAACAGTAGCGGTCCACGTCGTCACAGCCAACACACGGTGTGTGAGTTGTACAGTCACCGGATTGTCCAGCATGTTGTGATAGACAGTCGCGAGCGTCGAAGGCTCGCTGCTCGAGCCACGCGCGGCATAGCGCTTATCAAATAGCTCCGAGCTCGACGGCACGAGGCGCTCACCCATGTACGGAAACTGGTTGTAGAGGAGTCCCGCGTCGAGACCGGCTACGAAAGAGCCAGACATAGCAGTTACAAACGCGAGACACAGCAGCCCAAGGGCCAAACGGCGCGGCGTCGTTGCCAAGGGACTAGTCAAGATCTTGATGTCCTGCGCAGCCTTGACAGGATGCGCGATATAGCGGTTATGCCGCAGAATGTCCAAGCCTGTGAGGGCCATCGCGAAATATAGCAGGAACGCGGCACCCAGATGCGTGGCGAGGCGGTAATGGCTCACACGAGGCTGCGAGTCGGCGCGCGCCGACAAGTTCGCTTCGTCGATGCCGCTATGCACCATCCACCAGCCGATAACACCCTGCAGTCCCAATAGCGCCGTGATTCCTACTAGCCGCCGGTTTGTCTGCGGGCTTGTGCGGCCGCGTAGCACAAAGTAGAGCCCCGGAATTACAAGCAGCAGCCCGATGGCACGGCCCCACAGGCGGTGAGACCACTCCATGTAGTAGATGAACTTGTACTCGTCAAGAGTCATGTTTGCATTCAGTTGTTTGAACTCAGGACTTTGCTTGTAAAGAGCAAACTCACGTTCCCAGTCCTCGTCGCTGAGCGGCGGAATGCTTCCCGTAATGGGCTTCCACTCTGTGATGCTAAGCCCCGACTCGGTGAGGCGCGTGAGCCCGCCCAGGACAACGATTCCGAAGACAGCCGCGCCACACCCAAGAAGCCAGTATGCAACGCCCTTTGTGGACACAAGCCGCGGCTTTCCGATGCGTGCAGCCTTCGGCACAGCGCCAATGCCGGCCTGCGTCGCGGCGTGGCTCGCCGAGCCAAAGCTCACGTTCGGGCTGGGGATTTCCGCCGATTGCTTGTTGAGACGCCACTGGAAAGTGTGGAAAAGGGACGCTGCCGGCATTCTCGATGCAGACATGCGCTTCGACGACCCGGCCAGGAGCCCACTGAGCGCCGGTCGCGCGACGAGTTTGAATGGCAACATGTACTTTACACGAATCAGATGAAAGGTGATGTAGATTGAGACTTTATGACAAGTATCGGCCCCTAACCCCGAGGGTTGTGTTGCGAGATACGAGGGAAGTCGCTCACGGCCCGGTCAAGATACTAAGCTCGAAATGTACTCCTTGGCAAGCCCGTGGGTTTCTATAATGTGCGTACCGACCGGCGGCTAGCATCCTGTATCAATACGTGGTCATTTGTGTAGTGTTGCAGGTCGCCACGGATAGTTATCATCACATCATCACATCCGGAGTAAACTAAAAATGAAAGGGTAGAAGGAGTGAAGGGTTATAGTGAAATTGATCGAACAAGCGTAAGAGGCTCGTGCCTAAGTTACGTGAGACAATATCTTTAAGTCCTTGTGTTGTCCCGCGTGATTCGTCGAGCGACACACACACGAGACCGGCTCACAAATATGGGTTCAATTATAAAGAAGTGGCTAAGGCTGGGGAGATCTATAAGAGACGCCCCGCATCTTCCTTTGTGTCTAGGTCTGATGTTCTAAAATCTTGAATTCGTAACTATATAGCCATAACGTCGTTGCCGAGAACTGCTGTTCACCACACGTCTTCTTGGTACTTGTTGCGCGACTTCAGTTTGCGCACAACCTTTTCGGCTTCGTCCGCCGACACGCCACGTTCCTTCTCGATGATCTCGAGCAGCGTCGCGTGAACGTCGCGCGCCATGCGGCTTGCGTCACCGCAGACGTAGAAGTTTGCGCCCTGCTCGAGCAGCTCGTTTATATCCTTCGAGCGCTCGAGCATGCGGTGCTGCACATACACCTTTTCGGCACCAATGCGGCTAAACGCAGTGACGACCTCCAAAAACTGCGAGTACTTAGGCCACTCGTCACCATACAGGAAGTCTTGCTTGTCGTCGCGCGACCCAAAGAACATGAGCGCGCGACCCACCTCCTTACCTTGCGATGCCTGATAAGCGCGCTCGTGCACAAAACCACGGAACGGCGCAACACCGGTGCCGGGGCCGATCATGATGATTGGCACCGTCGACTTGGCAGGGAGCTTGAACAAAGAGTGGCGGATGTGGACCGGAACGCGGAATACGTTGTTCTGCTCGTAGACACCGCGGGGGCCCCGCAAGTTGTAGGTGTAATCGGGCTTGCCCTCAAGCATGTGGCTCAGGGCCAGCACGTTGTTCGTGGCAACTCCCTTCACTACATGGTCGCTACCCGCCGGGTGCTGACGCTCAACAACAGCAGTGATCGAGACCGTGTCGGGCGTCTCTGAAGACGACGAAGAGATCGAGTAGAAGCGCGGCTGCAAGTGGGGCACCGTCTCGACAATAAAGCTGAATGGCACCGACGACCACGGCTGGCCATCACTCAAACGCAGCAGAAGGCGTGCCAGGTTGAAGCAGTGAGCCGTGACCGTCTCCGCAAAGGCCACCTTGTCCTCAGCCAACCGCTTCGCCTCGGCGCGCACGGCATCGCTAGGCGCGAATGGCGCAATGGCAGCAAGCACCTGACGAGATACGGGGCCATTAATCTCAAGATGGTAACGAACAATCGCGTCGTAGGTCGTGGGAGAAGGCACGCGCACAGGACTCGTCGTATCGAGGACCTTGATCTGAATCACAGCCTCTTTATCGGTGATACCGATCGCTTGCAAGAAGCGCTCGACCTCCTCCTCCGAGTTCTGCGTCCAGAACGCGAGGTGGTCTCCCGTATTATACTTCAGGCCATCGACCGCCAGTTCCATATGGATGCAGTTGCGGTCGGTGTTGTGGAACAGCTCCCTCGCCTTCACGATGCGAGCGAGATACGGGTTCGACTGGTTAAAGGGGCCCTTAACCTCCGACCCCTCCTTGCTCGCCACAAGATGCTTCAGGTTCGGCTCGCCAAGGTACACATCGGGGCTGTTAGTCGTGAGATCCATCTTCGTCACCGCAATACTGGGCTCGTACACAGCCTCGCGCTCGTCGAGACTAAGTTCCTGCTTGAGCGCCGAGAAAAGTTCCTCCTTCCACGCCAGGAAGTCCTCCTCGAGTGTGCCCTTTCCGTCATCGCCCTCACCGTAGGGACCGATTTCCTTAGCACCAAGCTCCTGCAACTGGCGGCGCACATCCTTGCCAACCTGGTTGAACTGCTCGTAGGACGAGTTGCCCAAGCCGAACACGGCGTAGCGCAGGTTCGGCAGCTGCGTGTTGCCCTCGCTGAACTCGGGACTGCTGCCAAGGAACGTGACGAACTCCTGCGCATTGTCAGTTGGCTCACCCTCACCGTAGCTGGCCATAAGGAAAATGGCAAGGTTGTCCTCCGGGAACACGTCAAGCGATTCGAAGTCGTAGTTCTCAGGGTCAGCCGCCATGGTTTTCAAACCGAACTTCGCACTGAGCTCCTTCGCCAACTTCGTGGCCAGATCCTCAGCCGTACCCGTCTGGGACCCATAGAGAACAACCACTTGCTTGTCGTTTTTGGCCATCGTGGCCACGAGGTTCCGCGCGTCACTACCAGACGCGCCAAAGTTGAACTGCGACGCGGAGCCGGCGTCGCTGCTTTCGACATCGGGGCCAGCAATGAGGTAGCGGTAGCCGAAATAACCGACTATCAGAGCCAAGCCCACGGCGACCAGGATGTTGAGGTCCATGATGGCGTTCTGGGTGTGGGGTGGAAGAGGAGAGAGTTACGAAACCCGGCGCGAAATGACCTGGCGTCCTTACTCCGCCCACCGCCCTTGCCCTACCCTGATAGTCCATGTCGAATTCCGGACCTTCGAGCGAGCGTGGGAAAGGGGTAACCAACTGATATACGTTAAAGCGAACGCAAAAGCAGTACCAGAGAAGGTATCACATACGGATGCAGCTGTTTTAAAGTACCTGAAACTACCGCAGAGCCCAAGACTGCGATGATACCACCGATTGGAGAGCGCATGATAACGCCCGCCCGCTAATGACCGGTCGTGGCGCTTTACCCCACGGTTCGGGGGTTTGAGCCGAGAGCTGCTTACGCAGCCGGGGCAGCTATAAGTCGCCGCGCGCTGCCACTGCTCGCGTGGACTCGTTTACTTTATGTAAATATGCTAGTATGGGGAACCTTGAAGCGACGCGGCCAGCAATTGGGGGCCTCGTTCACATTGGGGCTAACGCAGATCGCCAAATATTTCTGAATGAAAGCCCCGTCATCGCATTTGTACCATAGATACACATAACAGGGTAACCGAATTGAGCTGAATTGCGCGGATAGTGACACTTAGGTCAATTCCCGAAATTTCCTTATTTAGAACTGACATGTGAACTAATCGGCGCCCGCAATTGTCTTCCACTACTTCTAGAGCGCAAGAAAGAGGGACCTTAATTAGCGCTAATCGCGGTAGGAACTCTATGTAATGCTCTCTCTATATGCACGTACGTACCTGGTGAACCGCTCTGCAGAAAAGCCTGAGCGAGACATCCAGGAATAACCTCAAAACTCACCTTTGAGGCAGGGTATTTGACGCCTATGTGGAAACAGCCTCTACTTTGGGCCGCTTCGCGTCCGGGAATGCGGTCTCTTCGTCTGCTGCCCTTGCTTCCTTTTGAGCCGGCTCCGTCTTCGCCTTCACTTTGCGCACTTCGCCGTTGCTTGCCACACCATTCACAACACGGAATAGTGGCTGTGTACGCCAATACGGCACGGTCAGATATCCCTGACTATCCTCGCTCTCCACGACCTTGTCATCGTTTTCGGAAACGAGCTGCGCGACCCTGTTCTCGACGTCTTTCACGATGGCCTCGAATCTCTCAAAATCACCCGTGCGCGTAGGGCCTAGCCGGTTCCTAATTTCTGTCTCGTGAATGAAAAAGGTCCGCAGCAGTTTGAACATATGGGTCTTCATGGCCACATGCGAAGCCGGCCCAGGACACTCACGGGCGATGTCAAAGTACTCCCTAAGTACCTTATCGACACGTGGGAACTCTTCGCCGTCTCCGAAGATGGCCGGGTTGGCAAGACAAGTCTCGGCCGTCATCACCGCGTCCGCTCCGGTGGCCGCAAGACACTCTTCGATGTTGCGGCGATAAATAATGTTCCCATTGGCAATTATTACAGTCTCCTCGGGTAGGTTCTCGCGCAAATACTTGATTTGTGACCAGTCCGCGAGACCCGTTTGCTGACCTTTCATCTCGCGAGTACGGCCGTGCACGGTCAGCCATACAGCACCGGCCTCTAAAACACGCTTCGCATACTCCAGAGTTTTTTCTCGATCTGCAAACACTCTGATTTTAGCAGTAATGGGCACTGAGGGCACTTGTTCACTCACCGCCCTGATCAGCGACGCGACTAAATCCCACTCATCCATGAGAAATGCACCATAGTGGCCCTTACGAGCAATTCCCTGAGGACAGCCCAAGTTCAGGTCCACAGCGTCGCACTTTCCTTCTACTAAGCGTACAGCCTCAACCAATTCTTGCGGCTTGTTTGCACAAAATTGGATCACAAGGGGTCGGTCCCCTTCCTGACCGTCCGCGGAGGAAACATGCTGTTCCCGGTAAGTCTCCGTGGTACCAAAGAGGCGAGCATGATACATGGGTGAATAACATATTTGTGCCCCGTATTGGCGACACAGCTTGCGCCAGGCCAGTTCGGATTGGTCCACCATCGGAGCAACAACGGTCTTCGGCGCTCCCAACTTTTCATACAATTCACGGCCCCTACGCGTATTAGGCAGTGACGCCATGCGGGACATACTGCGAAGCAATTGACGGATAATTGTAGATACGGTTCGTCGCGCACACAGGAGCACCAAAAGGGTGGTGGTGGTGACAAAAAAAAATAACTTACATAAACCGGTCCGCAGTGGTGGACGTACCGCGCGGCAAGGTTCGAGCGGAGCCGACAGTTTCGCGTTCAGCTGAAGCTGGGCATGCCTTGTATATATGCATTCAGACTGATTGCGAACATCTCGTTGTTCACGCCCGCACCACCGGTGTGCTCAATAGGACTTAACGGGTTCTTTACCACATAGTTCAAGTACAACGTAGCGTAGATCTCCTGTAGATCATGCACCAAGGACGGCGTCTGAAGGTCGGTAATGAACACCATTTTTAGATTTGAGGGGGTCTCAAAGTAATGCAGCTTGTACTGGGACGTGGAGAACGTCTGGAACGCGTCGTCTTCCGTGAGCTTGCGCGATATGTTCCTCAGACTGAGGCAAATGCCGAACACCAGCTTCGCTGTGTCGTCATTTGTCTCCTTTCTCCGCCGAGAGTCCGCTGGCTGGTTCCACTCGCGCCGGAACACACATTCGCTATGCCTGTCGAACAGCCAAAACGAATAGATCATTTAGCTCGCGTGAACGGAGAGATGCGACTAAACCGCACACAGATAGCTTGTCAGTCTTTGGCCCGAACGAACCGTGATACTGGTCTGTGAAGCGCTATTGGTGGCTAACTCATGAAACAAGCGCAATGACAAGAATAAATAAATTAATAAATGAATAAATAGAGCCCAAAAAAGGGGTGGATAGGCGCATGTGCGCTGCGGCTGCTTCTGCACATGACGACCCAAATATGGCAGCACCCATAAGTTGTCTATGTACTGGGCACTCATTGGATACCACGAAACAGACCGCCGAGCTACTTGAGATATTTGTCGAGAAACTCGTGGTGCTCGGCCTTCTGCAGCGAGTCATTCACCATGTCTGGGCCGCGCTTCTTGACTGGCCGCTTGCGGTTGAAAGTGGCTTCCGAGCGCCATTTGGACGTTTTTGCCGGTGCCGGCTGTCTTTGAGCATCACGTTGCGCCTGTAGCGCACGACGTTTATTGATGAGATCCAGCTCACGGCGCAATTCGTCTTCGGAGTCGCCATCCTCCGATGCAGAACTGCTTCCCGTGTCACCGTCAAAATTGGCTTTCAGCGAGTCAAGAGAATCACTGGCGGGACTCTTGTGCTTTTCTATTGCACTGGCGGCAGCATTGGAGGCGTCGGCGGCGCCTTGGGCCAGCTCGATACGGCCCCTTGGCGGTGCGCGGGCTGATCGTGCCGCCTGCCGATACTTGAGCTGTGTATGCGAAGGCAGTGATCTCGCGTGCTTAATGCCACTGCGCGCATCTTCGCGGCCCTTGGCGGCCTCCCACTGCGGCCTGTGCGAACCGGTTCCCATGCTTAGGGCATGTTAATATTTGCAGGCGCGTATTTATTTACCTAATAATCGCGAGCCCGTAGACCCCGCGCCGGCGTGCGATGGATGTGCCGGAGTTTTCGAGCGCGTTGCCGTATACCAAGGTCAGAGACTTTGCCTATCATGACAAGCATCCTCTGCACTATGGAATGCGGCCGGCCGAGCCTGACAAGGAGGCTCCGGAGCCCAAGAGGGACGAGCCCGAGGAGGCTGCCAGCACTACCGCAGGCGACGAGACGCCGCACAAGAAGGAGGACGACATCTACCGCAAGGCGGTAGCACTCTTTGACTTTGAGCCCGAGAACGCCAACGAGGCGCCGCTTGTCGAGGGCCAAATTGTGTGGATAAACTACCGCCACGGCCAGGGCTGGCTTGTGGCCGAGAATCTTGAGAACGGCGAAACGGGTCTCGTTCCCGAGGAGTATGTTCAATTACTTCCTGAAAATGAGACTGAATGGTACGACGCGAACTGAACAAAGCGCGCTTGTACCGCGGCGTGGCCCCTAGTGACCTGCCTTTCATCGCCGTGTGACCGTAGCGTGCCAGTGGCAATGCGCCGGCCATTTACCTTGATATCACTGTACTGCAATCATATCTATGCGCTAACGCGCTTTGCTCATGAGTTTACATTTCTATGTGGACCTTCGTAGGTGCTGCGTTATAAGTACTCTAGAATGAAACTCCGTAAAGGCATATCCGCTGTGGTCGTACAAAACGGTTTTCCTGACTTTCTTAGTTTTTTTTCTTTAGTGTGCTCATGGCTAGCCTTGTCTTAAGGGCGTACAAAATGCCCCCCTTTCTTTTTTTTTTTCTTTAATTTGAGACAAGCTACGGGAGGATCGGAGTGAATAAATAATGAGCAGCTAGGCCTCGTCGTTGTCGACCAGCTCAACCATGTCCTCGTCTGCAAACGGATTTTCGACCTCGGGCGCCGGTAGCGTCGCCAGAAGTTCGCGTGCGGCCGCCAGCATCTCGGGATCAATTTCGTCCTCCACTGTCTCTAGCAGCTGCACCGCGTCCTGCACGGCAACAATGTGCTTCGAGCGCTCGAGCTTGTCCGTAGATGTGTCCACTAAGTTCTTGTGGCATAGTGCATTCAAATAGTACAAGTCCGGGACCTGGTCATCGAGCCGGTGCAGCTCTCCCGTCACCTCTAGCACCTGCTCGTAAAGCTCAAGCTCGAGCATGCTCTGTGCGAGCCGCACGAGCTGCGGAATCACGGCGTGGTCCAACGTGTGCTGCACTAGGCCCTCGCCGAACAGATCCCACGCACGCTCAAGGGCCTCCTTGGCCTCCGCCTGTCTCAATTGACTGATACGGATGCTACCGAGGATGCTCCACGCCTCGGGGTTGCTTTCGTTCACCATGAGCGCCTCGGCAATCAGCCGCTCGCAGGACTGCTCGGCCTCGGGCTCCATGCAGAGGTCCGTCATCCAGATCTCGATCATGCCCAAGTACGCTTGGCTGAGTTGCAGTTTCACTAGGTTCCGCTCAGCGGTACTGGCGGCGCTGGCAGCGCCGGCTGCATTGCGATCGGCCTCGCTTGCGCTTTTGAGCAGCACGTCGATGCCCTTCGTATAATATTCGATACCGCGGCGATTTCCGAACATTTGTCCTGCCCACAGAAACTTGCCGGGGCCATGCTTGCCAGCTGGGTCTAGCTGCATTGCCTTTTGCAGCAGTGGCATCGCCTGCTCGGCGTTACCCAACTCGAAGTGTACCTCGCAAAGAGTTTGCAGCACATCAATATCATCGGGGCTGTTCTCGGCTGCTTTTGTGAGCTCGGCCACGTACTCTTCGGGCTCTCGCTGCAGCCGCTCGTAAACAATCATGTACGAGATTTTTCCCGCCTGCTTGGAAAAATTATGTAAATGGTAGCCTCCACAACCTCGCACCACCACCGCCCAGAACCAACTTTCGAGCGAACCCGCACAAGCGCAAAGGCGCCACACAATAAGACCACGTTTTTTTGTCTGTTACAGTCAGGGCGGCTAAAGGATGGGAAAAGAGGACCAGGCAGAGGAGCTTGAAATCTTGCAATCAATTTATCCTGATGAGCTGGAGATTCTAAGCGAGGACCGCTTGTCCATCCGGTTGCATCTCGACACGGAGCCGCCGCGCGTACTTACGGTGGAGGTCCAGTACCCGGAAAACTACCCAGAGTCTGAGATCCCCGAGCTGTCAATCTCCGCTAGCAATGAAGTGAGCGCAACGGCGGCAGGCGACGACGGCGACGATGAAGCGAAGGGCGACGAGCCGCGGTATTCATACGACTTCACAAAAGACGACTGCGGGCGGCTCAAGAAGCAGGCTGATGAGGTTGCTGAGGAGAACATGGGTCTGCCGTCCGTGTTCACGATAGTCTCCTCGATTAAGGACCAGGCGGAGGAGCTCTACGACGCGCGCATTCGCGACCAAGAAGCCGAGCGACTGCGGCAGCTGACGCTCGAAGAGGAGAAGGAGCAGGCCAAGTTCAGAGGCACGCCAGTCACTAAAGAGTCGTTTGCGCAATGGCGGCTCAAGTTCCGGCACGAAATGGGCTGGGACAAGCCTAAGGAGCGGCCGTTTGGACGTCTCACGGGCAAAGAGATCTTTGTGCGTGGACTGTATAAAGAGGGTGATGAAGAGAAGGAGGCGCTTGCTGAGTTCGATGAGAACACCTAGATGCTCTAATATTTATGAACCTCACTTTTTATTATGGCCGCTAGCTTGAGCAGCGGCTGTAAGGTAGGCACGCGGGCGAGGCCACATCTGTAAACTACACTCTATTCAGTCACAAAAGTTTCGCAACTGCAGCGATGACTGCATGGAACGGCTCTGGCGGCAGCAAGTCGGACGACGTCAGCGGCACCACGGAGTAGTAGCCAGACGGCGTAAGGAAAGGAGTGATTATACTGCCTATGCTTTATTTTAATTACTCGCCCTTGGTTGCCGCGAGCTGCCACGCCGGCAAAGACGGTTGTTGCGGCTGTGCAGCTGGCGCCGGCTCTTTCGGCTTTTCGGGGTCTGGAATGAACGGCGTCTCGGCCTTTGGTTCTGAAGATGTCGCTTTCGGTGTGCTGGGTCCGCTGGTCCCGCTGGGTCCGCTGGTCCCGCTAGTCCCCGTGCTTCCGTTTGCACCGCTGGCAGGCGCCGCTGACGTGTCGCGAGGCTTGCGTTGGAATCCTGGCAGCGTCGACGGCACGGATGAGGCCGGCGGCACGACAGGGCCATGCGAGCCAGCAGACCGCCTTCCAATCAGCTGCTTCAAGCTCTTGAGCTCCTCCTGCAGCTCCACCACGGCGCGCTTCTGCGTCTCACTGTGTTGCTGTAGCGAGCGCGGGATGAGCTCGCGCAGGGCCTCGACGTTCGACAGTGCGAGTTTCGACTCCTGTTTGCGTTCCTCCGCATGCTGCTTAATGCCCTCAATCACCTCGCGCGCCTCCTCCATGACACGCGCAAACTCCTCGCTGCGCGCCGCTTCCTGCGCCTTCATCTCAGCCGTGTCCTCCTGCATCTGCTTAACGAGCGCCTCCGTGCGCTGAAACTCTTCCTCGAGCGCCTCCTTGTCGGCCTCGAGCGACGCCGGCGTTGGCGGTAGAATCATGGGAAGCACGTACCGCTTCGCCACCTCGTACATACCGTACGCCACGCCCACGCTGACCGTGGCCATCACAAAGTAGTCTTTCCAGTCGCGCTCAGGAATGGGTGGCGGCTGCTGCAGCATATAGCTGGGCCTCGGCGGAACATACTGCGGGGCCTGTGACGACGAGGGCGAGGATGAAGCTACGGACTCTGCTCGCGAGCCAGCCGCTTGGCGCAGGGTCTCCTCAATCTCCTCCGCGGTGAGGCCCTTCGACTCGAGGAATTCGACCTTCTTTGCGACGCTCGCGCCTTGCACTTGCGGCTCCTTTAAAAACTGAACGGCCGACTGAATATAGTCCTCCCGCATAACAAAATTGTTGATGGCTAAAAGCTCACCTCAAGTCTCTCCACAAACGGATAGGTCGGCTGTGGGCGATGCGAGGCCTCGGCTGTGACTACCCCGTGTTTTGCACCTCGATACGGCTATCATATCATCTGACGTCTAAAGCCGCTAAATTAACAGCGTGCTTGCGACGCGCTACGTGGGGCCACATCCGGCTCTCAAATCAGAACTGCGAATCCCGCGCTAAATGCTGTACCTCATAGACACGGCACCATGGACTGAGGAGGACGTGAAGCGTGAATGCACGGCAAATAACATTGAGTTCCGCGGTGGTTTCCATTTCCAGCAAACCTGCACGCGACTCGCGTCGCATCTCATGAAGCAGCAGGTCGCCGAGGACTACGGCGCGAAGGCGAGCCTTGAGAAGACAGACAAAGGAAAGCCGTTTTTCGACGAACCAAACATTCACTTCAACATCACACATCATAACCGCCTCGTTGTAGCCGTGGCGTCCACAACGCAGCCCGTGGGCATCGATCTCACGGACCTCAACACGCCCTTCAATCCAGAAGAGATGGCAAAGTTGTTCACCGAAGTGCCGCCGAAGCAGCTCGAGGGCTACTACTGGGCTGCGCGCGAGGCATATCTCAAATATACGGGCGACGGCACACACGAAGCGCCGTTGACCGTGCAGAAGCCCGCCCACACGGGGATTCCCGATTTGGAACAGCTGTCTTCAATCTCGGTGATGCCTTTCATGAAGATTGAGCGCACATATGTGCGTCTTTTTAAAGTGCGCGACATGGTAGGCGCTGTCGTGGCTGCCCGCAACGACATCACCGAGATCTGCGGGTTCAATAGCGAGATCCAGACCGAGAAGGAGACAATTGCTGTGGAAGGCGATGATGAGACCGGCCGCGGCCAAGCGGGAGACGAGGACGAGCAGCGAAATGTTCCTGCCGTGCCTGCTTGAGGCAGCGTTTTGTGACTTCACATGAGAACGATACTAAAAATTACTTTAAACGAAACTATCTGTTAAATCAGTGCTCTGCTTGTGCACCAAGTCTGGCGTGCGAATTTGCGCGTCAGTTCAATGCGAGGTGGACGTGTGTGGTGATGATGATGGTGGTGATGGTGGTGGTGCGGGTCAGATAATCTCACGTAAACGGTGCTTGCATAAACGGTTCTGGCTCCACCTGAGGCTGCTAAGAAAAGCGAACGGTCTTAGCCGGCGGTGTACAGGGCTCCCATGGAGTGCCCGCCAAACTTGGAGTGCCCGCCGAATTTCGGAAGAGTCGGCAGCGGAATCTACCGCAGCTCGTTCCCAAAGGCTGAGCACTTTCCCTTTCTTGAGACCCTCGGACTCAAAAGCATTCTCAGCCTGCTTCCCGAGGACTACCCAGAAGAAAACCTGGAGTTTTGCGCCGAGCACAACATCCGCCTGTTCCGCGTTGGCCTGTCGGGCAATAAGGAGCCGTTCGTGCATGTGAAGAAAAGCGACCTGCGAAATGCGCTACGCATAGCCTTGGATCCGGCAAACCAGCCCCTGCTCATCCATTGCAATCAGGGCAAGCATCGCACGGGCTGTGTTGTAGGCTGTATTCGCCGGCTACAGCACTGGTCGCTGGCAATCATATTCGAGGAGTACCGCCTTTACGCGTACCCCAAGATCCGGTCCCTGGATCAGCTTCTTATAGAGTTATTCGACGACTTTTTTGTCGAGGACGAGCGTATCCAGCAAGGACTTCTTCAAATATGGGCATGATAACCGCTATCTATTTTGCAAAAGAAGCCAAGAGTAGGCTCTTGGCATGCAGAATTACAGGATAAATATGAGTACAAACAAGAAAGCAGGTAACAGCGCTGCGCAAGGAACGACGAGCAAGCTCGCAAATTAGTATGGGGTCTGGAGGTTGTAGTTCGAGAGCGCGTACTCCGATGCCGCCCCATCACCATCACTGGTCGACTTCTCGTCCCACGCGTGATCCTGCAACGACACGGTGAACTCTAGGTCCTCGGCCGTGATCGAGTCGTACGCCTTATAGATCATGAGGAATGCAAACCAATTGCACACTGTACCAAAGAAAATGCCATCAATATAGTGGCGTACGCTGTTGCAGATAAGATAGCCAAACGCGTACATGAGCAGCTGGCCAGCAATGAGGCAAAACAACGCCAGCATTTGCGCGCCAAAGGCCCACCAGTTACGCAGCAGTACACCAGTCAAGTACAGCGACGCGCAGGCGTAGAACAGCATGAAAATGGCGTTCACCACGTAGAGCACAACCATGAGCGCCGTCGTCTCCCGTGGGTTCAGCAACGTCGGCCACGACGGCTTCCCGCCATTGAACGTGAAAATAGCAATCAAAAATACTGTCACACCCCAAAGGAGGCTCGATATGCGCAAGGACCACACACTTTTGAAGCTGCCGTCCTCCCAGAGCTGATACCCAAGGAGCGAAGTGAGCATGAGCAGGCAGCAGAACCCACTTGATAGCCCGGCCTGTATGGCTACAAACCACGGATATGACTGGCTCGTGGCTGGCGAGACGCCTGCGTCTACCACAAGTGACCACACTTCGAGGAAAAAGAACAGATAGAAAAGATCCAGCATCTCGCGGCGGCCGACAGCTGTGTACTTACCGTACACCGTGTAGATGGCGAAGCACGTCATGAGCAGGATGCCGAAGTGAATGAACACGGTGCCTACGTTGAAAATCATCGTATTGGCCAAGAAAATCGAGCGCGCGTAGCATCGCGACAGCAAGCCCTGCCCGAACGCGCTTGACCCCTCGTAAGGCCCGACCAGCGGGCACAGAGGAATGTTTGCGCGAGCACAAATCAGTTCAAACGAGCCGAACCCCATGTGTTGAAACGTGCGCTGAGGCAAGAAGGGACTAATCCAGAAAGTATTGGTAGGGGGCGCACCCGGGTGGGCAGGGGGCTAGGGTACTGGGCGCCCCTAATTATAGTTTCGGAGCGCGGGCCACGTAAAACGCGGCGTGCTGCATCCAATGCTAAGTCACGTTAATTGGACGCGTCAGATCGGACGCGGCCATCGCGGCACCGATGGTGGCCTACGCTGTGCAGCACTCGATATGCAGCCACAAAACCCGTCGTAAACATTGAATCTCTTAAAACTTTAACAGCTTCTAGCGCCGACTAATACACAGAGCCGCGGGGATCGAAAAGCAGGGACAGCGGACGCGTCGCGAGGCCCGCAAGGCCAATGCTAAGCGCTGTTTCATACTAGGTTTCCTAAAGCTATACTGTTCAGCCAAATTCTCTTCTAACGAGGCTTCAAGTATTCGGGAACCTTTGAGCGCCCCACAACACATTATACTCGCCGATCGACATCACCACCCGCAAAATAGACGCAATACTCACTACTAACTCTGAGTGCCGAACTCTAGTGTGCCCAATTGTCGTCTCGCTGACGATTCTGCAGCCTACCTCAGAGTTCTTTCCTGTTCCCGGGCTAATTTGAGGTCGCACCGAGATACTGTTAGCTGCGATCTCCATTAAATCTGCCGCGCGCGGTCTGAGGCTCGCTGGTGACGGAAATATGCCGCTGCGCAATTCCTTCGGCCGCAATGCGTACTTTCTTTACAGACGCCAAGGAATATTAGGACGTATCGGGAGCTATATTCCGCAACCGCTCAAGGTTTTCGCCGGCGTGGCTGGCCTGGCAGCTGCTACTGTTGTACTGGCGCCCGCAATACTTATTCTGGCAACTCCGCCGCTCATATGCGGTGCGTGGCTCATACATAAGCGGAGGCAGGCTTTCGCACAGCTAGCTGAGCAGCTGCACCATCAGCGATGGCAGGACCTCGCTAGCTTCCACCTGCAGCAGGTTCCCGCTGGAGAGAAGTCGGAACGTATTCCAACGTTTGCGCGCATTGCTGTGGAAGCAGCGCTAAAGTCAAACGAGCAAGGCTTGCGAACCAAGCTGGGTCCGGGTGAACTGCAATTTGGTGAGCTCGAGGCTTTGGCGCAAGACTTCAGTGCTGCGACGCACGGAATCGCCGAAAAAATGTCAATGGCTCAATATGGACTGCTTCTGAGTGGTCGTAAGGCCGGCTCAGTGCGTGTTGTACAGCGCCAAGGAGTTGAAAGTGGAACTCGCGCCGCTCGCGCTCGGATTGAGGTGCAGTTGCTAGACGGTTCCCTTCTGGTGTTGAAAAACAATGACCATTCAGGCAGCGTTATTGAGGGACATGGTCACCGCATAGCATAGATTCGAGTGCAGGTATTAAAACTATGTCACGAGTGCGGGCCAACGAAAAGTATAGTGCTGCTGTGTAATGACAAAATTGGCGTCCATTTCCGACTCCCTCTGTATGATCGTGGCAATGCTTATTTATTCATTCACGTTTTATACTTAGGATCACAGTCTAGAAGGTGCTTGTATACGGCACCGGACAGGAAAGCCAGATATACATGAATAAGCACATATAAGGATCTCGACACGGATATTACCCTTACCTCGGCATAATAGTTCACTTGTTTCAGAGCCTTTCTTCCTTTCTTCCAAGGATCCTGAAGCTCACAATAATGCCTGCAGTTACCGGAGGCGCGATGATGGTGCTCGAAGGAGCGGCGCCATTCATGGGAAAGGACTGGGAAGCGCTCGCGTCTGCTCACGGGATGCGGTACGTTTTCTGTCACCCAAAGACGCATGAGGAGTTTCTGGCCATCGCGGAAGAGAACCGTGTTAAGCTGATTGTGAACAGCTACGAGGTGGCGCGCAATATGGGATCCTATTCCAATGATATGATTCACAGGCTATCTGAACTTGGCGTCTTGGCTGTGTGCCATGAGGGAGCGGGCTACGATGTAATTGGGGACGTCCACGAATGGAAAAAGTACGGTGTTCAAGTGTCGAACTGCCCTAACAGTGTAGCTCCAGATACAGCGAATACGGGAATCTATCTCACGCTGAGCGCAATGCGCAACTTCTACCCTCTGGTGACGGCGCTGCGGGCGGGTAAGTGGAGGTCCGACGTGGAGCCGGGCATCAGCCCTCTGGGTCGCACACTGGGAATCCTTGGCATGGGCAACATTGGCCGCATGTACCGCGACCGGGCACGAGCGTTGGGCTTCGAGACAATCCAATATCACGGCCGCACGAAGCTGGCGCCCGAGCTCGAGCAAGACTCGAAATACATCGCGGATCTTGACGAGCTGCTCGCCACGAGCGATGTGCTTGCGCTTGTTCTTCCTCTCAACCGGCACACGTACCACCTCATCAACAAGGAGCGGCTCGCGAAGTGCAAGGACGGCATAATCATCATTAACATAGCACGCGGTCCCATTGTTGACGAAGCGGCCCTGTCAGAGGCCCTCGACTCGGGTAAGGTCCGTTCAGCTGGCCTTGACGTGTACGAGCACGAGCCAAAAATCCACCCGGGGCTGCTCGCGAACCCGAAGATCACGCTTCTGCCACACGCTGGGCCGCTAACCCAAAATACGCGCGTGAATCTAGAGCAAGAGCTTTTCGCGAACGTTCAGAGTTTCTTGGACACTGGATCTGTGATCAATCTTGTGCCGGAAATGAAGGGCTAGGAATAGGCATTCCCGTTTGCTTTAAGGCCATCAGCATGGACTTTTGGATCATTTGATAGTACATGCGTACATGCGCAATTCTGCTAGATATATTAGATTTGTTAGATTAATGTTTTTGTCGCGAAAACAGCTGCGCTGGCCGCAAGTGTTTTCGTAGCGCAGCCCAAAAGGCCTTGCTGAACACGTCGTGTGTGTGTGATGTAATTGTCCACCACAAGCAAGTGACCGCCCTTTTGTTAAGAAGAGAGGCGCCCCTGGCTCCTGAGCCTAGCAATTCTCATTGTCCGCTGCAAAAGAGCGGTAGTCAACTAGGCGACCAGGGTACCTAGGCGTGAGGGAGTACCACTTTTAGTTGCTGCCTCAACACAAAGCTCTGGAAAGATAGTGCGGCGGCAAAGTGGTTCTATGAAACTTGAACAAACATTTAAGTGCAGTCCATGTTAGTATAATGCGACAATTATGACTGGCTACAGCTTTGGCGCCGACCACCGGGGCGTCCTGGTGCGACTATTTCGAGAACACAAGACATGCGACTAGAATGCTCACAACTGCATATATGAGCTACTTTTTCGCGTTCCTGGCCATTGATTTAGTCGTAATCCAGTGGTTCTTGGAGCGGAAGGTTGCCTATTTGGCTCCATATCTGAGCGACAGAGCTGACTGCTATTTGTGGCGGCATCGCTTTCTCCTCCGCTCACGTGCTGAAATTTCACACTTGTGCGATCGAAGGCAAAGGACGAGCCAGGACCATGCCAATCGACCCGAAGAATCTGCTGCGACTAGAAAACCAGCCCGAGAACATCCGTAATGTATGTATCTTGGCGCATATCGATCATGGAAAGACAAGCCTCAGTGATACACTGCTCGCGAGCAACGGCATAATTTCGCAGCAGCACCAGGGCGAAATTCGATACTTGGACTCGCGTGCCGACGAGCAGGAGCGAGGAATCACCATGGAAGCTAGCGCAATCTCGCTATATTTCCGCACTGCGCAACAAGAATTCGTTGTGAACCTCATTGATTCGCCCGGTCATGTAGACTTCAGCTCTGAGGTCACGCAAGCGTCGCGACTTTGTGACGCGAGCATCATTCTTGTCGATGCACTCGAAGGTGTATGCAGCCAGACGGTTAGCGCCCTGAAGCAGGCGTGGGATGAGGAACTGCAGTCCATTCTAGTTATCAACAAAATGGACAAATTGTACGACGAGTGGCAGCTATCGGCGTCGGAGGCAGCAGCTCATCTGTCGAAATTGGTTGAACAGGTGAATGCGGTTTGGGGCCAGTTCTACGTTGGCAGGCGCATGGAGACCGAGGAGGACAACGACGATGTTGTGTACTTCTCGCCCGCTAACAACAACGTCGTTTTCAGTAGCGCCATCCACGGCTGGGGTTTCAGCATTCAGCAATTCGCCACTTTTTACGAGAAGAAGCTAGGAGTTGACCGATCAAAGCTTGTCAAGTTTCTGTGGGGCGACTACTCGCTGGACCCGAAAACAAAGAAGGTAGTCCCCGGCACAACTACAAAGCGCAAGTCTATGTTCACTCAATTTGTTATGGAGAATATATGGGCCGTATACACTGCCGAGGCCGAGGAAGATGAATACAAGCTTGATCGCATTGTGCAAGCGCTGAACCTGAAACCCATGGCTACGAAAACAGCGAAGGCCATTTTTAACCAGTGGATTCCTGTGAGCCGAGCCGTATTGTCGGGAATTGTCTCGCTACCGTCGCCTCAGAAGGCGCAAAGAACGCGGACGGAATGTGTTCTCCGTAATACGCCGCACCCTGAGGTTGTAGATAGCCGAGTGAGAACGGCCATGGAGACCTGTGACGCTAGCGGCCCACTTGTTGCCTATGTTTCTAAAGCAGTCAGTATCCCGGAGGCGGAATTGCCGGTTGGCGTGGTTGGTGTCAAGGATCGCTTGGCCGCGTTGCGACTGCAGAGTGAGCGCCTCACAAAGTCCGACAATTCAGAGGTTGCGGTGCTCGGTTTCGCTCGCATATACAGCGGCACGCTGTCCCCTGGCATGGAACTTGACCTTCTTGGCCCGCGAGCTGATCCCACGGAGCCCGCTGAGTTCCGCACGCCAGTCAAGGTCACGGGCCTGTATCTCTTTATGGGCCGCGACCTTATTCCGGTAGAAAAGGCTGGACCCGGTGCTATTGTCGGAATCAACGGGCTGAAGGACAGCATTGTTAAGAGCGGCACTTTGGTAAGCCCAGGCATTGTTGGGCCGAACCTGGCGCGCTCGGCCAAGGTGGCAGCCCCTATTCTACGCGTCGCTGTCGAGCCCCAAGATCCGACCAAGCTGGATGACGTGGAGCGCGGTCTCGAACTGTTGAATGTGTCGGACCCTAGCGTAGCATTCGAGATCAGTGAGCTTGGTGAGTTCATTTTGGCGACGTCTGGCGAGTTGCACCTCGAGCGTTGTCTCAACGACTTGACCGAACGGTACGCCAAAGTGCCACTTGACGTTTCACCGCCGGTCGTTCCATTCCGTGAAACCATTCGTGCACCATTCAATGGTGAGGGCGCACAAGAGCGTGACGTCGGTGGCATCCACATTAAAATCGATGTGCGACCCATGCCTGAAGAGTTCGACGAATCGCAAGCCGCCGTTATTGCTAAGTCTCGCGGGAATGTGCTCGTTGATGAGACGAGCGGCCAGGTGCTAGCGACTGGTGCCTTTGCCTCGCACAACATCATTACTGGGTTCAAGTCCGCCATGGCTAAGGGACCGCTCGTCGAAGAACCAGTCCAAGATGTCTACGTCGGAGTCAGAGAGCTCAAATGCACGGCCGACGAGGTTTCGCGCATCGCGCAGAGACGTCTCATTACTGCTACGAAGCAGGCAATTCAGGCTGCCATGGAGGAATGGAGCCCGCGTGTTATGCTGGCGACATACCTGTGCCAAATCCAGGCCAGTACAGACGTACTAGGCAAGGTTTACGGCGTCATTACTCGGCGCAAGGGCAAAGTGTTGACCGAGGAATTGAAGGAGGGCACGCCTTTCTTCATGGTTGAAGCCCAGCTTCCCGTAATCGAGAGCCTGGGGTTCAGTGATGAGATCCGGAAAAAGACTTCTGGTGCCGCAAACCCGCAGCTCATGTTCTCAGGCTTCGTGCTGTTGGATCAGGACCCATATTGGGTGCCCACCACGGAAGAAGAGCTAGAAGCACTGGGCGACACGGCAGACCGTGAAAATGTTGCATTAAACTACGTGAAGCAGATCAGACGGCGAAAGGGGCTAGCAATCGGCGAGAAGCTCGTTGACGGAGCCGAGCGCGACCGCGCACACCGCCATTAAGGGCTTTTGAGCCTACGAAAGCAAACACGCAGGACGGCAGGGAGTTAAAAATATTATTTGTACATTTCTCGTGCTCGTCAATAGGGAGCCACGCCGGTTCTATTTTTTTTTTTAGTTTCTTGCTTCCCCAGTCAGCGGCTAGGGACTTCAACCCCGCATCTCCTTAATGTGGCTGTGCCGGCCGGCGGCGGCGTTAAGTCGGCATGAAACAAGGTTGAGACCAGAGGTTAAAGACATGAAAAAAATGTATTTGGCTAAACCGCAATATTCCAAGACGAGACTGATTCACAATTAGCTGCCAAAGTAGCGGCTTTACCGTGATCGCAGCCACTGTTTTGCTGCTATCGGAAGCACATTCGGGTCGCAACCGCACTCAGCTGACACTCAATCTCCCGCTTGAGACTAACTAATCAAGTTTCCCTAACTCACGATGCGCCGCTGGATGCGTTTTAATCCGTAAAAACGTGGGAGGTGCTGCCGTGGCAGCAATGGAGCATATGAACCCGCAAACTAGCTCTTAGAATTGTGAAAAAAAAATATAACAAGGTTTTGTTTAGCAGATAGGTTTGATCTCTGCGGCACATTAAGATCGTTTTCTAGCTGCGGCAGCGATCGATCGCGAACCACTGGCGACTGATTTCTAAGGAGACGGCCGGGGCCAGATGCTTTTATTCAAAATTCTTTGCCGTTCTACAGCTATCGGTCTGCAGAGGTAAGGGTTTAACTAATCTTTGTAAAAAATTGACATACGCGGAGGGCACGGGCTCATGACAGCTGCAGGAAGTCTTTTGCAAGAGGCGTAAAATGACGCGCGGGCGATTCTACAACGACCAGTATACTGACTGAAAACTGTACTATGTAGAACTAAATGTTGGTAAATACGAGAATATCTTTTCTGAGCCGCTCAATTGCTGGGTTTATTGCTTTTTGGCGGCATCATCATTGCGAGGCTCTGCGCTAAGGCGACGGACTTCAAAATCACCTCACATCTGGGCGAGGGTACTGTTGGTGTCGCTCTTGTCTCGTGCCGCCTCGTGCATACATCCGACGAAGACCCACGAAAAAGGGCGAACACGGAAAAACTCGTGGAGAAGCAACGGGTTCTGCTGTAGGTTATATAAAGGCGTGGGTCTCCTCGCCCCAAAAGAATTCTGCTTGTATGGGAACTAGCGGGGGCGAGATGCAAATGCAGCGGTCCGAGAGGTTCACGGACCCTCGGTTCTTTGCCAAGCACCCCAAACTCGAATATCCTTTTATTGTCTCTCTTCTTTTCGGGCAAATCTTCACGCAATCTTCTTCAAATGCAGCTCTTCCTCTTCTGAAGGTTCTCGGAAAGTCCTTCGGCTCAGACTCCGCCACCAGCACTTGGTACATGTCGAGCTTCTCGCTAGGCATTGGCGCGCTAATCCTTGTAAGCGGACGAGTCGGTGATATCTATGGTCTGCGTGCCTGCATTCTCGGCGGATATATGTGGACTCTGGTTTGGAGCATACTCGCCGGCGTCTCGAGCTACGTGAGCACGGCAACGTTCTTTATCGTTTGCCGGGCAATGCAAGGCGCTGGTCTGGCCTTTGTGCTGCCGAATCTAATGGGCGTTGCTGGCCGCGTGTACAGACCTGGCACACGTAGGAAGCATATGGTTTTCTCCGGAATTGGCCTCAGCGCCCCGCTGGGTGGCAGTGTTGGCCCCATTATTGATGGGCTCATTGCCACCGAGACGGTTCACTGGGAATGGTGCTTTTATCACTATGCGATCGCTGTTGCCGCCGCATTGGCACTGGCCTGGTTTTCGATTCCGTACATCACACCACACAAGAAGGAGGACCCTGAAGTCTCGGTCGACTGGATTGGATGCGCAATGGGTGTGTGCGCCCTAGTTCTGTTCAACTTCGTGTGGAACCAGGCGCCTGCTGCTGGCTGGCAGTCCGCATACATCATTGCTCTGCTCGTTGTGAGCATTGTCTTGTTTGCTGTGTTTTTCTGGTACGAGATCAAAATCCCGTCGAACCCGCTGGTACCGCGGCAGGTAATGAAAGACCTGAAAATGATGCTCACTTTACTGACACTGCTGCTGAGCTGGGGCTCGTTCGGTATTTTGTTTTACAGGTTCTTTGTGTTTGTGCTTGAGCTGCGCGACTACAATCCGCTGCAGGCCGGCGCATCGCTGACGCCTGTTGCTGTTTTCGGCACAGCGGCGGCCCTAGTTTGTGGGTTCCTGATCGCGCACATCCGTGTGCAGTTCCTGCTGGTGATTTCGATGATCATGTTCATGTGCAGCGATGTGATGTGCCTCATGATGCCGGTGCACCAGTCCTACTTCCGCATCAGCATGGGGTTGTGGATTCTCGGTGTATGGGGCATGGACTGGAGCTTTCCGGCTGGCTCAATCATTCTCAGCGACGAGCTGCCTGCACAGTTCCAGGGCATGGCCGGTAGCCTTTTGACGACTATGGTCACGTATGGTATGTCGTTGTTCCTTGGCATTGCTGGCACTGTCGAGGCCCAGATTCTAAAGCGTGATCCTGGTAATGTGTTGCTAGCCCACAAAGCATGCATGTACTTCGCTTTGGGCTTGAGCTCGGGTTCCGTCGTGGTCGCAATCGTTGTCGCCATCATGACTTTGACGTCTCGCAAGAAGAAGCAAGACGTGGAGCCGCCGAGGGACTCAGGCGTGTCCGACACCTACACCGCGGAGACAGACTCCACAAAGTCCGACCCTGAGAAGGAGCCGCCGGCTCCCGTTGAGGTGCCAATTCCCGGCGAAGGTGCACCTAACGTCAGCGAAGTTCCGCAAGGCCATCTGACTGTCTGAACTCATCCGTATTGATTGAGGCTTCTCTGTCAGGACTCAATTTTGGGCTACTTATTTATTTAGACGGATAGAATTGGCATTGCTGCCGGCGCTGTTCTTCGAGAATAGCTAGCTAATAGTTTACCGCCATAATGAGCATGTCACATCTGTAATTTCGATATCCACACAAAAGCTGGCGGCAATTCACTGTGCAGCGAGATAAGATGCATCCAGGCAGTACCACCTCGAAATCCACGACATATATGATTGCGGATTGCAAAAGAAGCTGCGCGCACGAACCGAAAATAAAGCCACGGCGAGTGTGGTAGCGCCGTATCGTGGAAGAGGGGCCGCCGTTAAACACACGTGACATATATGGCGCGAAGGCGCGTGTTGTGAACTTGAAGCCGTGCACAGCTTCATTCCGCGCGAGGCACAGATTCGATTATGTCCGGCCAGGAGCCGACCGAGCAGGACCCGCTCGTATCATTGGTGCGCGAGCCTGGAAGGCGGCACCTGGGGTTGACGTCAGCCGTGTTTCTTATGCTGAACCGCATGATTGGCACCGGCATCTTCTCGATCCCGTCCTCGATCTATCAATTGACAGGCAGCGTTGGCTGGTCTATCGTTCTCTGGATATTTGGCGGCGTCATGGGCTTTTGCGGATTCACGGTTTATCTAGAGTATGGTCTTGAGATGCCTCGAAGTGGTGGCGAGAAGAACTATCTTGAGCGCGTGTTCACGCGCCCACCACGGCTTGCCCTCACAATTTTCTCCGTATGCTCAGTGATTCTAAGCTTTAGTACGTCTAACAGCTATGCTTTCGGGAACTATGTACAGCTGGGCCTTGGCAGAGTACCGAACGAGGGCGTGACGCGCTGGATTGCTTCTGTAACCGTAGGGATCATTTGTTTCATTCACGCCAGGTTTCCTAACGCAGGAAGAGCAGCGTTCAATACTCTGGGGTCCATTAAGGTTGTCATTTTGGTGTTCATTGCTGCGTGCGGACCGCTACTAGCTTCAGGAATCGTTGACGTTGGCCAGCAAGAGACGATGAGAAATAACTTTGGCGACAACTTGTGGAAAAGCGACGGCTTTGGTGGTGGATTGTACAATATTAGCGTTGCTCTGTTGCGGGTGTCGTACTCGTACCGTGGATGGGAGACGCTAAACCTCGTTATGGGTGAGGTAAAGAATCCGCAGCGCACCGTCGTGAAGGCCGGCGTCATGGCCTTGGCGGGAATAACGGCTTTATACACATTTTGCGCGTATGCGTATTTTGCGGTGGTGCCTAAAGCCGAAGTTGCCGACTCTGGCGTCGTCATTGCTGGCATCTTTTTGTTGAAATTGTTTGGCGAATCCGTGGCGGCGCGCGTCTTGCCGCTGGTTATCTGCCTCTCAAACCTGGGGAATATACTTGTCGTCGCGTACGCAGCCAGTCGTGTGGTGCAAGAGGTCGGAAAACACAACATTCTACCGTGCTCTAACCTGCTTGCCTCTGCGGAGCCTTGGGGCACGCCGGTGGCTGGCCTTTCCCTTCACTTCTTTATGACCGTGCTCACGTTGACTGTACCACCGCCGGGCGATGTATACAACTTCGTGGTGGACGTCAGCACCTATCCAGTCACTGTTTTCGCTACACTGATCACCATTGGCCTCATTTATGTGCATCGCAACCCAGAGGCCATGCATTGGCATATGGATAAGGGCTATCGGGCACCGTCTGTGCTGATTATAGTGTTCCTGATCTCGAACCTTGTCATGGTTTTCTTTCCCTGGATGCCCCCTCCGACGCCTAAAAGTGGGCTGCCGTACTTTGCGTCGCCGTTAGCAGCATTAACCGTGATGGGGGCGGGCGCACTTTATTGGTACCTACGGAGAGACCACATCCTCCAACAGGTCCCCCCTAGTGAGGAAACCGAGTGGACGGAGAATTATGACAACTTTTAGATATTTCACCATCCCTTGCAGACCTGAAGAGATAGAGCGAGACAGGTCAGAGAGGCAATAGCAACAGTGCAGTTTGTATAGCGTGCCTTGCCCCAATTACGCGATCAAAAAAGACTCAATAGGGCTGCCATTGGCCTTTTTGCGGCTCCAGAAGACGCATGTGTTTTTATACCGGTACCGGTGGGAAAGGGCTGAAAAAAGATTGCCGATGCTGACTGGTTACTATGGCCCTGCATGTTTATGCACATCACTACATGAAACCCAGCCGTTTAGGCTTGACATGTCTCATTTGATCACGTGCATGACTCAATATGACTATCTACAATGTATTACATGTGTACAACTATATGCAAGATAGTCATATTACTCATACGTAGCACTATTTTTTTTCTTATTTGTAGGGTACTGGATGGAGGTACCATGCACTTGAGTCATGTTAAGTAAAGCGATTGGGGGGTATTTTTTCCCAACTATATAAGGACAGGACAACGGGCCGATCGCCAACTCTTCGTTGACCAGAATGGCGGAGCCCTCGGACAAGGTTGCTGTTGCAAGCACGACCTCAATCAGTGCGGAGCGTAAGCGAGCATTGGATCGTGTATATCGCAAGCTCGACATGCGTATCATTCCAGCACTATGGGTCTTGTATTTCTTATCTAGCTACGGATCCGCTGCTTACGGCAATTCACTGACAATGAACGCTAGCGTGGGGCACAGCTTGCCGCAGAAGCTCAAGATGAACTCGCACGACATCTCCACTGCCACCTCACTTGACTATGTGGGATTTATTGTGTTCGATCTGCCGATGAACCTGATTATGAGTCGCGTGAAGCCTCATGCCTGGATGAGCCGAATTGTTATCACGGTGGGCTTGACATATGCTTGCATCGCAGCTGTGAAGAATGCGGCAGGCGGAATGGCTATTAGGTTTTTCAATGGCGTATCTTCGGCTGGAGTCTGGCCAGGAATGGCCTACTACATCTCAATGTGGTACCCGGATCACCGTGCAGTTACTCGCGTTGGCTACTATTTCACGGCAGCTCAGTTGTCGGCGGCGGTTGCGGGCTTGCTGGGCGCCGCATTTCAGAAGATGGACGGGACTCGTGGCTATACTGGATACCAGTGGAACTTCCTTATTTACGGTGTCGTCACTGTCTTCGTTGGGATTACTCTGCTCTGGTGGTTGCCTGGCCGGCCAAGCGAGAAGAAAGGTAGCAAAGTGTTTCCTTTGAATGAGCAAGATGCTGAGTTGCACTATCAAGATATGGCTGAGCGCATTGAGGTTGACCGCCGGTGGAACTGGAAAGATTTCGTGAAGGTAATGCTGGATATTCGGCTCTGGCCTCTCGTGCTCATGTATTTTGGAGTCGTTGGCGTCGGCATAGGCATTGAGAACTATGCAACGACGATTCTGCAACAGATCAACTCCAACTGGTCGGATATTGACCTGTCGCTACTTACTGCTCCTATTTGGTTGTTCGACCTTGGCGGAATTCTTGTGATCACGCCTTTTGCCGATCGTTTCAGAAAGCATCGTCCTCTAATTTTCTCCCTCTCGTGCTTGATCATCATTACGGGTCTTTTTGTTTGCACTTATGCAAAGAACGGGTGGTGTCGATGGGGTGGACTGCTGCTATGCGGCTTTGGCCTGGGTCCCACCGTGCCCATTACCATGTCATGGGGCTCTAATATATTCTACAAGCACCACGGGGACCTTGGATCGGCCATGGTCACAGCTATTATTTCCGGCTTCGGTAATACCGGCTCGGTCACGACGACGAAGGCCCTGTACTCTGGATGGCCCGCTGACGCGAAGCGTGGATTCCGTGACTCGAACATGGTTATGGTGGCAATGTTGGGCATCTCGATATTATCCGCTGGGGCGTGCACGCTACTACAATTTGCGCTAGGTGATTTCGATGAACAGTCGTTCGTTGAGGTCACTTTCTTGAGCTGGTTTACGCGGCGACGACGTGGAGTCACTAGTCAGGCCAGCAGTATTAAGACTGAAGTGACCCCGTAAAAATACTTAATATATAGGGCCGTTTAACTTTCTTTGAAGCTGCCTAACGCGGAAGAGGATGACGGCAGCGAGACCAGTATAGCGAATGAACTTTCTTTCATTGCCTTATAAAGTCGTATCTCAAAATTTATATGTACACTTTAAGCGGTACGAACTCAATCTGATAATTACTGTGTCTCCATGTCTCTCAAGTACTCCAGACATCGAGCGGGGGTAGGCCGGCTTGCAGGATTCTTAACCAGAAGTCGGCGAATGAGTGAACTCCCCAAGCAGTTCAGGTCAGATGGCAAATTTCCGGCAATGATGGCTTCTATTCCGTGAAAAGGGGTCTCTTTGTACATAATCGTGTACAGTAGAATGCCAAGAGCCCAGCTATCCTGCGGACAACCTTCATACGTCTGACCCTGAACGATTTCAGGCGCAGCATAATCCACAGTCCCAACAAAAACATCGAAGGGTCCTTGTCTCAAGTACGCAGCGCTGCCAAAGTCGATGAGCTTAGCATTACCTTTCCCATCCATCACAATGTTCTCATCTTTAATGTCGCGATGCACAATTCCCAAGGAGTGGATATGCGCTACAGCACTCACTACTTGGCCCCAGATATCTAAGAGCTCGTGCTGGCTTGTGTTCGCTGCCTTAGCTTCCAGAAAGTCGAAAAGATCTATTCCCTGCGGGTTGCCAATTGGAAGCATCTCGATATGGTAGCATTCGGGATCTTCGAAAAAGTCCACCATTTCCACAATGTGAGGATGCCTTGTAGGTCTGAGCTGATTCAAGATGCGAATCTCATTAGGAATAGTGCCCAGTTTACGATCCCTTGACCACGTGTCTACGAGGATGCGGTCCTTGAAAATGGACTTGAAAGCCAGAACATACTTCTCACCCTTCGGCCGCACCAGGCTTACCCGGCCGTAAGCCCCTTCGCCAAGGACCTTGATGACTTCAAAGTCTTTGACACTCTTGCTACGACGCTGGGCTCCTACTTCGATCTTTGATAGCACTGCCCAAAGTTCGTCATCAGTCGGACCCGAATCTTCCTCGTGTGTCTTTGAGATCGTCGCAGGATCTGTAACGCTGCCAGTAGACAAAGTCTCATTTTTCTCGCTGTCCCGCGATCCAGTCTCGTCGTGTGTCGCCGCCTCTGGTAGACTTTTGACCTCGTCATCTGGGAGCGCGTGGGGTTCAGACGCAACACTCGCAGGCGTGAGTAAATGTACATCCTCTTGCGAACCTGCCCGCGCCAGTCCTTCTCCGTTAGAAGCATCGTGCTCTTGACTACCATCCTCTGACGCACTCGGGGTAGGGGACGGTGTCTGGTCAAGCCTTACGGTAGGAAGAAGCGTCCGTTGAGACGGCACGTTCATGATAACGTTCTCGGGAGCAGCCGGCTCACGCGCACGCGAGTAGCTGATCCATAGCACAAGGCTCTTCCCGTCCACCAGACGCAATTGAATATCCACAAACGTGAAAGTACCGGCTTTACCCCTTGCGCGAATGGATCGCTCAGGATGACATGACGGATGGGGTGCCACGAACTCAGGAGATGCAATGTCGATTCCAGCAAGCTCGCGAAACTTATGTTCAGGAATGACTACGCCGATATTTTTGCATAGCGGTTCCACCTGTAACCAAAATTGGTGAAACTGCGGAAGCATATCGGTTACCGGTTTACCGACAAGATCTTCGCCTTTATAGCCTAGCATGAAGTATAATGTGGGCCGGTTATAACCGCAGATTTTCAAAGAGGCCCGATCAATGGCCACTGCACAACCAATGGCATTAGGTTCCCTTAGCCCCAATGGGGACGAGAGCACGACTTCGTGGTCCTCGTTGATGCTATGCCGCATGGTTGGCTCACCGCTAAAATCAGGAGAGGTCGCATCGCCTTTCTCGACAGTGCTTGAGCCAGCACTACGCGCACCTACCTCCTGTACGGTCCAAACCAATCGCTCAGCGCTGACCTGCTCGACCCATAAACTAACCATTTTGGGCTGATTCATGATCAAAAGATCTACAAGCTCCCCGCTGAGCCGAACGCGGGCCGTCGGCTCCTCATTGATTTTGGCGGTAAGCCACTCACGGAAGTGCGGAGCTACAAAATCAAGAATGCTGCGATCGGGAGCCGTCTGTTGATTCGTCACACACACCAGGCATGCGATATCGTTGAGCGTGCGAATTCCAAACGGGAACGCTGCTTCAGTGGTGAGAACAGCCTGCGTATGCATGCATTTAGATGGAAGGTGCTCGAGCGGAGTACTAATACCCTGCACGACCGTATCGCTAGGATTCAAGATCATCGAGCTGGCACGCCTAAACATTGACGGAGGCCTCTGAAGTGACAACGACGGCTCCCGCTCACCGGGCCGCACAATGTCAGTGTATGGCAAGGTCAAGAATCTCAGTGTTGCATCGTCAATTGCATTAGGACCGGGCTGCTTGAGAGCCTCGACAGCCTGCTTCGCGGTAGCCGACGTACTCGATGGCGGGATCGGCATGGAGCCCTGAAGAAATTGGAGCAGCTGAAAAATGCTCTGCAGGGTTGGCGACACAGACGTGCCGTCAGCGTTTGCCGCCGCGCTGCGCTGCATAGCCGACAACCGCGTTTTTAACAGGAGACCCGTGTGCTGCGAATAGGTAAATGAGTAGAGCGAGCTCGTGAGTTCGTCAGAAGGTCTCGTCGCGCTAGGCAAGGGCTTTTGGCCTAGGTGCGAGACCGCCGAGCGACGCCGGGGACTGAAAAGAACTAGAGAATCATTTTCATCGGAGTCCGCTAGATCATTTGAGCTCATGCCAGGCAAAGCAACCACTTGATCTCGAGACCAAAAGAAAACAAGGTTGCTTTCGGAATTGTCCGCCAGGTCAAGGAGGAATGAGTTGCGCTTGTGCTCGCCGCCCGGGTCCAGATTAGCAGAATACGCCTCAGCCTTTTCTTTGATGATTGTAAGGCGGAGCACATCACGTGCTTCAGCAGATGCTTCCGGCGTCGCCCTGTCTGCCCTTATCGCGAGGGGACACATGTGCCGCCATGAACGTGCGCAAAGGCCGGTCACTTGATAGTAGCTCTGGTGCAGCGAACGAACGCAGCATGTGGGAGAATTCGACGGGTTTGTTCTAACCACTCGCCGGACAGCATAGAAAGCGTAGTAAATTAGGGCGGGAACAGGAGCTCAGATACATGAAAGACACAGCTCGTACACGTAAAATTAGAAGGCTCAAGCTAACTTCAGCGATAGGGAAGAAGCCACGCACGAGGTCGTCAACTCGATTACGTCTACGGGAGCCAATGACTATACTCGAGCTTTTCTAATAGTCATTTGATGCCGCAACACGCTGTGCGGAAAGGCAGTCATAGTAGCAACACGCGCTGGGCACCCAATTCGGCTGTGCGGCACTTTCTCGAAGCCCATGCAAACGCGGGGAACGAACTCGATTACACGTGGACGCGACTAGCCGCCGCGGACCTATCCCGCCCCGTCAATCCCCAGGGACCTGGTGGTTAGGGCGCATATTTCTGGGCCACCAGAGATGCGTCTGATGGGAATACGAAGAATACGAACAACAGTCACACAGAAATAACCAATCACTGCGTGGCTAGTCTGAGTAAGAAATCGTGGGTCGACTGAGAATCACTTTTCCCACCACACATTATTGGTACAATCAGGTGTAACAACAAGCAATGTTGAGGACTCTGCTTAGAACCCGGGCTACGTCTCTGCCGGTGGGGATGCGTTTCGCGTCGTCGACGGCGGCGGCCCCTGCTGCGTCGACCACGGCGCCGACCGAACCGATCTCGGTGCCTACGTTGCGAAGGCTTGATACGCGCTGGGAGCGCATGCCTGAGGACGAGCGGGACGAGATCATCAACGCCCTTACCGAGCGCCAGAAGGTCGACTGGCACGAGCTGACGCCGTACGAGAAGCGTGCCGCATGGTACATTGCATATGGCGAGTGGGGACCCCGCAGGCCCATCCACGCCAAGGGTGACCCTGCCCGCATTGTGTGGGGCACCCTGATCGGTGTTGGCGCTGCGGCGGTCTTCTTCTTCGGTCTCCGCTTGTTCTTGCCTGACAACGGCAAGACGATGTCCAAGGAGTGGCAGGAGGCCACCAACGCTGACCTCGAGAAGATCAACGCAAACCCCTTCACCGGCTACAACCAGGTTCAGTCCCCAGCTACCGGTATTTCTCCTGAGGATGCGGAGGATGACGATGACGAGTAAACCTAGAAAATCTTAACGTAGGCGACGTGGATTTGCTCGATTGGCGTGCCGGTGCACGACGAGGCTGTGTTTCTGTGTTTCTTGAGCCGACGCTTCCCTAGTCCAAATACTTCGAGCACCACGTTGGTACACAAAATCTAACTATTTAAACCGGTTTTAATCCACAATTATCGTCGCCGTGTCGCTGACCACTTGTCGCGATGGCTTCGAGCGCACGGCAATGATACCACAAGAGCTCGTATGCTCTTTTGACATAGAGCTAAGTTAGTTTTTCCTTCTGATGCTACCGTGAATGATCCATGTTGTGCGGGTGTCTTCTGAAAACAAAAAAAATAACTGCAGCACCTTCTGTTCTCGTATGGTCTCCCACTACAATACTTGGTAAGGCCCTCAGGTGTTTAAATAGGACTGATCGGACGGGAAGTCTTGTATTCACCTGGGTTTGGCCGCAGCTAATGAATTCCATTTTAACAGCCTATTTAACGGCACAAACCAAATGCGCTCAAACAAAACGCGCTGGTTGCGTCACTCACGAGCGTAGCTCAGGTTTTGTGTGACCAAGTGAAGTAAAGGCCACGTAGATGCTTCGCTGTTAGGCTTTGCTGATGATAAAGGCAACATATTCCCTACTGTAGCTACTTTAAACTTAATTTTAAGTACTACATTGGCGTCATGACGGCATGTCGACTGTTAACGACCTTGTTTGCAAAACTCTCGAAAGCTCGCGGGGATTCCCATTCGCGACCGTATGCAGAGCATTCAGCTTCTCGAATAAGCCAACTTCAGCACTGAAAAGCCAAGCGATAAGGGGTCACATCGAAAACCCGCCGCGGTAGCAGCTAATCTGCACGGAGTGCGATTAGGGCGAGGCAAATATCACCTGCTTACAGTATGCTGCTAAATGCCCTACTGCGGTGGAAGATAAGAGTAGCAAGTGTTAATCGAGAAGACAAACGCGTCTGCCATCAGGTACAAAAGACGAGAAAGGAGCCTTGAAAACGTTAGATCACTTTAAGTGCTCTTGTTGACTCCCTCGTCGTGTACACCGTGCCAGATATGACTTCTCCGGCTGTTCAGATCGCGTGCGCATTACTGTGGAATGTGTTGGCGGCAGGTCCAGTATTTGGTTTTGCAGCGCTAAAGCCGATTCTGGTTGCACAAGGAGTTTATTCCGATGTGTGTCCAAAGGATGAACCAGGATGCGCTGCACAGGATCTGAAACTTAACTTCATGTTCACCGTCGCCGCAGGCGTTACAAATGTTTGCGCCCTTCCTGTGGGATTTATCCTTGACTCCCGAGGTCCTCGCGTTTGTGCGCTCATCGGTGCGATATTTCTGACTCTGGGGGCACTGCTGCTCTCGAACAACTCTGCCATTTCCGTCATAGATCCTTATATCACAGGATACACGGGTCTTGCGATCGGGGGACCGTTTGTCTTCATATCATGCTTCCAGCTTGCTAATGCGGTACCACAGCACTCGGGCAAAATTCTTGCTGCCATTACCGGCGCATTTGACTCGTCATCGGCTTTGTTTCTCATGTACAGGCTGTACTTTCAGAACGTGCGGGCAGTAAGCCTTCGAACGTTCTTCACTGTCTACTTGGCGGTGCCTATATTTATTGTTCTCTGCCAGCTTTTTGTGATGCCAAGAGATAGCTACAGATCGCTCGGCGCGGTACGCAAACTGGATGTCGAAGGCCTGGACGAGAACGGCAACCTGCCTGAGGGAGTCGGTCAGCCGCGCCTAGTTAATGACGACGAGCAACGTGAAGATCTGCTGCATAGACACATGTCCACGTCGCACTTTGCTAGCTCATCAGAAACGCAGCCAGCCCGTCGCGTGAGCCGCGTTAGTGATCGTCGGCGCAAGAGCGTGCTTGAAGAGCATGTAACGCAACAGCTTCAAAATCAAACTGAGGGTGTATATGGTGTGCTGCATGGAGAGTCGGTCAGCACGCAGGTCCGCTCGCCGTGGTTTTTGAACGTGTTAGTGTTGACTGTGCTGTGTATGCTGAGGCTAAACTATTTCATGGCAACGGTGCGCAGCCAGGAGAAGTATCTGCTTGACAGCAGTGCAGCAGGAGATAAACTGGGGGATATATTTGACGTGCTACTGCCCGCGGGGGGCTTGGTTGCGATCCCTCTGACCGGCTTGTTGATTGACAACGTACCGACCATCAAGGTTCTGAAGATTATGTGTCTGACGTCCGTGCTAATTGGAGTGCTGGGCGTGTTTCGAAGCTTCTTCCTGAACCTCGTTGGCATTGTACTGCTTGTCATTTATCGCCCGTTCTACTATACTGTCATATCCGACTACTGCGCGAAAGTATTCGGGTTTGAGACTTTTGGTACCGTGTACGGGCTTATAATGACGGTTTCGGGAGTGCTCAACCTGCTACAAACAGTTGTTGACCGCCTGACTCACACTGTGTTCCGGATGAATCCGATTCCCATGAACCTAGTGCTCACGGCTGCCACTGCTGCGTCCTCCGTTTCGCTCATCTATTACGCCATCTCCGAACTACACACGAAGCGGCAACAACAGCAGCAAGGTAGTAGCAATGCCGTGCCGAACGAGAGGTCGAGTCTACTTGAAAACGCGATTGCCGAAGATTAGCCAGCGTCGACTCCGAGGGCACTATCATGTAGATTAGCTCTTTTGTCTTTGTCTTTGTTTTTTAGTTTAGTATAGAGTTCCTTTTAGCGACCTAAAACTGCGGAATCATGAACCCAAACGACGGCATCACTGGGGGAGCACGCGGCGACGCCATGGCAAATTGATCAATGTAGGACACTTCAGATGTCGTTGCCCAGCTCGGCGGCGTGGCAAACGACGGAGGAGGCTGTTCGCCCTTGGCCGCGAGCTGCGCAAAGAAATCGAAGCTGATACCCAATGGGCGGATCTCAACCGGATCAGGGCTAGCGCTGCCAGGACTCGCACCAGCGCTCGGACCAGTGCTCTGAGGCCTCATGGGAGGAATCATCGGCATTGGCATGCCCGGGGCAAAGCCCTGCTGGGGAGGAACAAAGCCGTACGGTAAGCCCGGGGCCATGGATGGCGACACAGACGACAGAGGAGAAACAGAAGGCACCGGCTGAATCGGCACAGGGTGCGGACTGAACGATGGCTGTCTCGGGGAGGGAGAGAACGGTTGGGGGCTAAAGGACGACTTGAATGAGGCAGACTTAGCTGCGGACGCTGAGAAGTTGAATTTGCCGGGCTTGGCCTTCGGCTTCTGCTCTTTTGCGAGCGCAGGAGTAGCACTTGGAGTCGTGCTCGGCGTCGCGCTCGGCGTCTTGTTGGACGCCTTGTCGCCCGCCTTGTCGCCCGCCTTGTCTGCCCCTGCCTTGTCCGCTCCAGAGGCCTTAGCAGCAGGTTTGTTGTTCGCCGTCTGGTTCTGTGCCTGATTCTGGCTGCTTTTGTGTTCCTTCGCGCTCGCCGACTTGGACTTCTTGCCAAGAATGGGCAGCAAGTCCGCGGGCACAGGCGATTGCACGCGGTAGTCCTGAGAAAACCGACGCAGATCCTCTAGCCGGTCCCCCCGTTCGCGGTCCCGCAAGTAGCTCGGAGAGTGCATGGATTTACGGGCCTCATTAGCCGCAAAACCACCTGGCCGCTGCACGCCTGAGTACCGATCTTCCTCGTCGAGTTGCGAGTCATCGAGCAGGAGTCCGCGCTCTTCGGCAAGGTGCGCATTGCCACCGTGTGCGTCGCTCTCTATTTCGCGGGCAATCCGCGCAGCGCGACGCTCACGCTCGGCGTACTCGGGGTGTGACGTGTCGATCTCGGTGGTGTAGAGACGCTCATCGAACGTGGACTCCACACCGAACTTCTCGCGGTTCGCGGCGAACTGGTCCCATTTTCCGACCTCTGCAGGCGTGCCGAGCGAGCTGAGATCGACGTTCGTAGGCGTCGCAGCGGCCTCCTGCTCGTCCCAGCGCTGCAGCTTACGCTCGCGAGCAGCCCGCGCCGCAGAAATGTCGCTGTCGGTGCGGAACTTGCTCTCACTGCTGCGGCCACCCCGAGGACCTCCCGATTTGAATCCCGAAGACATCCGAGTCGGCTACAACGTGCCAGCTGCAGAGTTCACGGATGAACACAGTGGTCGTAACAATCAAGATCAGGGAAAGGGTGCTCTCTGCCCTGTCTCGACCGTGCAGAGAGCGACGTCCTGCTCGGTCCCAGGCTCAATGACTCGTTACGAGCTCACATAAAGCCCACAGCAATTGAAGTCCATTTTACTATATATGACGTGCCAGGTTCTGCTCTAATAGTGCCAGCATCATTCCGAACCAGAGTGCCGCGCCGCGGCTCAAACGGCAGCTGCGTTCCACGTGATGCGTCGCAGGTCGGTGACGACGCGAGACCGGGGCCACGGCCAGGCACCGGTTGGGGGCGGCTAACCAGAGTCTCAATCAGAGCAATTTATGGTCTTCTATGTACGCAAGCATTATTCGCAGTGCATGAGTGGCATACGCTGGTTCAGAATGTTACGGTCATCATGCTATTATCTCTTGTAATGCGGCCTCTCTTTGTAGTACACCTTGAAGCGGACTGATGAACGCTTAGGCCCATCCATCGACTGCGATACGGAGCCGAATTTACATAGTCTCGCGGCAGAAGAGAAGATTTCGTGAGTGCACGAGCTGGCAGCGGCGCGCAGGATAAAGCTTACCGGTCAGGGTACACGATAGTTACTAATGCCTACCACAACGGTGCCGTCGTCGCGAAACGGCTCGGACGCCCGAGTGCCCGACTATGTTGTGCGCAAGCTTGCGATAGCCACGGCATCGATGCTGATTCTGCCGGTGGCCGCTTTCTTTATTCTGCGCTGGCTGGGCGCGGGCGCTCTCGTGAGCGGAGGGTCCGCCGCTGGTGTCGCCAACATCGTGCTCATCGGCTATGTTATTGCTGCCTTCCTCGAGACCGACCCGGCCGAGGAGGCCATGAAGGAGAAGAAGACTCAGTAAGGTTTCTAGCTAGATACGAACCGGGGCCCATGCGGGGCGACCTAATATACGTACGGGATAAATTTGTACGGCACGCGCTGCTTGTACTCGGCCCACGTTTTTCCATATTTCGCCGCACACTTTGCCTCGTCGCGCCCCTCGCGGTGGATGAGCAGGGCTGCGAAGTATGCAATGAAGTAGTAAGGAATCGGCGTGAGGCCACAGGGCAGGCAGTTCGCCCATGAGCTGAGCCAGTCGCCGGTGTAGTTGATGTGGCGGGCCGTGCCCCACCAGCCCGTAACCAGCAGCTTCGACCCGGACGCAGATGTCAAGTACTTGAGGTGCGAGGTCGACGGGTCGCCGGCCTTGAAGCGGTTCTTTTCGTTATTCGACAGCCGGAAAATGGCAATGCCGAGCACGTAGATGCCGACAATGGCGGCAACAGCGAACCACGTCAGTTCTACGGGGTGGTCCGCCAAAAAGCGCGTCTGCAGCGTGTACGTGAACGGTACGAGCGACACGTCACCAAAGACAAGCATAAAACCAAGGCCGTCAGTCGTAGTGTCAATCATTGATACGAGGCCACTCTCGTAAAACGTTCCTTCAACGACATAATAGACCTGAAACAGACATACAAGAATCATCGAGGCCGTGACCTTTCCATACACAAGAAATTGGTGATGTGCCATGGCCAGATCAATGAGAACCCACAGTAGAAGCCCGGGGCGCATTTCAAGCCACAACTTCAGGTCCACACGGCCGCCCAGCATGCGCGGATTCAGCTCGCGGCCAATGAACCAGTCGTACACGGCGTTGCCCGTGTTTCCGCCAAGCGCCAGCAGCTTCTTGCCCCGGAAACTGGCAACATACAGCCACGTGGACAAGCAGAACGCAAACAGCAGACTCGCGTTGGCAAGCTCAAGCAGGTGGTTGTATATGAACTGCAATTCAGGGAGGTTGAAGCTCGTTGAGTAGGCGCGGTATGCCAGGGTCAGAAACAAAATGAGCGTCACGCGTGCTCCATTGAACTTGTACATGAGATGGCCTCCCGTCCTCAAGGTTGTGCCCTTCACAATCTCGCCCGGCACAACGAGCTCGAGGACAAGCAAGGCGGCGAGCCAGGCGAGATAGGCCTTCATTGCTACGAAGGAAATAAGCGGCGTTTCTGAAAACTGGCCCACAAACGCGGACCACCCAGCGGGGCAGCCGCGCGCGTTGCAACTGAAATATAGCGCCTCGATGAGCAGTGGCAAACCCACCGCAATAGACAGAGCGCCACGCGGTCCCGAGAACTCGTAATGAGTCGTTCGCGGGTTTATCTCGCTTGTGTCAGACATGAAAGCCGGCGTCCGTTGCGTATGGGAGCCACGTACAGCGCGGACGTTTAAATATAGCCCGAAGTCTCAGCCAGGGTTCGGGCCGACGCGCACCACGCACACACGTCAACGGTGGAGAAGTGAAAATAGGAAGGGAAGAGCGCCCGAGCGCGCAGGGCCTCATATTCTTAAGCAATTTACCTTCGTATTTTTCCAGGGAGCAGTTAAATGCATGTTCGGTTGTCCCGAAATGCTGATAGACGTGTCGTGTTAGCCGACAGACACCACGCGCGCGAGCGAACGGCGATCGAGGGCCCACGTTGCCACCTTCTAGATGCATATGGCAAGTGTTTGGCGGAGTAGCAATTGGCAAGTATTGTAGTGCCGTTTGCTGCTGGGGACCCCACAGGAAAAGCCGCACGCTAAAGTGGGAGGGTTAGGTCAGTATGCAAACTAGATCCGTCGCTGGTGCGTGAGAGAACAAGGCTCGCGTGATGGTCCAGAGGCTCTCCCTCTTTGGCCTCGTGTCCGATGAGGAAGTCGCTATGGCTCTCACGACGCTTGAGGCCGTGAGCGGTATGCCGGCACGGCCTTTCAGAGAGCACCAGGAGATCTGGGAGCCGAAGCATCGGTTCACGCCGCGCCCCGTTGCGGGACAAGCAAATCAAACCGAGCAGTACCGGTTGTTTGTGCACCAACGCGCAGCAGAGGATGCACCCGTGCACATCGAAGTCCACGAGGTTCCTGAGGCGGGGCGCAACATCAAGGTCATTTCGCAGACAGTCCTGCGCACAAGCGTACTCCCGGGCGGCTCTGACGTGGCGTCGTTTTTGGCAGACCTCGGCTATAAATTCAAGTCCAGCTATGACACGACTGGATTCGAATTCGTGCTCGGCGGAACGCTTGTTGTGCATACGTTCCGGCTGCACAAAGATACGGGAGAGTTGCTGGACGACTCTGCCCAGTGGATCGTCAAGGCTTTTGTGGACGTGGAGACCGTCACGGACTTGAAGGCAGTCGAGCGCGGCACTCAAGTGTTGCTGAACGTACAACAAGAGCTGCGCAGCGTCGTAACGCTCAAGATGCCCAGCCGCGGCAGCTTCAATGCGCGTATGCCGCGCGTATCGTAAATGACGCTGGCACAACGTTACGCAGTTGTCCCATCTGTGTATAGAGAGTAAGGTTGCTTGTATATAAGAAAAAAACAGGCGTACCATGAAAATAATTAAATACGCCCGAATTCCGTTATGCTTCAGTTCGAGTCGCCTTTCTTTTTAGTTCTTCGTCTTGAGCAGCTTGCGCTTCTTGGCCAAAGTCTCCTTGCGCGCCTGCTTCTTGTCGGCCTCACCCTGGACCTTTTCGTAAAGCTGGCGCTCCTTGTTCGACATCATGGTCTTGCGCAGCTCTTTCTCCTCGTCTTCGCTCTTCCGCGTCTTCCGCTTCTTCGTCTTCGTCGTGGGCGCCTCCGAGAACTTGACACCCTGTGCCTCCAGCTTCAGTTCACGCTGCTCCTCGTCCTCCTCGACATCCTCGGCATCTTCATCTTCGGGCTCGTCATTCTGCGCGCTGCTGACATCTGCTTCCTCCGCATCGCTTTCACCGTCATCCTCGTCCTCCTCTTCCGGATCATACGAGCCGCGGTCACCCCACGGGCTCAGATGCGGCGGCAATTGCTCACCCGGCGCATATGCACTGACCGGCTGCAGTTCGCTGGCATTCACACTGTCAAACAGCCACTGCGGCTGGATGTAAACGCGGCCAGCCACGGGCTGCACAATCTTGGGCCGGTCGCTAATCTGGTGCGTCACAGAGTCGAGATTCAACTTGATCTGCGACGCATCGTTGCTCGCGTTAACGTCCTCGTTGTCGATCATCTCATCGAGCGCCGCCTCACTGATAAGCTTACCACCAAACGCGAGAATCACGAACTCTACAATGTCCAGCGGAACCTCGCGACCCACGAAGAACGTGAACTTCGAGAACAGGCCGCTGTCCGACGAGGCCGTCGGCTGGGCCAACAGATCACCACTGTTGTCCTCGGCCTTGAATTCATCCAACTTTCCGGCCGTGTTCGCATCCTCATCGTCTTCATCGACGTTATTCGCAGAATCGTCCTCGATACCAGCCTTGAGGTCAGCCGCCCTTGCCTTGTCCACCGAAATCTCGACATTCGGGCGCGAGCTGTCACCCTCGCTAGCGGTTATCTCCGGTAATGCCAGCGTCTTCGACGACTGCGACTCAAGCAGATATGTACTCAGTCCTCCAACGCCCTTCTCGCGCTTTGCGTTGATAGGCGGCGGGTAGACGAGGCCGGCGTCCGTGTATAGCTTGTACAACACAAAGTGCACGAGCGTAGTGTAAAATTCGAGGAAGGTCAACATGATCTCGAAGTCGACGTCGGTCGGGATCGTCTGCGGAAACTTGAACGGAACAACCCATGTCACCTCTTGTCCGCGCACAACCGCCTGGTAATAAACACCCTTAATGGACACAAAAACCTTACGCAGCAGGTGCTCGCGAGCCACGTAGGCCATCCATTCAGCAGTGAGCCGCTCCGCCTCAGCAGTAATACGGTGGCTCACCTTATCCGTGGCAGGCATAACGGCGAACAAGAATAGCGTACTCAAAGCGTCGTCCATGTCACCCACGGCATCCAAAAACGTGGGGTAGCGCTCTTTGACAATGTGATCAAGGGTATAGCGCGGACGGTTGGCGTCGACACGACGTGCATCAGCCAGGTCACCACGGCCGAGAGCCTTCGTGAGCTTGCGGGCAAAAATCTTATGGTCGCGGAACTTGCGAAGCAGCGGCTCGTGCGCAAGATACTGAATGTCCTTGCGGTAGTACACAGTCAATTGCTTCGTGGAGCCTTTCTGCACATGAGACTTGGCCCTGCCTTGCAGGTCGCGGGGATAGATTCCCTTAAGAATGCAGAGCCGGCGGAAATCATTCAGCGAGACCTGCAAATACTTGATCGCATGGGCGCGCGTGACATATTCACCCTTGTGTTCTTTAACCTGTTTTTTCAACGACCTACGCGGCATTCGGCTTCGAGGAAGTTTTTCTTCAGGTTACTACTAGTAGAGCTTGTGTGTGCAATAAAAAAATATATATATTTGTCAGGGATTTTTCTGGTGATGCCCTTGCCCGGCCCCCTGCCCTATGTATCTCACGAGGGACCATAGACTCCGGGGCAAGTATCCACGAACCAAGCGCGAGCACAACAGTATTATCTTAGATGTCCAGGCTGTCCTTTGTGCGAACAGTTTGGCAAGACATGCTCGCGAATGGGGGCATTGAGCGTGCAGTCATGGGCTCGCTAAGTGTGCAGTCCGCGGCCCCTTACTTCGTCAGTGCACAGCTCCAGATCCAGCCGCAGCATACAAATAGACTGGGTATAATCCACGGTGGTGTCGTATCCACGTTGGTGGATATCGGTGGTTCGTTGGCTATGGCGTCGCAAGGCATGTTTATGACGGGTGTTACGACGGACCTGGCCACGACTTTCCTCGCTTCGGGTGGGAAGCCTGGTGACCTGCTAAAGATCGATTGCTACCTGCAGCGCATGGGCCGAACAATGGCGTTCACATTCGTTGAAATCAAGAACCCGACCACGATGCAGCTTCTTGCTCGCGGCAACCATACGAAGTATATAACTGGGGCGTTCAAAAGTGACCGCAACGTGGACCCTCACACGTTCACATCATAGGTGGTCGTATAAACAAGTACAGCTGATCAAGCAGATAGAGTTAAATAATTGTTGGCTGATGCTAATCTCCTGAGCCTTTAGGTTCGGGACGCGTGACGCGTCGCATCTTCGGAGCCTGGTTGAACCCGGGGCGAGATATTGACAGTATCGAGGAGCCAGATCTGTTTACGAACGCACGGCTCCATGCATACACACACACACACGCACACATCTCCTCCCGTCAGTGGACACGCCGCCCATTGGCCCACCACTTCCCATTACTGGCGGCTGTACTATAGTATAGTATGTCTTCGGGAGAGGATGTCATTACACAGGTAGCACCTCCTGGTGCTGGCGCGTCTGATCTGGCGTCTGTGCACGAGCTACCCGAGACGACGATGCTCAACTTGCGGGGCAGAACATTTGCTGTTTCGCGTGAGCGGCTGTTGTCTCTTCCGGAAAACATTCTGTTTGGGCTTACAAGTGGATCAGCTGCATACACCATCCCCGCCGATGAGCAGGATGTGCCGACAGTGGATGCGCAGGAGGAGGCTGTCGAGTCTGCAATGGCCGGCCAGCATGAGCCTCCGCCGTCGGAAGACACTAAACCTGACTCCAGTAACCCGCACATCCACCAGGAGACCGAGGAGCTACCGCCTATCGCCCCGCAAAGCCCCGATTACGCGTCGCCGGCGGTAAATGACTCCACTGATAGCGTAGAAGAGGGGGAGACGGAGCTGGAGACGATGAGCGTGGACTTCAATCAGGATTGCTTCGCTTACCTGCTAAACACCTTCGACCAGTGCGAGAAGTCCGTTACTCCTGTGCCCATTTCATCCTTCAAGGAGTTCCACGGGCCGCATGCTGCTGGCGACGGTGATATCGACGGTGATGAAGTCGAGCCTCCTATCACTCCAGAGTTTTTTGTGAGTCACCCATTCGACATTCCAGAGGTCCTCAGGTCGCGCCCATCCGTGATTGTGCTGCGTGAGGATTTAGAGTACTACCTGCTAACAGAGCCAGGTCTACCCGAACGAGAGGTGATCGCGCTGAAGGAGCAGGCCGGGGATCTGCTCGCCATGGAAGGCACGAATCGCAAGGTATTCAGCGGTCTTCGTAATAGAGACACACTGGATAGCCCAGAGTACCACCTCATGCAGATGCTTGTATTGGCAGGATTATCCACGGATCAAGTATGGGGCTTCAGGGAACACGAGCCGCGCCAGTCGCGCGTGTTAAGCTTACAGCTACAGCCGGTCAAACTTCCCGGCGACCCTTCTATGATTGAAAATGTGCGGGCACTTCAAAAGCTATTGCTGTTCTGGCGCAAACCAGCCAAGAAGTGCTGGTGGGACAAATTCGACATGGTACTTGGCACCAAGGCTGCCCCAACAACCATACCTATGCATGCGCGCCGCGTATGGACGCTTGAGTTGAGCATCCTTGGCCTGACTAGCTAATCGATTCTGCAAAAGTACAGTGTAATGACCCTGCCATTGTACAGCTTATCGTTCAGCAGCCATTGCATAAACAGACTTATTCAGATTTCTTATCGGACATACTGCGCGCAAAAAGCAAAGTCGAGACAATAAATTAAAGCTGATGCTACATAATAGTATCCAAGGCATTAGTGACAAAAAGCAAAAAACACAAAACATAAAACACAAACTAAGACAATGAGAGCCCAACGCGTCATTAACAAGCTCGCCCGTGGGCGCCCCGCCCCGGCTGGCCAGTGCGCACACAATTCATCATTCCCGGATGGGATCCATTGGCACCATTGGTCGTGGAGTGACTCCATAGGACTTCATGGATGCATCGTCGGCGACGGGTGGTATACTAGACTGGCTAAGTCCATTGTGGCTTTCCGTAACCTCTTCCTGCACGGTAGTGGCAGGGGTCTGTTCCTGCGGGGACGGAAACTCGATTGGATCGAAGTTGGAGCGGCTACCGCGGAGAGAATCGTCGTGGCTGTCGTGGCCATGTAGAGACGGCTGATAGGCGTCAAAATACCCTTCACGTTCGCCGTCTTCCCACAGAACGCCATCAAGCTTGCCAGGAAACCCTTGCTCATTCTCAACCTTTGCAAGATCCGGGAAGTCCTCCTCACCTAAAACCTCAATCCTGCTTGACTGCTCAACCGGCACGCCGCTATTCGGGAGCTGCATCGTTCGATAGTCGTCTGGGCGAGCACGATTTAGCAGCTCGCGAGCCTCGTCGATCCATGGATCATGCAAGAGCTCCATGGCGCTGGGTCGCTTCGAGGGATCACGCTCTAGCGTTCGGGCCAAGAAATTAAGGCACGCGGGACTCGCCTGATCTTCCGTGGGCAGGCGTGGCGTGTTTCTGGCAATCTGGTACATTACCGCGAAGTCATTGTCATATCCACTCCACGGCCGTGAACCAGTTACCATCTGTAAGATCACACATCCGAGGGACCAGATGTCAACACTAGAGGGCTTCGCATTGCCCTTGCCAGTGATAACCTCTGGTGCCATATACATTGGAGTGCCTCGCAACGAGTCGACACGAGTCTGCACAGACTTGCCGCGCGCTCCACCTGTGGCAATCACCTTAGCAGCACCGAAGTCTACAAATTTGATGATGCCATTCTCGAGCAAAATGTTCTCCGGCTTGATGTCACGGTGGACAATACCAGACTGGTGCAGGTAGGCGAGGCCCTCAAGCATTTGAAGGCTCAGAAGCTGTGTCACGTCCTCATCAGCAATGCGGCCATCAGCGAGACATTCAGCAAGCGACGACTCGCAGTACTCCATGAAAATAAGAACACGGTCCCGATGGATTTCAACGCCATAATATTGCACGACGTTCGGATGCGACAGCATCTCCAACACAGTCATCTCATCTTTAATGCTCTTGAGAACACTCTTAATACCTTCCTTGTTGGTAATGCGGACCTCTTTCACGGCCATAGGTTCGAAAGTTTCCAGATTCTGAGCCTCATGCACGACACCAAAGGCACCAGATCCAATCTGTTTGCCAAGTTGCCAGCGCATCGAAGTGTTCGTGAGCGGGCTCGAAGCGAAGCTAAGGAACTCGAATTCAGTGTTGTTCTGATCAAGCACCTTTCCTTGTTTGTACATGCTCGAGCGCTGGTCCTCCAGGTCCTTGTACAACTCAAGCGCATGCTTGCGATTCGCCGCCATTATTTCGTCGTCGTCTTTCAGCGCGACGTTACTCGGAAGATGTGTATTGCGTATTCGGTTCTTATGATCCGTGAGTGTCGCAGCCTTTGATCGCGCGCCCATGATATCGAAGTGAGAGATGAGTAGAGTGATACCCTTGGAAACCTCTTTCTGCAATCGCTGGAACAACTCTTCTCGCACAGCCAAAATGTTAGCACCACGCGTCATTACCATGGCGAACTCAAGAGCTGTTACCGTCCATTTGAATGTCTTGTTCGAGCTTGGCTCACAATCCTCCGTTACGAATGATATCCATTCCACGCAAAGATCAAATAAGCGCACGATTACGTGGCTACGACGAGCTTCGCCTACCAGTCGGATTTGTCGCTGACCGAATTCCCGAGCAAAGGCGAGCATTGCCTGTACAGCATCTTGAACACCCCTACCACGCATTGTGCTACGGAACTCGATGCCTGAATTGATCACTGAGAACGCGACACGCAGAGCACTTTGGCTCATTCTGTGAAGTTCATACTGCACCTTTTCGAGATGCGAGCGCCGCGCAGCGGTGACCTCGAGTCGCGATAACTGAGGATACATCTCCTGGGCTTGACACACCTGCGCGTAGCCTCCTTGCGCCACCAAGCGAACTTGGCTAGCAAACACGGGCAGATCGTCGACGCCTATGTCCAGCTGGAATGTTTCACCATCCCACTGCAACGCTTCTTCGACAGAAAACAGTAAAATGACACCAGGGGCGCTCTCCTTTTCGCATTCCTTTTCTTTCTGCTCCTTATCAACATCTCGGTCTTTCTCCTTGGCAGACGATGGCGGAGGGCAGTGACCCATGAGCATGGTCTTGATGACCTCAGGCTGGTTTGCAAGATTGGGTGAAGCAAATGTATAAGTACCATGCCTCTCACTCGATCCCACAAACACAAGGAAAAACTTCTGGTCACGCAAGTACCGCAGGAATTCACGAGTCTTTGAGCGCGGCAAGCGCATCTCCATTGCGTTTTCATACGTGTCCGCGATCATCTTGTAGAGACGTAAAAGCTTGCGGTGGATGCTGCGAATGTTTTCGATAGTGGCAAGATACCAGCGCTGCATCTCAAGATTCGCGCTCTTCGGATCCTTCGGAAGCACAGTGGGACCCTTCATCTGATGGTACCAATATGCATGCAGACGGCTCAAAACACGCGATTGCAGGCTAGAAAACTGTTCTGCCACGGAGACATTTCCGCCGTCCACAAACTGACAGGTCTCGTTCAGAAAGCGAAAGTGGCCTTCGAGCTGCTCGATGTTCTTAAAGCTCCGGAAAAAGCTCATTGAAGTTCGCCCGCCCTCCAAATACTTGTTGGACAGGAGCTCCAAATAGAAACGGATACACCGAAGCATGGTCTTGTTGAATGGAACAATCTCACGCTTAGTGAAAATCCACCCCTTATCGAGAACAGGCTTTAACACACCGCCCTTCACAAAGTCCTCAATTAATGCACGACCGACGCGCATGTACATGGCAAATCGGGCAATTGCATCATCTATCATGACCATGGTTGGGTTTTGAATATGGCTAGCAGCAGTGAGCCGACTTTCGACAATCTCCTGAATGATTTTGACCGGGAATGCGATGATAGGACCCAGCCCAACGAAAAGTGGCATCCCCATTTCTAGAAGTCGCGTAGAGTACTCGAGGGTGCAAACGCGGGCGCGTACAATGAGGGGTAGTGTTACGCGCTTGAATCTGCTGTTGAACATTGTCTGCAAAGCACCCTCCTGCTTCATGAGCCGCTCCACTAATGTGAGTGCCTGTTCACCCTCTGTGCCCGGCGCGTCTGGTGGTTTTGTAGGGTCTGCTTCGAAGTTTCCGGTCCACTTCTGTAACAAGCTGAACTCTTGTAGGATTGAGTGCGTCATAGTGTACCAAGCAGTTAAAGCATCGACCCGCTCCTGAAACTCCTGGGACGCGTACATAGGCACGTATTCACCCATTGCCTTTCCACTGTGGAACAAGTTTTCACAGCGCTGTAGCATGTTGAGCAGGCCACCAACTTCCTCAAATAAGTCCTCGATGTTGTCATAGTAATTGCGGTGCAGTTTGAAGTGCATTATACGATCAAGCACATCTTGAACTCCACTACGGCGCGCGTTGAGTACTTTGTTCTGGTCCTTTACGCTGCGCCCGCACACGGCGGCTCTGAGTTCGAGCCACAGCTGGGCGTTGCCACCTTTGTTGTCACTGCTTTGCATACGCGTTTTCTCCATTGTAAAAACGTCACCGGTCAAAACAGTGGTAAGCATATTCTGCCAGTCTGCGCGCTCTAGAATGCGGGCCGTATTGGTGACGTCGCCCGGGTTGAGGGCCAAATCGGCCGGTTGCAGAGCCGAGGTGTTCTCGTCCTCCAGAGCATCCAAACCCTCTTCGTCACTTTCGAGATCGTGATCTTCGCCATCTAGCTGGCTTGAGCCCAACGCCTTACTGTAGTAGTCGTCAATGTTCGTACGCACCATTTGCAGGTACGCCTGTTCCTGCGCCATGTACTGGGCCTGACCACCCAGTGCAGGCTCCATCGGAGTAGACGCCGAGGAAGAAGTAGGCGAGGACCCGTTTGGCGTGTGGGCACTACTGCCGGCGTCGCTCTGCGGAAACATGTCCGGCATCGGCGGCCGGTCGAGCTCCTGAAGGCCAGCCTCGGAGCGCGAATAGCTCCTTGTTCGCAGCATCTGCGACGCGATTGACTGCGTGCTAGTCTGCCGCGTGAACGGGGGCTTTTGCATACCTTTCGCAAAGTCGCTTTCCCCTTGAATAAACTCTCCGTGCCTAGCGTGTGAGCATGCGCTGCCGGCCGGTTTAGTGTGTTCGTAGTCAGAAAGGATCACTACTTGATACGGTCACGTTGGGCAAGGACTTTCGGTGGCGCGACGAGCGCGTCGGCGAACGCGCCGACTCTTCGGCCCGCGGTAGTGCTGTAGTGCCCTTAGTGCAAGATATATGCGACGCCGTTTTGGTATATATACCTTCTATTCATTCGATCTATGTATACCCCCTCGACCTCTTGAAGTCCTGCGTCCCGGGCGGGGATATGCAACTTCCCAATTTGGCTTATCTAGCTAACCGCCGAGAAACACACACACGTCACCTGCAGGTCTCCTCCCCTCGCTTTTCTTTTTTTTTTTTTAATCGCGGCCTCTTTGGTTTGTAAGTATGCCTTACCGAGCTGTATTAGCACACCGCGCCTGGGTCATGTCAAGGAACGAATTTGATGTATATATGCCTCTAAGAGTCAGACTAAATGACTTTAGTTTTCTCTATAAATCTAGCGTGTTGTCACTGACATTAAGCAAGCCTGCCGTACCAGCTGGTGCCAAGCCAAACCTTGTTCAATCAAGGCTAGTGTTGGATAAGTGGAATACATGAAGAAGTCCCACCCTCATTCGTGTAGTTACACGCGGTGCTGCGAAGGACGACGGTCTAATTAGCGTCGATTTACCATAGCCATCACGCTCAGCCGTGCTCGCGTCCCAGCATGCCCTTGCCCCGCACGACGGAGTTTCGTAACACACAGCCTGAAAGACAGCCGCGGCGTTCTTTCTGGGCATCATCGTACACGAAACCGCCCGCACCGGCACCGGAGGGATTTCAATGCGGGTATGTTAACTACTCACGCCAATCTTGATGAATGCATTGAGCGGATCCTGCTGCGACGCGAGCTGCTCCCCGAGCCTGTTATTGGCGCGCTTTGCCACAGCGTAAAGGACCTACTCATCAGGGAGAGCAATGTTGTACATATCTCTGCACCAGTTACCGTGGTGGGAGACATTCATGGTCAGTTCTACGACCTGCTTGAAATCTTCAATATAGGGGGTAAGTGCCCCGACACGAATTACCTCTTTTTAGGCGACTACGTGGACCGTGGGCTGTTCAGCGTGGAGACGATAACTCTTCTCGTGTGTTTGAAGCTGCGGTATCCGAGCCGGATCTGGCTCACGCGCGGTAACCACGAGTCGCGCGCCATCACCCAATCCTACGGGTTCTACACAGAGTGTGTGCGTAAGTACGGAGGAGCGCAGGTATGGACGCACTTCACGAACATGTTCGACTACCTCACGCTTTGTGTAGTCATAGACAACTCCATTTTCTGCGTGCATGGTGGCCTCTCGCCGTCGCTGCAGTCGACAGACCAGATCAAGGTCATTGATCGGTTCCGCGAGATTCCGCACGAGGGACCGATGGCGGATCTTGTCTGGAGCGACCCTGACGAAGCACGGCCCCAATTCAGCATTAGCTCGCGTGGAGCGGGCTATACCTTCGGTTACGACATTGTCAAGGTGTTTCTTGAACGCAACAAGTTCAGCCATATTCTGCGCGCCCACCAGCTATGCCAAAAGGGCTATGAGGAGTTATTCGACGGTATGTTGAGCACAGTCTGGTCTGCGCCGAACTACTGCTACCGGTGTGGAAATCTGGCTTCTGTGCTCGAGCTCGACGAGAATGGCAACCGCCATTTCAATGTTTTCGACGCGAGCCCTGAAAACGAGAAGCACATCAAATCGTCGGCTCAGTCTGTGGTTGTTGACTACTTTTTGTGAATTGAGTTTGCCTGGCTGCCCCGGAACTGCTTTGCATGCGCGGCCTCGCGGGCGCTACTGTTACACTATGTTTGCCCTGTATTATATCTACCGGCCGGTTTCGGCGCAACACAAATAGATTAGTTGCATTTTCTCTAGGCCTAGGCGTCTTATTTCAAAGCGCTCTTCATCGTAATTTTGGGACCTTATACTCTATTATCTGACTGCTAGGCGGCGGGCGGTCTAAGCGCTCTATGGACATCTACATCCATGTGTGCCTCGGGTTAGGGGTACATCCGTGATGCGTTGTAGGGAGAGGCCGGCCGTACGGTCGGTCCCACGCGGCACTACCCTATCTGATTTGGCGTGTGGGGTAAGCCACGTTCCGGTGCCCAAATAGTATCGCAGCATTACCCACACTACAACTCACTTCGCAAATGTCTATTCTCGTTGTGGGCGCAGGCATTATGGGTCGCGGCATAGCGTTCGTGGCGGCAGCCCAGGCCGAGCGCAACGTCGTCATTGTCGACGCCAGTCCGAAAGTTCTGAGCGATTCGACTGCGTATTTCATCAAGCTCGCCGAGAGATCTGGCATGGATCCCAACACGATTACAGCACGAATTGTGCCGAAGTCTTCTATACAGGAAGCATTTGAGTATGGGAAGTTCGACTTTGCAATTGAAGCAGTGCCTGAGAAGTTCGAGCTCAAAAGAGCTGTCTTTCAAGAGTTGGCCCGATACGCTGGCCCTGATACTGTGCTCGCAACAAACACGTCCAGCATTCCCGTCACCAGTATCGCTGACACCTTAGGGCCGAAAGAGCGTGTCATCGGGATGCACTTTTTCAACCCAGTGCCTGTTATGGATGGACTTGAGGTCATCCGTACCAAGTACACCGACGAGAGCGTCATAGACCGGACAATTCAGCTTGGAAAACGCATGGGGAAAGAGGTCACGCTGTGCAGGAAGGATATTGCCGGCTTCATTGTGAACCGCATTCTCACTGCGCAAATTCTAGAGGCTACGAGTCTGCTAGAACGCGAGGCTGGGACACCAAAGGAGATCGATGGCATCATGAAGCATGCTGCTCGCTCTCCGATGGGCCCATTCCGGCTGGCAGATCTGGTAGGGCTAGACACCGTTTTGTCGCTCATGCAGGTTATTTACGAAGATTCGAACCAGGACCCTCGGTATAAGCCGAGCGTTACTGTCGAAAGGCTTGTCTCTGAGGGCAAATTAGGTTTCAAGACTGGCGAGGGCTTTTACAAGTACGCTGACAAGCACGCTAAACTCTAGTATGGAGACAGACTGATAGACTCTATAAATTCACTGGAAAAGCTTCAGAACAGAGTCCATCTTAGTGCACATCTCTTCATATTCACCCTCCGGGGTGCTCAAAACGGTCACGGCGCCGCCGGCACCAAGTCGCCACAAGGCCGGTGGATCTTTCGCATACTTGAAAAGCGACCGGATCACTACGCTCCAGTCACCCGTATCATTGATACTCCAGTATCCCTGGACGCCGCTGTACAGGCCACGCGGCACGTCCTCAAGTGTTTGCAAGATCTCAACCGACCGCTTCTTGGGGGCTCCTGTCATGGATCCAGGTGGCAAGCTCTGTGTCAGAACATCGAAACCGCCGACAGCCGACTCGGGTTCAAACGTCGCTTCTACGCTTGTAACCAGCTGATACACAGTCGCATACTCTTCGACTCCCATAAGCTGCGGGCACGTCACATTCGTCAGTAAATGGCCCAAGTCATGGCGAATCAAGTCAACGATCATCAAGTTTTCAGCCTGCTCCTTCGGCGTGCGCAGGATTTGTGTCGCCTTCTCTAGCGTCATGCTGGGCTCTTTACGAACCGTACCTTTAATGGGCCGGAACTCGCACCTCGTGTCATCCCAGGTCATGAACCGCTCAGGAGATGTCGCCACGAGTATGTCGTCAAACGCCATATAGCCGCAGTACGGCGCCGGGTTCACCTCGACCAGGTTTTTGAAGAGCTCCCACGGCGTGGGGATGGGCTCCGCAAACTCGAGGCGTCCCTGACAGGTCATGCATAGCTCGTAGGAGTCTCCAGCATGCAGCGGGTCAAAACACTGCGCTACCTTGACCTGATACTCCTCGGCCGAGGGGCGAGTGAAGCTCTTTTTGGTCAAAGGGTTCACTCGTGAGTCCTTTGACTCTACGCCTTGCCCACCAGCAGCATTTCGAGCTTTAGCAACAGTCGCCTCGACCCACTGAGAGGAGCCCACAAAGAACGTTTTCCTCGACTCTTCATCTATGAGGACGGCCCGGTCGATGTATACGAAAGAGACATCACTGTTGGCCTCTGAGTTCATTGGCTCATCATCACACACGGTTTGAAGGCATCCACCCTCGTACGTGATGTAGCCGACAATACCACCAAGAAATGGGAGATTGTGCACGTTCTGGCGTCGCACTTCCTTTGGCAAGAGCCTGGGGCCCATGAAGGAGGCTACATGTTGCCAGATGTTGCCCGAGGTCTCAGCAGAAGGTGCTCGGCGCAAAGGACCCTCGTAGATCTTGTGGCCCTTCGAGCGAATATGCGGCGTGCGCCCGTCCTCTAGCTCTCCGAAGATCGACCATTTACCAGGAACAGCTGACGAGTTCAGCAGAACAAAGTCGTCCAGAGCAGCGCTCACCTGCCGCCAAGAGAAGTATTCGTTAGAGCGGAACACGTTAGGGAAAGCAGCTTGCGGCTCCTTGGATTGGAGCAGTGGATCGTAGGTCACGGCCAGCGCGCGCGGGATGTTGACGGCCTCCACCGTGCGATGTGCCGCATTGAACGTCGTCGCCATGGACCAGAAATTGCGCACAAGCTGTTCGCCGTATTGAGAAAGCACACTTTCCGGGTGAAATTGGACAGCCCACAGTGGGAGGGTAGGATGATACACAGCCATTTCGGCTGAATCGTTCGCCGCCGTCGCGCTAAGCGTGAGAGGCGTCGAGGTGCTCGAGGTACACAACGAATGATAGCGCACAACCTCAAAGTTCTGTGGGACGTCCTTGAACATTGGCGAGTCGTCATGGCGCAGAGCCGAGACGCGTCCGTGCTGCGGCGGGCTCAATCGCATAACAGATCCACCAAACGCCTGAACCATGCTCTGATAGCCGAGGCATACGCCAAACACAGGGACGCTTGTCTCATTTAGAATAAGATCCCAGAGCTCGGGCAAGACGCCGTGATCAGCCGGCTTCCCCGGGTCTCCAGGACCAGGTCCCAAGATGATAGCTTGGACAGAGGGTAAAATGCTGTGCAGCTCGGCGCGCGTGAGTTGATCATGGTGGCACACAGTGACGTCTGTACCATCGCACGCAGTCACAACCAGCTGTTTCAGATTGTAGGAAAAAGAATCGTAGCAGTCAATGAACAGAATCATGGAATTGAGTAGTTAGCAGTGAAAAGCGGAGCAGCAATTGGGCTTTTATGGTGCCTTAATGGGGCTCAACTCGGGCTTAGCCGGTCTCAGATGGCGACACCCCACGCAGCTCAGCGCCCCTGCGTTTCGGGCTTGTCTTGGTGGTTCGGTAGGGGTATGGGCAAAAAAAGTTTCAGCTTTCTCCAGTGTCTCGCAGTGGACGTCTCTGCTTGGGAGGTATAATAACATGCAGGTCATGGGCGCTGAAGGGCATGTGATTACGAAGCGTAAGCATCGCCCATAATATTGTGATCAAGTCTCGGCTTTTTCAAGAGAACCCCAAGAATGAAGCCATCGCCCGTGCAGCTGCTGCTGCGCCCCTGGCAGAAGAACCGCACGCGGCAACCGTTCTATGGCCTCACAAAGTCCGGAAATAAGCGCTGGTCCTTGTCGACGAAGCAGGGTAACAAGAATATGTACAAAGGCACGGGCTCGACCGGCGTGGGCCGATGGACAAACAAGGGCACCTACCAGATAAATTGGGAAAAGGTGCGGACATTTGTAGTGCCTGCAAACATGGAATCCTCGGAGCTGAAGCCGCTCGTGGACCCGACGACTCCAAACATCCGGAACCACTACCAAGGGTTCAAGGGCGCCACGGACCCGAAGCTGCATCTGCGCAAGGTAATGGAGTTTGTTGAGCACGGGACCGAGGACAGCCCCGCCATGGAGAGACAGGACGGCTGGCGCGAACGAGGCTGAGCAGTTACGGAGTATTGTACATAGGTGACGAGCGCGTCACATCAATGATTACGCAGAAGCTGGCTTAGCATCTGCAGGTAGTAGCACATGTTAGACACAGTAAAAGGAGTCTGTGTAACGCCGGTTTTTCACGCCTACATATCGGCTTTTAATGCCGAACCGAGACGCCGCATCGGTTAGCAGCATTTAAGTGCCGCTTGGCAACCTACACGCGCACGTGCCTGGTGCATGATATTCGGGCGGCCTCCGCCGCAGCCATTTCTGCGTTTGGGTACCGGATCAGACGGACGTAACGGGTTTTTCTGCCAAGTGAGTCTTTGGCCTGGCGTTTGTTGCCGTTGCGTATCTCATTAATGTCGTATGCCTTTGCGAATTTGGCGACCGCATCACGAAGAGCATTCCAGCGATGATCACGTCGAAGTTGATTCAAAGGCGCGCAGCGCGGGCAACGGAACATCGCGTGCCGAGAGCCCTCACGACGATGGCGACTTTCCTATAGAGCTGGACTATAATAATCCTCGTAACTCACACAGTGACGACGATGATGATGACGACGACGACGACGATAGCAGTAATGCACCACATGGCCTTGACAGACGCGGGCGCCGGTTACTGCGCGAGAACGCGAAGGCTGAAGACTATGCAGACAGCACTGAGAGGCTGGATGAGAAATTGCGGTACGACAAGGCGAAGGCGCAACGTGAAGCCTTCCTCTTCTTTCTAGTCAGGGGAGCCATGCACAGCACACCTGCGCCTGCAAGTAATCCCAAGTCAGTCTATTTCTCTACCCTCTTTCAGCTGGCGACGCCGTTTGGCCTGCTCGGCAATATGGCGTCTGTCATAAGTCTCTGCGACCATTGGCGCATGGACTCCGCCGGCCGTACGATTACTGACAAGTGGTGGGTTCTCTTCCTGAACTCACTGGCACTTGCATGCGGATGCATTGCCAATGTGGTTCTTTTCCTCCACGCCGAGCGCTGGATGCGCCGCCATGGGAGCCTTGTGATCGTGTGCGTGCTGTACGTGTCGGCGACATGCATCTATATGGCAATTCTTGGAGCCACGCAAGTTGTGTACTTCCGCCGTCATAACCACGTTTTGCATAGGACATCTGGCTACTGGCACGCCGTATGTGCATCAGCACTTTACTTCTTCTCGGCGCTCACGATTGTGGCGAACCTGCTGTATTTTCGCAAAAAAAAGTGGAACATGACAATGTCGAGGAGGCAGCGTCGAATTATGATACTATGTTCGTTTTTCATCGTATGGATTGCTGTCGGCGGCGCGACATTCCAGCCGCACTCGATGATCAACATTGCATATTCGGACGCAACTTACTACTGCATCGTCAGCTGCCTCACATTGGGCTACGGCGATTTTGCCCCGGAAAAAACGCTGCCCCGTGCTCTTGCCATACCATATATCTATATCGGATTGGTGCTTGGCGGTCTCGCAACTCTTTCCATTTTTCAAGCGAGCTTGTCGAGTGCTCGCAGTGAATCCATCGCGACTCACGTTGAGCAAAGGCGGTACGAAGCTCTGGCAGCTCCCATACAAAACGAACAACAAAGCTTCGACACGATGCGAACGATATTGCGACAATCAAGGGAGCGATCGATCATGTATCGTGCGGTGATCACCACTTCGTGGCTCATCATCTTCTGGCTTATTGGTGCCCTCATTTTCAAGTATACTGAGGGCTGGAACTACTTTGATGCGTTTTACTACGTCGCTGTGTCATTAGCCAGCGTCGGTTACGGCGACTTAACGCCAAAATCGACTGGCGGTCGATCTTTTTTCGTTTACTGGGCCATGCTGGCCGTGCCAACGATGACAACTGCTGTTTCGGATTTAAGCGCCGTGGCCATGCAATGGGTGCAAGCAATACGAGTGCTGGAAGAAAAATGGCGCGTGTTCGGAATATCTAGCGCGTATCGATGGTACAAGGAGAAGCGTAGTCTGCATGCCAGTAAAGGCGAGGTAGATGAGGAGGCAATGCACAGCGTAAATGAGCGCCTCAAGTCCGTGGCTGGTGAGCTGCCGAACCGAGATCGTTGGTACACGATCACGCGGTTAACGGCACTACCGAAGGACGCTACATTCACCTTCGAGACTTGGCATACGGTTGTGTGCGAAATATTGGGCGTCAGTGACCTACCGGCCGATTTCTGGCTTTCTGACATGTCTCCCATTCGCATTCCCGAGTTCAACGAGCGCCAGTTCGTCTTGCTCGCAGCGCTCAACATGCTGCGGCTTTCCATGCCTGAGACCGAGGCAGAGTCATTGTCCCAGAATGGAACCTCGGAGCACTCAGATACGAATAGCACAGTCACGAATAGCGATGCGGCGAAACCCAAGCAGACTCCTTGACTATTTGGCGTAGCGACATATCACTGACCGTCGTTGCTACGTTTTTACGTTATAATAATAGATACGGTACTCATAGAAATTGCGGAGTTGATCCGCGCTCTTCAATACATATAATGCAAAAAGGACTAGTTGTAGTAAAGCTCCATCATCGACTGGTCGTGAATTTCGTAGTCGGCTAGCGTGATATGATCCTTATACGTCATGTAACCCTTTTTCAAAATTATACGGTCTGGAAGCGTTCCCATTTGCAGCGCCAACACCTTCTTGAAATCCCCGACGCGATCCTCAGGAAGGCACTTAACTCGTACTTTCCGCCCAACCCGGTCGTTGCATATGACCTCGATCCATTCCTTCATGAACTTGGAGCACCGCCGTGGTGGCACCGGACAGTGAATGGCGGCGGTACAACGCTGCTAACTAAGCAACAGGGGCTTGTAGCTCACGCCCGCTCTAGGGCCGCACTAGTAGTGCCTCAATTCTGAAAAATGCACCTGTTGAGCGGCGACGCCATTCTGATTCAACCAATGTAAGCATGTATTATCTAGTTTTTTAACAACTCGGTACTAGGAGTGATAATTTAATGAAGCAACTGGAATGCGTTGACGTCATTTAGACTCCCCTGACTGACGCAGCTTTTTTTTCGGGTGGCATACTGCTTAACCAACCGTGAGGGTGTCGCCATCTAGCGTATACTCAGGAATCTCGAGGTTCAAAGGTGCAGGGCCCTTGCGGATGCGGCCAGAAATATCGTAGTGCGAGCCGTGGCACGGGCAGAACCAGCCTCCAAAGTCGCCACTTTCGCCAATAGGCACGCAACCAAGATGTGTGCAAATGCCAATCATGACCAGCCAGTGCGGGTCCTTAACACGCTGCGAGTCGGTCTCGGGATCACGCAGCGTCTTGATGTCAACGCTGTTCGCCTCGTCGATCTCGTGCTGCGAACGGTGGCGCACGAACACAGGCTTGCCTCGCCACTTCACAACCAGGTTCTTGCCCACGGGGACGTTCGCAAGGTCAACCTCCACCTTTGCCAGTGCAAGCACATCCTTCGATGCGCTCATTGTCTTCAAAAAGTCCTGCACGGTGTTGCGCGCCGTCACAGCCGAGACCAGACCCAGCGAGCCAATCATGAAGTAGCTAAGGTTCCGGTTCGAGTCGCTGTTGCGCTGCGGCTTGAGGTCGTCGCTGTAGTCCGGCACATCAAAGTTGCTCGCGCCGCCCACAGGCTTCTCATGCTTCGTGGCAAACGAACGAGCCGCAGCAGCAAGCGGCATGCCGGCCGCCGCGCCGGGTGCAACGCTGAACCGCTGGAAGGTCTGCAAGGTCCTCAGCATCGATAGATGGTTGGTTGTGTGGTAGAATCGAAACACCTCCGGTTTTACTCGCTCTCGTAAGCGTTCTTTGGGATCAGGAATTGCCAGATTGTGGTTGGCGAACTCCACACCTGTTGATTGGTCAGCGCCATGTGCTACCACTTACTGTTACCGTTCCGGCTGGAGCCGCATTTGCACGCGTAAGATGCAAAGCGCAACGCGGAACGTGGACGCGGGCGTTGCCGCCGGCATAGTTGCTGGCGGTAGGGATAGCAGACTGTTCGCGGGCTTTTCCACGATACAGGTTCTTGTGTGGACTCCACATATATCATAACCCTGGATTTCTCTGTTAGTTCCGCTACGTTCTTTAATTGATACGGCTGCCGCCACACGCCATGCCACCATACCTATATACTGCATCGCACAACAAACCAGGTGTGCAACGCATCGATCCCAAAGGGATCGTAATGCAGGGTCACTTAGTGCGAATGTCTCCCGAAGTAGCGGCCGCGCATGTGCTTCGCGCACTCGCGAAGTGTTCATTTGTCGTATAGTCTCGTAATATCAAGGCTGATTTCTACAATTTTTGGTTTTTAAGTCGGCATTATTTCCAACGCGAGTGTCAAGTGTATACACGGCACAGGCTGTGCTCGTTTACCGCCTCATGATACGAAACGTATAATAAATAGTTAGCCATGCGGCCCCACATCAATCGCTTTTATCTTCCTCTTCTGCTTCAAGCTGCTCTTCACGTCGCGCGGTTGGAATCCTGGGTCTCTCATCAGTAGCATCCGAGCCGTCGCGTAGCTCCTGCACAGTACCGAAAGGAACAGTCTTTGGCACAAGCGGACCTAGAAATCCCAGTTCATAGTTGCTGCTGGCTGCTTGAGCAAAGTCGCGGTATCCGATGCGCTGGCGGCCCTCTGCGCGGGCTACCATCAGTGCCTGCTCCGCAAAGTGACCAATAAATAATTGCGACGCGGCTGCGACGTGCTGAACGGCCGCGTTCGAGACAGCCATGACCTCAGGATCCTCCTTCATGATCCGCTTTACCCGCGCAAGCGGGACTTTGGCTGGCTGCATTCGCTGTCCAACAAGCTCTGAGGTACGCGTCGCGGCTTTTTGACAGCAGTCGAGCCTTGTGAAGATACCGTGTAATTGAGACGCGAAACTGGGCACGGGTGTACGCAGTAATGGGCACATGACCGACCGGCCGTCTCGCGCTTAGGGGGGGGGCTGTAAACACTACGAGGCATCTGGCGCACGCGACGTCAACACTAAACAGTATGCCGGACCTCTTACGCAGTATGTTTCCAATATCCATATTGAGTAGACTCCTGTATGCCACCGAAATGCGCCTCTAAAGCTGCCATCTCATTTACCCTAGCCCGTGCCACATTATGCCACATTATGCCACATTTCTTACCTTGTTGGGCCCGAAGCGTCCATTGCATCGCGGTCGATGCCGCCCAGCCCGCATAGCTTCCTGATTTACGCTACTGCGCTTCACGAGCGGCACGCAGATGTGCAGGCCTCGCGAACGATCGCTCAAACAGCCCTCGTTGCAGTCGTGCGGACAGTCAAGCAGACTTCTCGTCTAACTCTCCAGCTATATAAGGAGCTCAAATCTCATCTCAAATATCCCCTACCTTCTTTTAACTTGCCGTTCTTGCTCACATGAAACACGTCGTTGGAGCTCTTGGTGCTGCCCTAGCATTCGTATCCGCAGTTAGTGCCCAAGAGGCCAATGCTGAGCTGAATGTGGAGAAGCGTGATAACTGTGGCCAGCCTATTGTTCTTCAGGCTGCCGCTCCGGCTCCCTGCCAGCCTCAGTTTCAGGTTCAGGCTGCTCCTCCCTGCCAGCCTCAGGTGCAGGTGGTTCAGCCTTGCCAGCAGCAGGTGCAGCAGCCAGTTCTCGTGCAGGCTAACCAGCCCTGCGCTCAGCCGGTCATGGTTCAGGAGCAGTACACGCCGCCCCCCGTTATTTACCAGCAGCCGGTCTATCAGCAGCCAGTTTACCAGCCGCAGCCCGTTTACCAGCCGCAGCCTGTCTACCAGCCGCAGCCTGTTTACTACCCGCAGGCTCCCCCCTACGAGGACGGCGGAAGTGCCTGCTACTCGCAGATTGGCAACGGGCTGGCTGGTGCTTCTGGCCGGTTCCTGCGTTACATCCTGTGCCCGTGGTCGTACTTCGGTGATTGCTTTGATGAGGGTGAGGCGCCTAATCCTGCGTACCCGCAGTACCAGCCGCAGCCGCAGTACGTGCCGCAGTACGTGCCGCAGTACGTGCCGCAGTACGTTGCTCCCTCTCCTCCTCAGCCTCAGGCGCCTCAGGGGCAGTGGTACTACAACGTCGTGCCAGTGCAGAGCCCCCAGAACGCCGTCCTTCAACCGGTCCACTCCTCCCTTGTCCCTGACTACGGGCTGCCTAACGGCTATGGAGTGGGCACGACGAACGCTGTTCCTTGCAACTGAGCCAATCCTTCTACTACCGCTAATTTGTCCTATCAGTAATATCTCTAATACACGTAAGATTTTTTACACTACTTTCTTTGCTGATGTCTTCATTTCTTTTTCTTCCCGCGCACTGCACTACCCTTGGAACTCTTTGCCGACTTCGAGCCCTGTTTTGAAGACGCGACGCTCGTTCCAATCTGAATGCGTGACACTGCAACTGCCTGTTGAATCTCGGTCGACTTCAAAGCCTCAGCCAACTGTTGCTCGCGAGCAGAGGGTGGGGTTGCACCGGTGTTCAAAATGTGCTTCGCAATTTCGTTCGCCGCTTTGCCCTTCTTGAGGGTACCTGGTACGATCTTGAGCTTGTATTGCATCTTTTGAAGGCTTGACCAAGGTGCAAACATAGGCACGGCACCTATAATCGGCTCCTCCTCTTTGTATGTGCTCAAAAGGCCTGTAGGAAAGGGAGTAGGCTCAGCTGGACCACTCTCTGCGGCAATTCGCGCAAGCTCTGCAGCGCGCCGCTTATCCTTGCGCTGTTTCTGTGCATCTTGCTGCGCCTTGCGCGTGGTCTCGATTCTTTCTTTCTCTTCGGCTTTACGCTGCAAGCCCTTCAACGTACCAAGCCGTTCCATGGCCTGAAGGCGGTCCTCTTCATCCTGAGCCTGATACTTAAGCAACTTCTTTTTGCGGCCACGCACCTTTTTCGGCGCCATCACTTGGCCACTTCGCTGTGACGAGGCAGAAACTGACTCCGAACGATCCGCTGGCTGGTCGTTTGGCTCGCCGTTTTCATCAGAGTCCGACTCAGACCCAGAACTCCCATATTCGCCATTTTGATCTTCAGACTGAGACTTGGCCTCCACCTCGCGTTTCTCCATAAGTTCGGCATGGGCTTTTTCTGCGACTTCGTCAACGGAAGGCTCAGTGGCTGACTGGCGAGCCTTTGCCTCATCACTTCCGAGATCGCGCTCCGGTTCAGGAGGCGGGGGCGGACTAGCGCGGGCACTGGTATCCGAGCTGACCGGCTCCTCAGAATCACTGCTCGACTCTGAGTCGGTATCATCACCAGAGTCGGCCTGGGTATCCGGGAAATCGTCTGAGTCGAACTGGGTGTCAGGAAAGTCTTCCTCGCTATCTTCGTCCTTGGAAGCTTGGTTTTCCTCGTCATCGTCCGAGTCTAGATTTGTTTCACACTGCCACAAGTAAGTTATGCCCATGTCAGTTGGTGTTGGCGGAATCCATGCTCGCTGGGTAATAAGTCGCACGTCACGGAGCGAGATAGGGTCCCCCGCCTCGTTAACACGGGGTACCTGTTTACGCGTGAGCATCCAACACGGGGACTTCATTTTGGCCTCCCAAGCCTTCGTGCTTGTTGCGACACAGAAGGCAGCTACCTGCAGAAGAGACTGCGGTGGGATGTCGTTCTTGCTGGGGTTTTTTACAACAAGAAGGGCTGCTTCAGGCGCCTCGCTACACACGATTACGTCGCCCTCTTCAAAGTAACGGCGCAAAAGGATATCATTTTGAGGCTCGTCGCGGCCACCAATTACGAGCAGTTGAGAAGTCGTAATGAACCAGTAAAACTTTTCGAACCAGTATGGTGTCCTTATCGCATGAAGCTGACTTGAAGTACCTTGGCTCTTGTGCTTTGCCAAATTCAGCTCCAAATCACGCTTGATTTTGATCTCTGCAGACTTCAGCGCCCTCGACGCATGCTGTTCGGTTTTCTCGATCTTGGCACCGGCAGATCGCTTCACCTCGAAGTAGTCCCGTGCATTAGCGAACGCCGACTTGTCCAGGTTTACACTGACCTTGAGACCACTTAGCAGCAATGTTATTTGTGAGCTCTGTAACTGCAGCGAGTGAATAATTTGAGCCACATTATTGCCTTTCTCCTTCTCGAGCCGGATCAGCTGCTCTGCATCGCCCCAGTCGACACCTTGGTCCACTAGGGCCTTAACGGCACTTATAGCAGCTTCTACAAGATCGGCGTGTTCTTGCAGGGCTGTGCCACACTCGGCGTTTTGCGCGGCCTGTTTCTCAAGGACTTCAACGCGCTTCTTGCGCTCGTTTCGCGCGGCCTCGAGCCTTGACTCTGCAATAGCAAGCAATTGGTCGTGCTTGTTAACCTGTTTGTCCAGCAGAATGGCCCCAAAATACACATCCACCGTCTCGTTATAGCTTGAGTGTTCCTCAACCGGGCTATTTGGGCTTGTGAGATCAAAGTACTCGCGGAAAGGCTCGAACTCTAGTGAGTTGCCCTCACCGTCTCGCAAGATATATCCCGGGGTCTTTCCTGTGTTATTCATAAGCGCATGCGCGGCTTCCAAAGACTTTTGAACAGCACTTTTAATTTTGCCGAATTTCTCAATCGCCTCATCATGGTCTAACTTAACCTTTGGGTCAAGGCCCTCCACCCTAAGATAGTACTCTAGCAATGAAGACGAGGGATCTGAAACTTTGGAATAAAGTGTCTTCCCGAGCTTGTCCCTCACAATCCACGCCTGCAGATCTTCGTCCGCGGGCATAGCCTGCAACGGCGTCGTTTCTGTCAATGCGAGTGGGTAAGTCTCGCCAATCTGCATACTCTGGTGACTAGGACCCACGTCGCGAACCACTCGGAAGAGGGTGAGGATCTTGTGCTCATTGTTCAACAGAATAATATTACCACCGGAGAAGAACTCGAAAACGAGGAAATATTGGCCCTCTGAGAACGTGATCACCATCAGGCGGCTAGACGGAGCCACCCAAAAGGACGACGCACGCCGAGTCTTCAAATATTTGCGCAACTTCTGAACAAAATGCGACGGCTGTGGCGTAGACTCGTGTTGATACTTTGTGAGGTGGCACCTAAGTCCTGGGTCTACGAGCACGAACCGCTTACCAGACTGCGTACCCTCGGCATCGAACTTGAACATGAAGTGCCGGTTGCTGCTCTCGAGTGAGTACACGTTCTGCAGCCGGCAGTTAGTCAACTCTGCGGCCATCTCATTACAGATGAGCCGCAGATCCAAGTAACTAAATCTCTGCTTCATGGCTTATTGTAGCGAGATACTCAGTTCACAGCGGTTGCTGAGCTTCAAGCTGATGCTTCTGTTCGTTAGGTTTCGATGTGGAAGGGCTAGTTTGTGGTTTGTCAGCTGACTGCACATGATACTCGGTTGACAAAGACACACCGCGTCTGATGGCGGCTGCACTAATTAGCGAGAATTTGGAGATCAAATGCACGAGCTGTTGTTCCCTATTTGCTGCTTAGCGGTGGCTATTTATAAAGTTTAAAGTAACCGAAGCGTATCCTCATATATTAGGATGAGCGGTCATTTTTCCTGGCTCTTTCAACTACAACATGAAAATTCTCTCTGAGACACACGAAGTCGCCCAGCGTTAGTGGTGAAATCTGAGGCTTGGTGGCGATAAGAAGTCTATTTTTGCATGTGCACCTGTCATCCCAAAGCCGATAGAGTAACAACCCTCGCCCTCAGGATCCTAGTTACGCGCAAGCAACATGCCCTGGCGTGCTGCGGTGGATACTATCGACTGAGCTGGCACCGCTGAACCGCCGCGTCGGTACCTGGGTCTCTATGAAGCATGAGCGGGCTCGCCGCTTGGCGGGCAGCCGAGCTGCACCGCTGCCGTCGAATAGCGATGTCGCTGCAGCGATCGGGCGCGCGCCAACGCCTGATGGTGTCCGTACACCGACTGACGCCGATAGCGCGAAAAACGCCAACTCAGAGACCGCAATTGGTGCTGCAGGTGAGTCCAAAGAGTGGGCCACTTCCCAGGAGCCTAGGCGAAAACTCCAGTCGCCGCCTTTTGTCGCGAAGCGCCAGAGTGGGGGAAACTTTAAAGGCGACCCTCTAGCCTCATTGTTCATGCAACCAAAGGATTTCGTGAAACTAAGACAAAAGGGTATCGTACGATGGCGTCTCAACAACTGGGCTCAAGACCTTCTACAGTACACACAAGCTCAGCGAGCCGCGAAGACGCGAACAAACGCTCTCATCGAGCTTAGCACAGCGGAACTGGCAAATCCGCCGACACTGCCTATTAGACTGGACTCGAAAATCACGCCGATACTGCCTCCGGAAGGACAGAGCCTCGTTCTTGGCATCTGCGTCAAGGAGAAGCCAACAAATTGCCTCAACATGACCGACTAGTACAGGCCTCAACTCAATTGTACGGACCGCGCTCCCTTCCTGCCCAAAAGTAGATTCCAATACCACGGACGTTCTTCTCGTGATATTAGTGTCTCCTCCAAATAGATCGTTGAGAAATTTATATAAACTCAGTGCTCTCTTTCCTGATGCAGCTGCGTAAGCGCGGGTTACGTCCACGCTGGTTGTTATGTTACAGCAGGTCTCCCTCCATGAATGACCCCTCGGTCGGTTAAGCGTAGCGCCCCCTTTCGAAAATGTGCTCCTTTCAAAAGAGGTCATCAATGCATTGCGACATGTGTACTCACTGTAACATTGTGCCCGTGGGAACTTCACCGTGAAGACACTAGGTTTTGATTGAGTGCGGTAAACAGAGCGAGAGTTTCAACTCCTGGGGACCTGGGGACATGTCGCAGAGCTGATATCCACTTACCATCGCGTAAGAACTCGTCGCGCAAATCTTGTGTCTCACAGTGGTATGTCGCTTGCCCGACGCTAACAAGACACTGGATAAAACGCGTTGAATTGTACGTTAATGAGATAGCATGTCTATATTTTCTTACGGTACGCAATGCGTCTGGTTACGCGGAATCTTATGGATGCGACTTTACGCCTGCGAAAGTCTTGGTACGGCTCCATTATCAATGTTCACAGTTGGAGGTCACCATGGCTTGTATGCAAGGAAGCTATAGCCTAAGTTTGCACCTCAAGCAGGCCTTCTGTGAGCTGATTAGGCTGTACATGTGATTCACGTGAGACGTCATGCGTTACTGACAAGTCCGGCCCCCGCGCTTTGAGGGGTCATTGCTCCCTTACCTGAGAAGGCTGCGAGCCTTTTTTATGTGAGCACAATAAGGCAGTGTGTTGTCTCGTAATCTACGCGGCCGGTAGAGTCTGCTAGTAATTCGTGAAACCCCGTCCCGCGAGGAAGAGCATAGGCTTGTTAAACGATATGACATGAAACGATAAAGGAACTCAGCAATTAAGTATTATTCAAAGAGGCAAGCAGTGTGGGCGGGCCCCCTTCCCTTCTCCCCCCGCGGAGCGGGGCTGCACGACTTATCGACGTATCTTTCTCGACGCCAAAGTCCAGGGTCACGAGTTACAAATGCCTGCATGAGAATGCGGCCCTCGCCCACAAAGCTGGTTATCTTTTACGAAAGTTATACGATAAGACAAAGGGACAAGGCAATCAAAGAAAGGAATACCACCGTTGTCTCATTTATAGTTCACGAATCTTTAGAATACTTTTTGCCGGCTCGCGAGCTGCGAGATGAACTGTTCATTGTGACCCCGCTCGGCGGCATAGATTCACCCGTGCCCTGAAGCCCCTCGAGCCCTGTTCAATTTCAGCGCCGCGAAGCAAGATTAGCGAAGCCCGGCTCCGCCGGGCAACGATAAGACAACAAACACCAAGATACTAATTGCAGTCAAGTGGAGCATTGTTCTTAGACTAAACACAACGGCCACAGCGAGCCATGGCTCACTTGCTACCTTTTTTATCCCAACCACCGAGGACGCCGCGTTACTTAAAACCACCAGACAAGGGCTCGATGGCCACGCTAGGCGAGCGCCCTAACCCACATGCATTTGCAAATTCATTAGATGAGTGTGAAAGTTAGCTGAAAAAAGTCCCCCTCCTGGGCACATTTCCTGGCAGCATTAAAAAAGGCAGGGCGGCTCGTGATCCGTAAACATGGCCTCGGAAAGCAATCCCGGGCCTGAGCACGGCGAATCGAAGCTGCACAAGGCCGCTGAGGTCCTTGAAAATTTTGACTTGGCCGAGGCCCCGATTCCTGAGTCTAGGGATCCGGCTCTGGATCCAAAAAACCAGCACGCGCACCGGCATCGCGTCCACGATGGCCACGGCCATGGTGACGACCATTTTGTTTATGTTGATGCCGGCGTTCCTGGGCGATTAGATCCCAACGACGTACCAATTCACCGCCATGCGCCGGAACATCCTCATCCGAATGACTATGAGTATGCGACGCCTGAGGTTTCCCCGTCTCCTCGGCCCGTGGCGCATGGAACGATGGAGGCCGAAGTTGTTGGCACCCAGCCAGCCACGGCGACGCAGGCAAACCGTGAGTTTGCAACACCTGAGGGCAACCGCGATGAGAAGAAGGTCTGTGTTGCTGTGGACTCGGAGCAAAGTATTGAATTTCGCGATGCTGAGAGCGCTGACTCCGCGGAAAACGAAAAGCGGGGCCGGCTGCTGCCGATCGCCAAGGTCAAGAGGTGGTGCCGCCGGCACCGATGGATACTTGTGCTATTCTTTGGCCTTTTCTTCACTTCTTGGTGGGTATCGATTGTTGCCCAAGACAGAACGCGTCACGAGTGGCTGATTCCGACGGTCTTGTGGTTGCTCCTCATGATCCGGTTCGTGACATTCTACGTGCGCACGCGGCCGCTTCTGGACATGGCGAATTGGGTATTCCAAAGAACATTTATCCCGGTGCGTAACCTGATACCTGAAAAATGGTGGGCGCTTACAGAGATGCTACTCGTTTTGATGACGGTGTTGGTTGCGACATTTGCGACTCCTGAATACCCGCAGTCGAAGCTTCAGGACAGGGCGGTATCTTTCTTTGGGTACGTTGTTATTTACTTCTGTTTTTTCCTGGTATCGAAACACAAGAAGCGAATTCGGTGGCACACGGTGGCTTGGGGACTGTTTTTACAGTACATCATTGCTCTCTTCGTGCTAAGAACGAAGGCTGGCTACGACTTTTTCAACTGGATTTCGTTCCTGGCTCGTAAGCTTCTTTCGTTTGCTTCAGACGGTGCTGCGTTTTTGACATCGCAAGATTTCGCCAACGAAGGCTGGTTCGTTGTGACCACTCTGTGCTCAATCATGTTTTTCATCGCGTTCATTCACATTTGGTACTATTTCGGCATCCTACAATGGTTTGTGGGCAAGTTTTCGCAGGGCTTCTTTTGGCTCTTGCAAGTCAGCGGTGCAGAGGCGGTGGTTTGCGCGGCCACCCCCTTTGTTGGTCAAGGTGAGTCCGCCATTTTGATCAAGCCATTTTTGCCTCATGCTACCGAGTCTGAAATCTTCCAAATTTTGACAAGCGGTTTCTCTACCGTCGCGGGCTCCGTGCTTGCTTCGTACGTGCAGATGGGTGTTGACCCGGGTGCACTTGTGACAAGCTGTGCAATGTCCATTCCGGCTTCCATTGCTGCATCCAAGCTCGTCTTGCCAGAAACGGAGGAGTCACTTACCTCAAGCCATGTGGTTATGCCGGAAGATGCGACAGAGGAGGCGCACAACGTACTTCACGCCTTCAGCAATGGCGCCTGGTTCGGGCTGCAAGTCGCTCTCGCAATGTTTACCAATATTCTCTGCATCATTGCTCTTGTCGCTCTAATTGACGCGTTGCTCACCTATTTTGGAAAATTCTGGGGCATCCCGCAGCTCACGCTCGAGCAAATCATGGGCTACATCTTCTACCCAGTAGCCTTCCTTCTTGGAGTGTCTCGTGACGGCGATCTATACAAGGTTGCCAAACTGCTTGGCATTAAGATCATTCAGAACGAGTTCGTTGCTTACAGGGCCCTGACGAGGGACCCCGAGTATTTGGCGATGAGCCCGCGGAGCCGCATTCTTGTGACATATGGCCTTTGCGGTTTCTCTAACCTTGGCTCTTGCGGGATCCAATTGGGCGTGCTCACGAAGCTTGCTCCGGATCGGAAGGGCACAGTGGCACAGTTCTTGCTGATCACGTTGTTTGTAGGCTGCTTCTGCACGATGACTTCTGCATGCGTTGCAGGGATGGTTCTCACAGATATGAACCGCTTCAAGAGCGTTGCACCGCCGCCGCAGTAAGAACAATTGTATTTTGCATTTACGTGTAGCAATAACCGCATTTATCCAGTAGCGCGTGAGAGAACATGGCACGCGCCGTGAGTGCGTTGTGTTTTGTATTTATTCATTACTATCTTTTACGAAACTCTATTTATTTCCGTCGTCAAGTTATGGTTTGCTTTCATATTAGTCCACAATCATCCTCAGAATCAGAGTTTGTTTCGCGTTCTCTATGAACATCTCTACTCGGCCCGAACACGGCGGACAGATGTATGCAATTTCATTTGAGTCGTCGAGCTTCTCGCAAAGTCTGGCCGAAAGCGCTGATATTCGAACGCGTTCATGAAGCATTAAGTTGGAAGCATACAACAACAATAAGCATACACTTGTGCGTGTGATGAATGCTCTGGAACGTGCGTATCTCACAATAAGGCCTTAGTGAAACAACCACAGTGGTACGAAAGTCTTACAACGCCTCGAGTGAGACTACTGAGACTCCCCGGATTACGGCGGTGCCTATGCGGGAAGGCTTTGATGCGTCCGTTTCGTCATATGCGTCCTCCAAAACAACATTCAGAAAGAAGTCATATCCTTTGAGAGTACCCACAACCTTCCTTGAGCCATTGAGACGCAGGCTGAGTCGCTTGTTCATGTACTGCGCCAGGTCCGGGTCCCTAGTCGATGCCATTGCAAACGCTGTGGAGCGGAAAGAATCATATGTAAGCGGTTCGCGCGTAACACGCACGTCAACAATGGGGTATATAGTTCACTTAGCCGAGCAGCTCACGAAACCACTCAAATTCAGAAACAATTTCTTTTACAGGTCTAGCAGCTAAACAGTGTTGTCTTAAGCGAGTCCGCGACATCGTCGCACGCTACGAGCCTGCGACTTACTGGTATATGCAGCCTAGGCTAGCGGCTCGGTGGCAGTTACCCTGACTCGAGCATGAGAGCTTAGCGATGGCAATATTCAATAAGTAGATTGATGCTGGCAGTTTCCAGCTAACGAGTTTAGGCCAAACGCAATGCGAACCCAGACTGCATTGGGAACATACCGCTGGGTTAACGCCCACTTAATCATCACTCCTACTCGAAGCTAGTTGGGTGCCTGAAGTCCGCTGCAATTGTATCGGCCCAGATGCTGTTACCTCTAGTGTCATGGCTGTGCGTAGGTCTCATTGCCGCTGGACCTACGTGGGATGCAGCGTTCGAAGCGCAGCCTGACCCCGGAAAGCGCGACCTGGAAGGCCGAGACTACTTTGTGGTCGAAATGCCGGACCCTGAAGCCGCGCGTTCCAGCGGCTGGACTCTTGAAGAGCCCTTCCCAATTACTGACCATTGGTTGTTCAGCGTTGCTAAGGGATCCAGCAGCCATAATAAGCGCTCAGCTGATGCAGAAGCACTAGGATCAAAGCGTATTTATGCGTCGGAGCCGAGGATGCTGAACCGACGCGCACCAATACCGGTCAATTCCATTGAGGAGGAGTTTGACATCAAGGACCCGTTGTTCAAAGATCAGTGGTATTTGTATAATTCTGTCGAAGAAGGCCACGATATGAATGTAGTGCCTGTTTGGAGGCGCAATATAACGGGACGCGGCGTGACAGTGGCCATTGTCGATGACGGCCTCGATTATGATCACCCAGATTTTGCCGAGTCTTTCAGTGCAGAAGGTTCCTGGGATTACAACCTGCATCAAAATTACCCGAAACCGCTTCTCAGTGATGACACGCACGGCACGCGCTGTGCTGGCGAGGTAGCGGCAGGAATCAACAATGCGTGTGGAGTCGGTATTGCTCCGGGGGCAAAGGTCGCAGGAATTCGCATTCTGAGTGGACATCTGCTCACGAGCGACGAGGCCCGTTCCCTGATCCACAGATACAACGTGAATGACATATACTCGTGCTCATGGGGCCCAGAAGACGATGGTATGACCATTGATGGCCCTCCCGCTCTAGTAAGACGAGCGGAACTGGAGGGCATAGAGAAAGGTCGTAACGGCAAAGGCTCGATCTACGTGGTCGCCTCTGGAAACGGTGACTTTAGAGGAGACAACTGCAACTACGACGGCTACACGAATTCTATCTACTCGATTACAATTGGTGCCGTCGACCGCCATAACGCGCATCCTTATTATGCCGAGAGCTGTTCCGCGAATATGGTTGTGACCTATTCGAGCAACTACGTCGATAAAATATCGACATCAGACCGCTTGGATCCAAAAAACCCCGGCCAAGTAGCCTGCACGAACAAGCACTCGGGAACTTCGGCTGCGGCTCCTATTGCTGCTGGTATTTTTGCGCTTGTCTTGGAGCAGCGACCTGACCTCACATGGCGCGACTTACAGTACCTTGCTCGCGAGACTGCGAAGCGGTTTGATATTGTCGAATCGGTTCCGCCGAACCCGGTACATACTTCATGGCAGCGCACTGCTGATGGACATTACTACCACAATTCATTTGGTTACGGCTTGTTAGATGCTGATGCTATCGTGAAACGCGCCGAGACTTGGGAGCTCGTGAAGCCCTATACTTGGTACTTCATGCCTCAGCGCAGCGAGCATGTCCCGCTGGGCCTTGTGTCTGAAGTTGGAGTCACTGTTTCGAAGCAAGATTGGGTTGAAGCAAATATGGACCATATTGAGCATGTGCGCGTTCGAGTCACCTATGAGCATGACTTCCGTGGTATGCTGCGCTTCCAGCTGGAGAGTCCCGCTGGCATTGTTAGTGACCTGGCTGCACCTCGCCCGCATGACTCTAGCTTCTTGCCCGTCAAGGATTGGGAGTTCATGTCGGTAGTGCACTGGGGCGAGCAAGGCGAGGGACACTGGAAGTTGCGCGTGTACGGTACTGAAGAAAATCATGGAGTGCTGGAGTCGTGGCAACTCAAGTTCTTTGGCCAAGCTAAAGACACTACCAAGGCCCGCCGATTTAGTGAGGTGTGGGACGAGTACGAGACTCATGTCGACGTGGTGCAGGACGCGGTCAGTCTTCAGTCGAGTTCCTCAGCTGCGCCGGCCCCTAGCTCTGCATCACAGATATCTAGCCCCGCTTCCTCGGCGACTGATTCCTCTCAAAGCGTAAGTCAGACGTCCGAGACGGCAACAACTGCAAAGGACATCAAGACTGCCACGTCGAGTCTGACATCAAGCTCCAGTTCAACGTCGGCGACGACGTCCACGGATTCCCCATCATCAGACGAAAAGGGTGGTACTGTGAGCGACGCGAGTCCGCACCACTCAGTTCTGTACTACATTGTCGTCAGTGTCATTGGTGTGGGTGTTATCGTTCTATGCGCAGCACCTATCATTCTCTGCTATCTGAAGCGTCAGGCTAGCTCCGGAGAGGCGCACATGCGACGCCTGGACCTGAACGACTCTTCCCTGCTAGAGGACGAGTTTGAACTTGACGACTTTGAAGACGATGCTGATAATTCTGAATACGACATGTCGGATGCGGCAGCTAGTCGCAGCGCGGAGCGTCCTGGTGACGATGAACACCGGAACAGTTCATCTAGTAACAGGCGGATGGATCGCGGCCCATTTGTGGATGACGCCGGTGCTGAAACCGAAGGATTGCTGGACAGATCCGAATGAGTACCGGCCTAGCTAGATCCTCGCCTGTAAAAGTAATTTAACTACAATCGTATTTCTCTGAATGTATGGTCATTATGCTTTGGCGGAGCACTTTTCCAGCCAGCACTGGCTGTAGGGCCTAAAGAATTGCACCGAACGAGCTAAAGAACGATACTTGAGCGCAATGCACAAAAGTGTGTTAGGACTATTACGAACTGAAGCTCAAGGTGGATCTGTAAATTGGAATATATATACTTCGTTGCCCGTGCGCAACGATCCCGCCCGCCATGGAGGCTTATCGTGTATTCCTGTGCGTAATACATGCAAAGGCTCCGTAAAATGCAGCCGTAGGTAACACAACTTTAATCTCGCAAGCCTGCGTTTCTATCGAGAAAGCCGAGTTCCCAAGCCGGGCCGCCCGGACACATGTCTGTGTCGCCAATTGCCGCGGCGCTGCTGCCGCAGCAGCTATAAAGCGTCCGAGTCATGTGGCGCGGGGCTGCATGGTTATGCACGTGACGAACGGTGACATAGCGGTGTTCCCAGTTCGGCGGCCTCCTCCACTAACACTACGCCCATTTGGGAATCCGCGGGAGTGGCAACATCGCACCTCAATTGTCCCACCACTTGCACGCAAACAGAGACAATACAAGTCTGACGTATGCTACGCTCCACATTCTCTAGCTTGAGGGAGTACCTGACTCCCGTGAGCCACACGTCAACGTTCCAAAAGACAGGCCAGATCACACCCGAGGAGTTTGTGAAGGCAGGCGACTATCTTGTTTACAAGTTTCCGACGTGGTCCTGGTCAGCGGCATCGCCGTCCAAGCGACGGGACTTCCTGCCCGAGGACAAGCAATTCCTCGTGACGCAGCACGTACCGTCGCATGCGCGGGCAACGGCCAACGCTGAGGCGGCAATTGACGAGCGCGAGGGAGACGACGGCGAGTGGATTCTGAGCAAGAGCGCGAGGGACGAGACTAGTGCCACGCAGCAGAGTTCAGCCGGTGGCAGCACGCCTGCGCCGGAAGGCGTCGTGCACGATACAGACTCGGTGGTCGATGTAGACGACTTGGACGCGCTGGGGATTGCCGACAGCGAGGAGGGCCATAACGGGGCGGATCAGGCCGGCGCACCAGTAGACACGAATGAGCGCACCTACAACGTCTATATCACGTACTCCACGTCGTACCGCGTGCCGAAGGCGTACCTGTCCGGTTTTGATTCGAACGGTGCGCCGCTCCCTCCCCGAGCCATGTTCAGCGACATCGTGGGTGACTACAAGGATAAGACTGTGACTATCGAGAGTGCACCCTTCCAGGAGAGTCTCACGCTGATCAGCATACACCCGTGTCGCCATGCTGGCGTCATGCGGATGCTGCTGGACATGGCCGACGCCAAGACTCTAGAGGAGGCTCATAACAACAATGATGGCGGTGACGAGTGGGAAGAGGTTCCTCAGGGCCTGCGGGTCGATCAGTATCTCATAATTTTTTTGAAGTTCATTGCCAGCGTCACGCCCACGATCGAGCATGACTTCACCATGTCTGCTCTGTGATTTATTATGGCGGCTTTGACCGCCTGCGCTGCGCTGAGCCGCGACTGGGCCTGTTTCCTGATTGATGCATCTCACGTATATTAATTTATTTGAGTAACGTTGTTGACCTCGTTAGTGAAGGCGCGACATGAGCATTTTTGTACTGGCTGTTCAACAGTGTGAATCTGAAACATTTATAGTATGTTTTTATGCTCTCTACATGGAGTGCTCTGGGCAGCTGCGCGCTGGACGCCGGTGTGTTCAGTGGCCGCAAGTTCGGGGCTTACGTTACTGAGCTGCTGCTGCATGGATAAGTTGAAGGCTAAATGCTAGGATAATGGGACAGCTAAGGGAGAGCATACTACGTAAGTCCTTCGCTCGCCCAAATGGTGTAGTAGGCCCGGCGCGTGAGCAGGCGCCGCTTAGGAGCTACGAACTCGTAAAGATTTCTGACCAGCCTTCTGGTGATGTCCTTCCTAAAGCCGCTCAATGGGAGCTGAGCAGAATTGTTGCGGGTCATAGCGGATGGGTTTATAGCGTTGCGTTCGATCCCGAGAATGAGTTTTTCGCCACGGGTTCCGCCGATCAAACCGTTAAGATCTGGTCGCTTCAGACTGGAGAACTCAGGCTGACGCTCACAGGGCACCGCATGGGTGTGCGTGCGGTTGCCATTTCCGAGCAGCTGCCCTACCTTTTCTCGGCAGGCGAGGACAAGGCCGTTTATTGCTGGGACCTTGAGCACAATCAAATAGTGCGCCATTTCCATGGCCACCTCAGTGGCGTGTACTCTGCAGCCCTACACCCGAGCATACCGAATATTCTGGTTACCGGCAGCCGCGATAGTACCGCCCGCGTGTGGGATGTGCGCACGCGGGCCTGCATTCATGTGCTGCAAGGCCACGATGCTACAGTTAACAGCGTCGTCGTCCAGGACGACTTCCCGCAAATTATCACCGGATCGCAGGACCGGACCGTGCGCCTCTGGGACTTAGTGAGCGGGAAATGCCAAACAACGCTCACACAGCCCACAAACTCCGTACGGGCTCTAGCCGTGCACGGGCAAGAAGCCACTTTTGTGAGCGGGGGTCGAGACGGCTTGAGACAGTGGAAGCTGCCTGAAGGCACTCTTCTCGGCACCTTTGGCACATACAAAGACGACGGAGTCACAACGCTTGCTCTCAATGAGTATGAAAATGCTATATATGCCGGCTTCGACTCTGGAGTCATCCGCTCTTTCGACTACGAGACTGGGCACTTACTGAATACGCTACGAAGCGCCCCGCTACCGGGATCACTCGAATCTGAAGCAGCTGTTCTTTGTGGCTCATTCGACGTCACACGCTCGCGACTTGTGACAGGCCATATGGATAAAACAGTCCGACTGTGGAGATCAGTATCCTAGCCCCGACCCCCGCGCCACAGACGGCCATCCACACAAAGAGCCAAAAAAATCCCAGTCGCCTCCGGTTCAGTTATTAGTCATTGACAAGTGCACCTTTCACCCTCATAACAAACGAGCTGCGGGCGGCGCGCACTAGTTTGCTAGCTTATTGTGAGCACAATGCCAATATCAGAGGAGCCTGAGGCCAGCCTCATCGGCTGCAAGGTATATGTGACCAGGGACGGAGAAGAGCTCCGTGCAGAACTTTTGTTGGAGCGCATCCGGAAAGGCGAGCTCGAGTTCTACGTGCACTACGAGGGATTCAACAAACGACTCGACGAATGGGTCAACAGGGGACGACTCGTTCTTTCCCGCGGAGTAGAACGGCCGACTCCTGCGTCGGATGATAAGAAGGACGGCCATGCGGCCGCCCAGGATAAGGCGCCCGTGAGTGCTGATGCCCTGATAGACGCTGAAGCTGAGACCAAGGCCGTACAGCCTGAATTCGACGCGCAGAAGGAAATTGAAAAGCTGCGGAGTTCGGGGTCTATGACCCAGAACCCCAGCGAAGTAGCGCGCGTGCGGAACTTGAACAAAATTGTGTTTGGAGGATACGAGATCGAGCCTTGGTACTTCAGCCCGTATCCGATTGAATTCACTGAGGCAGATGAGGTATACATCTGCGAGTATAGCTTACAGTTCTTCATCTCCAAGTACCAATTCGAGCGCTTCCGCAAGAAGTATAAGATGAGGCACCCGCCAGGGAACGAGATATATCGTGACGAGAAGTTCTCGTTCTTCGAGGTAGACGGTCGTCAGCAGCGCACTTGGTGCCGTAATTTGTCGTTGTTCTCGAAGCTATTTCTCGACCACAAAACGGTATACTACGATGTCGACCCCTTCCTATTTTACTGCATGACGACGCGCGACGAGTATGGCCACCATCTGACAGGGTATTTTAGCAAAGAGAAGGACAGCGCGGACGGCTACAATGTGGCCTGCATCTTATCCTTGCCTCAATACCAGAGGTTCGGCTATGGCAAAGTGCTTATTGACTTCAGCTATAACCTCTCGAAGAAGGAACACAAGACTGGCTCGCCTGAGAAGCCATTGTCGGACTTGGGTCTCATTTCTTACCGGTCTTATTGGCGCGACATCCTCATCCAGCACATGGTAGAGAAGGTGGGAGCCAATGGCAACGTTAGCGTTGAGGAACTGAGTAATGTCACCGCGTTCACGGCGCAAGACATTCTCGGCACTCTGCAAGCAATGAACATGTTGAAGTACAATGCCGGACAGTATATTGTATGCTTGAGCGATGCAGCTATGCAACGGTATGAGGAGAGCAAAAAGAAGAAAGCGCATCGTATCGACCCTACGAAGCTGAAGTGGAAGCCTCCAGTGTTCACGGCGGCTCAACTCCGCTTCGCCTTCTGAGCACGTTGCTTCACTCCGTGTTTGTATACGAAGGATATTTATTGATTAATTATGTATATAGAAAACAAGCAGCGATTTTGCATTTGATTGTGTTTAGGTATCACATTGGCGAAAGATAAATATGGACGGTTGGGTAATGTATAATATATATGAGAGAGCCGCTTCAGCTCTCAATCAAGAGGCACTCCTGTGGACTTGGGAAGCGTGTGACCACCGCCTCTTCCTTTCGCGCTCGCCGTTGCTGCGACTGCACTGGGAATTCGGATGCCACAGCAATCTGCCCAGCAGTGCATGTGTACCTCTGTTACGTCGTCGGGTTTAGTAACTCCGTCGGGTGCGGGCAACAGAGAGCCAAAGAGAAAGTGCTGCACAATGGGCAACTTTCCAAGGACCTCTGCTTGGTACATTTTGATCATGCCTTCATTGACTTTGGACCACTTTTTGACGCCACTGATGTCGTCCAGCATGGGCGAATGCCAGCGCAGGGAAGCTGTTTTCACACTGTTGATGAAGCTTATGCACCCGAAGTAGAAGTACTTGTCTTTGAACATGTCCACGATATCAGCGTCGTGTATGCTGATTGGCCGCAGGTACTTATCTTGTACCAGTTGTCCGCTTCCAAACAGAAATGGCAAGAAATGATAATCGTCCAGACCCCACACACCATGTGAGCCGGCCGGCTCAAGCCAGTACTCTTGCTGAATCTGGCGCATGACATTGAAGTATTTCGCAAACACTCCCAGCACTATGTTTGGATAGTCGTTGGCCTCCAGGAAACCTATCTTTTGAAGGCACAGCAGAAAGCATACAAAGTTCAGCTCGTGCCCGCTGCCGTAGTCCAAACGAGTTCTATTGCCGAAGCTTTCCGCAAAGTACGTTGCCACTTCCTCAACGTCACTATTACTGACCTCGAGCATGTTGTCTGCTGGTTTCTGCATCACGTCACATAGCCACTGTGGCGCCTTCTGCGCAAGCTCGTCGTAAAATCCGGCAAACTCTGGCTTTCCAAACCGTGACTCGGAATCTTCAGCGGGATTGTGGTGAAGGGCCTCCACCACTTTGTCGAGCAAAGCTAACAGCGCGTGTATAGTGCTTGACACCGGTTCGGAGAGTCCGATCTCACGACCAGCGACGGAATTGTTCAATGCCACGACATAGTCAAGCACTTCAGAGCGAACATCAGAGTCGAGAAATTTCTCCAGGTCGGCCTCGTTCGTTATTCTACGAACAGGTTTCATTCGTAAACCAGTTAAGTTGCCGATAAACAGTTCACACTTAGCTGTCGCGAACTTTCCAGGGTTCGCCATCGGAGCCTTCAATAAGGGTAACGACATACTGTGTACACACTCTGTCTCGTCAACACGAGAACGTGATAACCGATGCGGAGAACAAACCCAATAACCTCTCTGGAAATCAATTCGGGTTCCTCATGGACTAGATAACCCAATGGCAGCTGGCTAGTGTCGGCGAATTGGAAGTTGTTGCATATCTTTGGAAAGTTGAACTGGTTTCCTGTGACAGCAGCTTGCAAGACCCCGAAAACACCACGCATATAATGTTACAATGCGTAGAGGGCGTGAGAGTTACTAAATCGCCGTCCAATAGAGTTCACAGTGTATGCGGTCCAATCGCTGCAGCGGCAGCTCCAGTTAACTCTCTTTAGCCGAACCCACGGCCTCATTTGAAACTCAAGGCCAAACAAGATGTCTACCAAGGGGCGCTATGCGGCATAAGTGCATTCGCGCAGTGAATGCAATCCGCGAGCTCTACTGCAGCGGTTCGAAAACTCTAAGTGTGGCAGGACAGAGTTGCGTATATGATGAGTTCATCCCTCATGGCCGTAAGTTAATTTAGCACGCTTGATGTAAGAACTCTATGAGCGCTTGTACTTATTAGTCGTTGTCTTCCTTTTCGGATCACTTGTGCAGATATGTTCGTGGGACACATAATTGCCACTTTGTATGTGAGCGCCGGGCTGGTTTGTGCGCAGCGAGCAGCTGTGACTGGTGAAGCCAATGTGGGCAGACGTCCTTGGTATCTGAACCAGTTCTCAGCAGGATTCGTAGACGGAGCCATTCAGATCCGTCATACTGGGGTCCCAGAAGCGGAAGCTAGCTCTGTGGCTAAACACATCGTTGATGATGGACTCGCGCCTACGCAATACACGGAAATGGCTTCAATGGCGATGCGTTGGGTCGAGCGCGGAAACGTCCCAGCCACTTCTTTATCAGAGGTGGCATCTATTTTTGCATCGGCGTATACATCGCTTCACACGCAATTGGAGTATAGCTCATTTGTCGGATACGTGAGGAGTCACACGTCCATTTACGACTTGAACAAGTTGCCGATAGTGCCACCCCAGCAACTGAGTCTGGAAACCTCCAGCTCAAATAAGGGTAGCGGCCCAGAAGCAGAGGGGCCACGTTTGCTACAGTCCCTTTATCAGTCGATCATCGCAGATCCCACTGGCAGAGCGGCGCTTGCGACATTCTCCAAAGTGCTGGATCAGTATCAGAGGGATCTGGGATTTATGACACCACAGAGTCTCACCAGTGTGAACCCCATCGTTGAGTTCATTTATAACTTCATCATATAGTCTATGCCTGGGCAACGCCATCTAGTCTGTTAAACCTACCACTCTCTTTAGTCGGACCAAGCAAGTGATGACTATGTGTATAGAAAGCAGAACCCACTATGTGCACTGATTAGACTGCATGGTTACAACAATTGGATGCCCCTGGTCTTATCAATTCTTCAATTCCTCAATTCTTCAATTTTATTATGAAGTGTCACATTGTTAACTCAGAAGGAACATTGAATGATGGGCTGTGTCTTTTAAACGGGATTTGCTTATTAGCTAGTCCGGTGTGGTGGTGGTCTGATTAAACGGTGCACACCACACACAGTACGCGATTGAACCTTTTAAGGAAGCTGTTACGGCAAAAAGACCCAACCCCACTACGGGACCCCGTAGGTCACTGAAGTTTATCTTTCGGTAGTGGTTTTCTTCGAAGTCGTCGACGCAGAACCTTTTCAAGAGAGAGCGCAGGCCACGCGTAGTGCACTATGACTACTTTGTAAGACGAGTCCCAACAAGAACAAGCATCGTGGCGCAGAGGAAGCGCGCAGGGCTCATAACCCTGATGTCGTTGGATCGAAACCAACCGATGCTAATCTTTTTTTGTTCCTTTTTCTGTCAACAACGCAGGTATTTTGAACCAATTCGGATTTTGTGTGGAGTACAGTGTGAAGTATCTTTTTTTTGTACATTCTGCATTGCGTCACGAAAGCAAGCATAAAGTAGCTTAACATGGAGGACGAGTAGTTAGGCCTAAGATGCATCAGGTCTAGAGCTCGCTCGATAAGGCATCGTACATCAATAAATAATATGCGAGACTGTGGTGATTCCGCAAAAAATCTCGCTTAAGTGACTCGGAGGGGAAGTTGTGTAGTGACCAAGCCTTGAAGTGAGAGCGAGCAAGAAAGCCTTCCCACAGAAGCGTGCAACCTTCAACTTTTCGCGTCACGAGCTTTGCAAACTTTGCGACTTCAGGCTCGCCTCCTTCGACGATTACAAGCGCGGGCGATCCCATAAGCACAGCACCTGTGAATAGAAACTTTTTGGCAGTGTAGTCTACGAGGAAGCACTGCTTGCCGGTACTTTCGTCGAGATGCTCGATGCGGAAGACAGCGGTACGCAAGCTTCGCGACCGGTGACTCTCCACTTTGGCCTCGTGCTTTGACCAACGCTGCTCTGGCGTAAGTTGGCGTTCTTTATTGGCACGTTCGTGCGTTTCCCGCCTTTCGTTTTCTGACTGCCGTGCGAGTTCTTCGTATCGGGTCGGGTCTTTGACGAACTCAGCACCGAAAACGCTGGCAACGTTAGAGAATCTGAGCTTTGGCGGCGGCGGCGGATCGATTCCAAGCCGCACTCGTTCTTGTGCATCTTGTCTTTTAACAAGTCGTTCCTGCTTGCGCTTCCGTCTTCTTTCGTCTGCAGTTAAATGTAAAGTAACACCTTCAGTGCCGCCATGTTCCTTAGGTAGCCCAATCTGGCTAGGCTTGTATACGAGGCTTGTTATCTCCACAGGGTTCGCGTCCCACCATTCTTTACTAGAGCTAGGCAGCGGGGCCGGCAGATAAAGCAGCTCACTTTCGTCTGTGACTCGGACTAACTTCTGCGAGGATTCAAGCGCGAGCCTAGGCTTGGGTGCTGCTAATTGAGCTGATTCGGCAGGCTCAAGGTACGGATTTTTCTGCTGTTTCGGTGCTGGCTCCGAGCCGCTCCCTTCGGAGGGTTGGTCTAATAATTCCTGCTTTCGCTTCCTTACTCGCGCTAGCAGTTCAGCTGCGTTCAGTTTCGACATGGTTTCAGCACAATATAAACAGAGGTTAGGATTAAGGTACACAGCGAGCTCCAGTTTAAACAGCAAGAATTTTGGGCTCAAGGGAAAACACAGCTATGATTCTAGAGCCCTCTATGGACCATAATGGCCGTCTTCAAGTTCCAGTAAATGCTTGGGCCTAAGTGCTTCACTTGCAACAAGCCGTGCCACTGCCACGGCTGCAAGCAAGCAAGGACGGGTTGACCCACTCAATTGAAAGTGTCGTGAGTGTATTTGAGCTATCAGTTGTTTTACTACGAACATAAATTCCATTATTGCTGTCTCACGACTTGAGGCTATAAGATGTTTTGTGCGCGCCAACAAGAAACGGGCTCTCAGGGCTGGGGAACAAATAACTGATAGCCAAAAAAAATTACATAACAGAATTTTCAAGCGTTAGTTTTTTAGCAAATGGATCTAGAGACGAGCTTGGCGAAGATTCGTGTATTGCGGTCGTCTAAAATCCCTGTGCAGAGCCGTCAGGCCGCGCTGCTTGAGGCTGTGGAATCTACGCTTCAAGCTGATGGTCAGGGATCGAGTTCTGTGGCATACTTCGCATCCCTGCTCAGCTTACTCGAGCGCCCAGAGACTGCAGAGAGTGCTATGGCACTGCTTGCATATGTGGTGCCTCATGTTCCGCATGGACTTCTTGCATCTAAGCTCGATTTCGTCGTGTCAAAGCTGCTCCCTGTGTTGCTGAGAGAGAGCCGTGAGGCCGACACGGCTCTCGTGCGTTCTGTAATTGCCGTTCTGGACGCGCTTCTAACAAGCTTGGACAGCCCAGCATGGTCGGTGCCCATTTCTGAGCTGGGGGCCCAGCGTACTTTTAGTGGCGTTCTCACACTTGCGCAAGACTCGAGGCCCAAAATCAGGCGGCGCGCGTTAGAGGCCGTCCAGCACATACTTCAAGAGGGCAAGCCTGGGAAGCACGGCTCTAAGCTCGCTGCGGATGCGGCGCTCACGGCGGTCAGTGCCGCTGAAACGAAGAGTCTGAATCACGCCCTTCAACTCCTCCGTGCAGTCATCGTAGCTCTTCCAGTTACACTCACACGGGCGCAGCTGGATGACGTGTGCTCGGGACTTCTCAACGCAGCGCGCACGTCTGATCAGTATGTGGTTCTGGCTGCTTTCGATGTCTTCGATGCTCTGTTTCAATCTGAGAAGCAGGCTTCTCTAGCGAAGGACGCCAGTGAATTGTTGATCGGGCTCGTACCACCTCCCACAGATAAGCAGCTCGCCCCTGCATGGTTCGCGGTTGTCGTGCGCGCCTTTGCGGCTTGGGAATCCGCGGCGGCGATGCCGCACGTTTTTGGTGTCATCACGCCGTACCTTGCGAGCCCGCCAGCTTCACAAGAAGTAGCTGAATCCGCAGGTCAATGCCTTATTGGCTTGATCAGTGAGGTTCTCGCCTCTGAAGTATCTGAGCCACAACTCCTCGAGGATATTGCGCAAAACCATCTGTTTCCGCTCATGCAAGTGCAGTTTCATGCCACTTGGGTGACTGTTTGTGAAGTTATCGCCGCATTTATTGCAATTCTTCCCTTTGATATTGCACCCAAGCTGAAGGGAGTTCTTGATATTGTGCGCGTCGTTGGAACGCTGCGGGGCAACCTTGGTGGGCGTGCTGCCGATCAGGTCATGGGCGCTGCCATTCGCGTTTTGGGCCCACAGCTCGTATGTGAAGAACTCGTCCCTATGCAGCTCGACGCCCGTTCTGGTGGCGGTCGCATTTGGCTGCTCCCTTTGCTGGCTGATCATGTCAGTCACACCAACCTGGCGTACTTCTTTGATACCTTGGTACCTCAAGCCGTGCATTTTGAAGACTTAGCCGCGGGTACTCAAGAACGTCAGGCGAAGATTTTGTCTACTGTTGCTGAGCAGGTGTATTCTCTTTTCCCTCGATTCTGTGACGAGTGTACTGACGTCTCCACTGCGTTGTCTAATCCAGAATCTGTGCAGCGTGTGCTTGAGTGGCTCTATTCTCGTCCTCAGATGCGCCCAGGTGTGTGCTTGGGCCTCAAGTTACTCGTGACGAATCCCGTCGACGAGACAAGCCGGGACTTCGTCGTTGGCAAGTACGGAAATGATATTTTGAAGTCGCTGCTAAACGTCTTTGAGGCCATGCCCGTCGACTCCCGTGGTTACGTGCTTGAGACGGCGGAAGCTTACATCGCTCTTCTCCCCTCTGCTGATGTCGCTCAGCTGTTCAATCAGGTCTCAACAATGCTGGCCCAGAATCTAACAACACCAACTGGGCACACAATGATGGATATTGTCAACGCCCTTGTGGCGTACGTGGATGTTTCTCCAGAAACTAACCAAATCTTCTTCAACCTGTTCAAGACCGTGGCGGGACTCGACGACGCCCTCATGCAAAAGAAAGCGTACCGCGCATTGGCGACTTTTGGTGAATCCCACGAAGATTTCTCTCAAAACGTTGGTGTCATTTGTGATGTCCTAGTTGGTTTGCAGCCATCTGTTGCAGCCAGTGCCCGCCGCACACGGCTGCAGGCTCTCGCGGCCGCCGTTGAATCGCTCCCTGAAGATGGAGATTTCTCGTTCGTGTTCAAAACCTTACCGGAGGCTATTGTAGCTACGAAGGATGTTAATGAGAAAACACGCGATGCTGCGTTCAACCTCCTCATTCTCGAAGGCCAGCGTATGGCCCTGCAGCGGGGATATGTTGATCATGGCAATTTGCCCGAGATGCCTGACAATGAAAAATCGCCAGTAAGCATCACTGAATTCTTTGAGATGATTATGGCCGGCCTAATGGGGTCCACGCCGCACATGATTGCCGCAACTGCCACGGCCCTGAGCCGCGTTCTTTATGAGTTCGCCGGCCAACTAGAGCCTGCGAAGTTTGAGGAATACGTTGATATCGTGTGGATGCTGCTGGAGAATCCGAACCGCGAGATTGTGGCGGCTGTGCTCGGGTTTGTTAAGGTCTCAATCCTCATTATGCCCCTGCCAATGCTCGAAGCTAGGCTGGGTCAGTTGCTTAATGGCCTTGTCGCATGGAGCAGTGAACACAAAAATTACTTCAAGGGCAAGGTGCGTCATATCATTGAGCGGCTTGTCCGGCGCTGCGGCCAGGACGCTGTCTCTTCTGCGTTCCCCGAAGACCACAAGAACATGCTCAAGAATATTGTGAAGAATAAGGAGCGGTCGCGACGTAACAAGGCTAAGGAAGATACTACTGACGCCGGAAAGCAGCAGGTACCGCACGAAAAGGAGCGCAAGTTCGATAATGAATTTGACGAGGCGCTTTATGGATCTTCATCTGACTTTGAAAGCGACGATGAGGGTCGTCCGCAGCTGAAGCAGCAAAAGAAGAAGACGACGGGTGGTCGCCAAAATCAGTACCTTGTGACATCTGACGAGCCACTGAATCTTTTGGACGAGAGCGCTATGTCTCACATTTCATCTTCCAAGCCTCAGCAGGCTCCGACGCGCAAGATGAAGAATGCTTTGCAGGAGAGCAAGGACGGCCGCCTAATCATCGGTAAGAATAGAGCTGAAGAGGAGATGAAGGCTGCCACTGCAGATGCTCTTGGGGCTTACATTGACGCAGTCAAGAGCGGCCCAGTGCGGACTCAGCGTGGAAAGCTGAAGTTCAAGCGCGGAAAGCGCGCCGCGGACGACAACGACGACGAGGATGCGAGTGACGATGATCTGAAAGATCACGACAAGAACTCACTTCGGCCAAAGCTGAAGGGTGCAAGAGTTAGTAAGGGCAACCTTAAGAAAAAGGGCGGCTTTAAAAAACAGATGATGAAGCGACGCGGCCTTTAGGCGGTCTCTAGACCTTCCGTCCGAGTATTCGTCTTTCATCATGCCCTAAGCATGCTTTTAATCTCACTCTCATATAAAGAACAGTTGCAGATTTGAACTAATGTTAGGCCATGAATATCAAAGTTTCCCGAAAGTGGATATATCGTTTTCGCTTGTGTGTCCAATTGTGCCTGGCTTTATGCGGTCTGTGTCTCGTCATACAGCTCCGAGACGCATTATCAACAACCCCAACCCTCACTCCGCTTGGATGTCCCAACTGCACGCGGCGCTGCTTGGGTCAAACAGCTTGACAAGCTAACGGTTGTGCCAGAACCTATTGTGGGCGCAATGGGATGGCCGGACCTGTCGCGCTGGATTTGGTCGTATGTCATATCGCGTCTAAAGCTATTCACTGACTTAGACCCGTCGAAGCTCGAGCTCAGTGGGAGGTCACTGAGTGTGGCGAATGTCGAGATCGACAAGGCGCGTGTCACTTTCCCTGGCGTGGTGATAACCCAATTCATCGTGGAGAAGCTCACGGTAGAGCTCACGTCCAGCGGCATTGCCATTGGGGCCTCTGGCGTGAATATCGGTGCTTTTGTTAAGAGCCTTGAGCCACCGGACCTTGCTATTTCTCGCATATTGGAGCAGACTCGCACGGATATGGAGGGCTACGGTGGCGGCGATATGTCGGGAATGAAGAGCCGGTTTGCCGATTTTGCGCTATCCCAGGTGAAAATGCACATTACAGATGTTCGCGCTACATTGCGGTATCCGAGCAGTGATGTGCTGATGCGCGTGCACGTTGACCAAATTGTTATGAACCAAAAGCATGTTATCGAATTCGAGTCCATCATAGTCACTCGTGGAGTCTGCGACAGCGAGAGCGACGACAGCTATTCGAGCTCTTCCGATTCAGAGTCAGATAGCGATGCTGGTAGTAAGGACGCGACTGTTGGGGAAGAAGACGAGGACGAACTGGCACACAATAAAATGGCTCAGAGTGTCTTTTTCTCAAAGCGTGGTTCTCTCGTAGAAAACTCTTCGCTTGTCAAAAGCGTCTATTTTGATGCGGAAGAAGGAGCAAAGCATGGTGGCAGTGAAGACGAAGAGGAGCTTGGTAACATTAATCGGGTGGTTCTTAAGTTTTCAATGGATCCGCTAGAAGTTTTCCTTGACATCGATTGTATTCGTCTGGATGGTATTCTTGCGCTTCGAACTATAGTGGACACACTAAATCTCGTGTGGAAATCTGTGCCTTCTCAAGATGGCTCGAAGCAATCCGTTAAAAGCGAGCTAAGCATTGCCACCTTTGACATTTACGAAACAATGTCTAATACTACAGGTGCTCACGTTTCACTGACTGATATTGGACTACAAGATGGGAAGCTAGACGTAGGTGGCTTGGATATTCCAGGCGTTGTGACTGTAAGTCCACTCCTCACAGCTTATGTTGAGGATGAAAAGCTCGTTGTCGACATGACCTTGCCGGTGAGTGTGTCTTTGAGCCTCGATAGTATGCCGTACGCTCGTGATCTGGCTACTCGCATTGGAGACATTTTAAGCGAGCTTATTACACCTCCTGATCCTCGTCCCACACCGATCCACGTCAACCTTCCCGAGTTTAGACTTGCCATCGGGCAAAACTTCACACTGCTTGTGTTTCCCGAGGCACTCTCGAATGCCGGCTTCACGCTCCGTGAAATCCTTCTCACGGCCTCTGAAGGTCAGCTGTTGATCCGTAACCTGAAATGCGAAATTGTGGAAAACGGTGACGGTTTTAAGAACAAGCTTGACGAGCTTCGCGTTCGACTCTCCTCTGATTTTGTCGACGAGCTCCACAGCATTGGCCTGTTGCTCTCAGGAGCTTCGTCACCAAAGCAAAATCTCGCAACCTCGAGAGAACCATGGGCCGCTCTTGAAATGGCAAATACCTACTGGAAGGTTGATACTTTGCTCATTGAAGACTCTCGCCAGGTTTTGATGCGTGGTGATATGGAGCTCAGAACGGTAGGATTCAACGCTGACCTCAGAGCAAGTCTTGATCTGGATCATGAAAGATCAAAGACAGCGTTTGAACTTAGTGCGTACTCGACCGATGGCCTCAAGTCCATTGAGTCAACATTCAGCGTATTTGACTGTGATATTTTCCTTGAGAAATATATTGCGAAAGACGCTTCGATTCTAAGCTCTCCTACTGTGGACCTCTCAGGACGAAATAGTCAACCGCCGTCTAGTGTGCCCGAGATCCGGTCCAAGCTGGATTTTGGCAACGGAATCAGAGTGCACTTCCCTGATACGCATGAATCAGTCTTCATGATATCGCTTGATATTACGGAAATTTTTGTCGCCAGCGACGGAAATGTGTCACTAATTATTCCCGAACTGTTTGTGAAGCTCGAGGATTCTGGTGATGATATACCTCTGCTGAAGATGCAAGAAACAAAAGTATCGCATTTCCCTACAGCAGCGTCTGGACCTGAAACGTCCATTGCCATCAAGAAGGCAGCCCTGGCTACCTGCCCCGACACGTATAGCTTGCTCACAAAGCTTCCAGCAGTTGTGATCCCGCCGGCGTTAGCACCTCATTTTGATGTGGATCCAGACACGAGCGTTGATGTTTTTAAGGATGTGGTTGAGACCAGTTTCACGCCTGAAAAACTGAGCAAACCGCCTGAAGAAGATCTTGCCGTTACTCTGGATTCAATAGATATCAAGGAGGACTATATGATCGACCGCCCTGACACAGGAGCTTCCGAAGCAGCAAACCCAGGGGCGGATAGTGGCACACGAGCGATTACGACACAACTGGGGAACACTAAGGTGTGCCTTACTATAAAGCTAGCGCAGTGGCAAATGTTTGACGGCTTCGACTTGGAGCGAACCCGTGAGGCTATTGGTCAAGCGATCAACCGGATCGAGACAGCTGTGGCGGACATCAATGAGTCCGACAAAGACACTGATGAAGACGAAAGTGACAGAATGCTAGTTGGCGATTTCATGTACAACTCCTTGTTCGTGGTCGCTCAGGGAGGTCCCAACAGTAAAGTTCTCAGTACTCAAGTGGCTGATGAACTAGGGGGCACCGGTGCAGAAGGTTACGCGCGTTCAACCGAGCCAAAGCTCACGCTAACGCTGCGAAGGGTAGAACTGAAGCAAGAGCTATTCTCAGAGTCACGTTCTCTGTTATCGATATCTGTGCGCGATGGTAAGGTGAGTGATACTGTTCCTACTAGCGCGTTTTCGCATTTGCTGGCGCCAATAGAAGCTGGAAAACAAAAGTTTCTTGTGTACACGCAAGACACTATCGGGTCCAATTTATCGCCGGAGCTCCGAGTCTCTTTCGCCTTACAGCCGCTGCACGTACAGCTTGACCAAGACACCGTAGAATTTCTGAATCGGTTTTTCCAGTTCGACGTCAGCGACGAAATCGCTGAGGCTGCAGTTGCTGAGCGGAATGCCTCCTCAATTGCCACTTTTATTCAACGTTTTGAATTCAGTGAACTGCCACTTGTGATTGACTACACACCCAAAAAGGTAGATTACAAGAGTCTTAGGTCCGGCGCAGCAGCTGAGCTGGTCAATCTATTCGTGGTGAAGGGGGCTAAGCTTACATTGAGGCCGTGTCTACTCCACGGTATAAGTGGATGGGACCGTCTTCTACTGGAACTCTCCGGGCTTTGGGGGCCAGACATAAGAGCCAATCAGCTTTCGGGACTTTTGTCTGGAATCTGGCCGGTCCGAAAGGCTCTGAAGCTCGGAGAAGGGATAAAAAGCTGGGCAATCGTACCTATGCGCTCCAAGCGCACTGGGAAAGTGACCCGCGGGGCTGGGCTGCTTGTAAGACGCACAATGGATGAGCTGCTGAGATTGAGAACTGCATGGCTGGACTCTACTGACAGGGCATTGGGTGGCGAGACAGATAGTCCTGAAGATGCTGTTGCTTCTGCACCAGCAGAAATGCTGACCGGCACGGCCGCGTCTGCGGCAGATGAGACAGTCGCTCATCGCCGTGATAGTCCGGAGAGGACCGAGGAAGATAAGCCGCCATCCACTGCTGCGACGAGTCGTGATTTGGGTGATGTAGGAGCGGTGGATGACCCCATACAGGGCTCACCTGTGTGACGAAGGGATGCCAAGCATTATTTATTGTATTAGCTTAAGGACCGCGATTTTAGTCGTGTTTACAAGGTAAGGGTTTAAGTCTGTGGGCCTCGGCCACCCCACGTTTCATAATACCGGCTGTACTCATGGAACATACTCAACAACGCCACTGTATATTAGCTCAGGAGACCATGGACTTGATCAACTTTGCAAAGTTCACCGAAGTCACGCTCCAGCTGGCCGCACTTGTGCCTGAAATGGAAGCTAATGTGGCCACCACCACATCGTTAGCCGAGGACGTAGCCAGCGTTCTTCTTGCCAACCGTACTGCCAGTGAGGCCTGCAGCTTTGACTGTACATCCAACGCAACGGAACGTGATATTCGCGCCAAGCATAGCACAAAGGCCAAGCGCCGTGAGTTGGCCGAATTGCGCGCAAAAGCAACAGGAGCTGTTCAAACACGCCACGAATGAGGACCGAAAGCTTCTGAACAGGGAAAGATATAAAGGATAAATACGGGCTATAATGTACCAGACACCTCGGAATAAATGCTATTACACCGCACAGCGCGCACGCTGTCCCTGCGTACTTGATAACGGCAACAACGTCATCAAGAGCGGCTTCGGCAAATTCAGCACTTGCGCCAAACTCTATAAAAACGGGCTTGCTCAACTTTCGGCCCATTAACTACGTAATGCCAAAGCAGCCAAGTCACCATCTGCTTCGAGCCCTTGCATGTCCTCGCATAGCGCCCTCGGCAATCGTAAACTTCAGGAAGCCTCGCTACTTCAACTTCTACAAAGCGCCAGTTTTGAGTTTAACAAACAGAACGTCGCATTTATACTCAATGTCTAAAATGCCAAAAGTTGATCGTCGCGTATAGAGGCGGTTTTGTTGACGTCAATGTGCGTCCGCCCGTCGGCTATGCAGGACAGTGCATGGATGGTACGGGTTAGGGGTGTTATGTACAACGCGTCAAAGCGTGCAGTCAGCACGAAAACAACGACCCAAATATAGCGCAAATAGTTATCGCGTTGCGTCAAAGCTGGCTGCTTCTACAAAACCGCACTCGCAAGTTGAGCGCTGATAGATCATTCTGTACTATAACGAGACTCTGTGTATATAAATCCCGGCTATTTGCGGGAGCCCATGTAAGGCACGCAATGGCGTCATACAACCACGCCGCTCAGTTGTACGGAATTCGTGACGCTCTATCCTTTGAGTCCTCTCGAGCTTTCACCTGGTTTGCGCTGGATAGGATTCAAGCTGGCAGTGCATGTGAAGCGTGCCCTCTGCTCAAGACTTTTTTTTTTTGTTTTGGGCCCAGTAGGCGAGCCTTATCGTGGTGACCCTAGTGATGACCCTAGTGACAGCCCCACTCTCGCGTACCCCTCGAAGGGGGGACTACCACCCTAAGATGCTTAGGTGATCTATATTTAGTAGGGTAGGGAGACTACCCAGTTGGCGACATTCGAACAACCACGACGCAGCGTCACTTGGATAGTTTGGACCGGGAATGGAGTCGCCCTCGGCCCGAGCAGCGAACTCCGCGATGCTGCTGCATCACCTCGATGCCATGCCGCCCGGCGGGGGCGTGCACCGTCGCCGCGTGAGCCGGACTCCGCAGCTGCAAACAGAAGACGTATTTTACTCCCCGCGAAACGCCCCACAGTCTCCGAAGGCTACTCTAGACCCACATCAGTCCCCTAATCGCTCAGGATGGTCCCGCTCGGCTAGTCCGCGGTTCGCTCACATGGAACCGGAACAATTTAACAAAGGCGGTGCGCAGCAGGCCAACCGCTCTACAGAAGCCTCGGCCAATCCACCACTGACGTACCGCCAGCAGGGCTACCAGCAATATGTATCGGGAGCGACGGCTTCACATCTTGATACGCCTCCAGCACCGTTTCCGCCGTCGAGCAGTCCGCGAGCGCCGCGTGAAGGCCGTCGGCGGTGTGCAAAGTGCGAGCGTGAGATTTCCGGTCATTTTGTGCGAGCCCTGGGTGCGGCATATCATATTCAATGCTTCACTTGCGATGACTGCGGCGTTGAGTGCGCATCGAAGTTTTTTCCCATGAACAATCGGCCGCTCTGCGAGCACTGCTATTTCAAACGACAAAATCTTCTCTGTCACCGCTGTAACGGAAGCCTCAGAGGGTCATATATCACGGCTTTGGATCACAAATACCATGTTGAGCACTTCACATGCTCGCTTTGCCCGACAGTCTTCGGTCCCGATGACAGTTATTTTGAGCACGAGGGCAATGTATATTGCCGCATACACTATGCGGCGCTCTTTGCCTACCGCTGTGAAGGATGCTCTTCCCCAATTCTCAAGCAGTTTGTGGAAACGCCTCGGGGAGGCAAGAACTTAAGGTGGCATCCTGAATGCTACATGATCTACAAATTTTGGAATGTAAAGGTCGAGGATACTGATCAAGAGGAGGTTGAGAGATTGCGTCTGCAGATTGCTAGCGAAGCTAGACAGCCCACAAGTGAGGAGTATGCTGTTGCGCATCCAGTTCAAAATGACGCGCGCGCAAAACGTGTCCTTAGCCATGAAGACGCGGTGGAGGGACTCGCTATGCGAACCTGGACCACTCTTTGCGGCTTCGAAGAAGCCTGTGGCGACCAGATCAGTGAACTTGTCCAAACCGCCGTGAACGGGGAGTTCCGGAAGGCGTACTCTCACTGTACGCGCTTCGTCACGTACGTCGACGTGCTTTTCCGAGCGCTTGATCTCTTGCCGGCGGTAAAAGAACCGGCTGAGGTGGCTGGTTCTGGCAAAGAAGCAAAGACGCTATGTCGCAAGGTTGTGAGCTACATGTCTCTCTTGTCTAAGACTCGCCAGTTATCTAGCCGCGACCGCGTGGCTGGCCTCGCGCGCGACTTACTCTCACTAGCCAGTGCCATGGCACACTATTTAAAGGTCCTCATTCGCTTTGGCTTATCGCGGGCTTTAAAAGCCTCTGGTGCGGCTGATGCAAACGCGAACCCAAAGTCTCGCGAGCTTCTTATCCAGTTTTTGGATTCCGTGGGGCTCTATTCCTCCGCAGAACTGGCGAAACCTGTGTCCCCATTTAGCAGTGACCGTTGTGGAACCTGTGGCAAGAGCGTTGAAGATCGCTGCAACCGCCAGAAATCCCGCAGCGATCGGCTGTGGCATGCCACGCCGGAGTGCTTCAGCTGTTCAAAGTGTCATAACGCTCTAGACCCCGATGCGGCTACCATAAGTGATGCGGGCCACCTATTCTGTCTAAACTGCTCAGACACCCCTGCCCAATCGTTTGTGAGAACGACCAGACTCGAGCAGTACGTGATCCTGCTACATGTCGCGCTGGCGCGGCTCGATTTGGTTCTCAGCAATCACAAACGCCCTCATTCTCAGCAGACTGCGCTGGCCCCGCGTCAGCAGCAACAACAGCAACAGCAGCAAAATGACAAAGGCTCAGCGAGCACGCCTATCCTGCCTGGCCAGCGCGTTCAGGTTGGGTCTCCCGTTTTTGGTGGATCAGCGCAGACTTCTGACACTGGGCCGTCGACTCTGGAACGTACCTCAAGTATACTTCAATCCAAGCATGGCCTCACTCTTGACGATATCCGGCGTATTGTAGCCACGGAACAGGCACATTCTGCGGAGCAAAAGCGTGCAAAGAGTCCGAACGCCCGTCCACATCAGTCGAAGTTCGCTCAGCAAAACAAACGTAGTGCAGAGGGACCAAGACCAGGTCTGAATTCATACCCGTCCGCAACAGTGCTTCCCAATGGGAAGAAATCTCCGAATAAGGATCACTTCTTTGGACGTCTGGACGACAGCGACTATCTGTGGGTCCAATATATTGCGCAAGCACTGATGCAGAAGATCGCGAAAGATGTTCTGCATGTTGACTTCGAGCCCTCCGAGCTCAGCACTCCTCCTGATGCGCTTAATGCTGGTGCAACGGCATCTTCTGGAAGACCAGGTGGCGGGCAAGGTGCACCTGGCGGCTCTATTTGGGAGCGTATGGGTAAAGTCTTCACGGGCTCAAAGTCATATGCCGCTACTGACGCGCTTGAAGCTGATGGCGTGTTTGGCCAACCTCTCGAGCGGGTGACTGCTCGCCATGGTGTAGACTCAGTCTTAGGCATCCCTGAGACTGGTGGTGACTATACGTTGCGTATCCCCAGCTTTGTTGATGATTGTGTTGGAGCTATGCGACAAAAGGATATGAGCGTTGAGGGTGTGTTTCGTAAGAACGGAAACATTCGAAGACTGCGCGAATTTGTTGAGAAGATCGATAAGTTCCCGGATGAGAACGGTCTCCTTGTGGACGAATCACCCATCCAACTTGCAGCGCTTTTGAAGAAATATCTGCGAGACCTCCCGGACCCGCTGCTGACTTCAAAGCTTGCGCGTCTGTGGATTGGTGTTTCGCGGTTAGATGCTGAGCGCCAGACAAAGATTGTCCCTCTTCTCGTATCCCTTCTACCTCGCGTGAATCGTAACGTCCTGGAGACGCTCGTTCACTTTCTTAATTGGGTCTCAGGATTCGCTCAAGTTGAAGATGACGTCGGGTCTAAGATGGATATCGCAAACCTTGCTACTGTGCTCACACCAACACTAATCCTGTCGAATGAAGAGGCCACGTCAACTGCTCTACTTCCAGGGCAGGTGGATGCCGCAGAAGAGCCTGAGCTAAGTGCAGAGGCAAATGGATCATACCCTTCTTCTTCAGATGGGTATAAGCATGCTACAGAAGTCGTGAAGCTCCTTATACAAGAGTACACGTTGGTAGCTCAAGTGCCACTGGATGTGCTGTTCTATTTGCGGAGGATGAAACAACTCAAGCTGAGTCCGCGTCGCCTCTCGATTAAGGAGTTGAATGAGCTCATGAAACAGTAGCATTTTGTCTTTGTTTCTAATCTGTGTACTATAATTTTCTGCAACGAGACGAAGGTGAGTAACAAAGCTCCAACTATATATATCCTCAGGAGTTGTGAGCATCGAAGCTCTTAGGGCGCGCGATTGCAGGCGAACGCAGCGTGGTATTCTACGTAACACATAACCACTGGCCGGCCTTTTTTTCTAAAATACATTCGTGGTCGCTGTGCTTTTGTTACCACGAAGCAACACCGTGGTCTTGGAGGTCACAATAAATAAAATGCGAATCAGGCGAATCATTGCTACTTATTGGATTTGCCGAACCATTGCATCAAGTTCGATACAACCTGCCCTGGACGTTGAATCTCATAGGACAGGTATGACGACGCAGTGCCAGTGGCGTCTGTCATGGCAGTAGCATCGCCGATCGATTTGGGCCCACTACTGCTCCGTAGACTTCCATGCAAGCCACGACCACTAGCGAAATTGTCGCTGTATGTTACTGTCTGTCTTGCAATCGGTTTGATGTTGGTCAATTGGCCTTTAGCCCAATCAAGCACTGGAGATTGCAAAGTCACCGGTGTCTCAATCACAAGAGTACTCGGCTTGGCCTTCGAGTTGAATAGCAGCGGCACAAATGACACTTTGAGGCGGAGTTCGTAGCTTAACGTGATCAGTTTAGACGCGAATGGAGCCGTAAGAACATCAGGAAGCATAAAGTGTTCTAAGTGTTCAGACACGTCCGCCGGGCCAGAACTGAGTGAAAGTGACATCTTGGAAACCCCTAGGGGAAATTCTTTCACGTACGTATAATCCAGCTGTTTAGCTTTTGCTGCGCACTTCTGCAAAATCGTGGCCTCGATGCTGGCAATTTGTACTGTCAGCTGCTCGCATCGTAGCACGAGGCCAAACTGGGGTTTGTGGGGGCGCTGCGGCAGCCCTGCCATAGGATAGCTGAGTTGTGCTTCGAATACTTTCCCCGTGGCGCGCTGGCCTTTGAGTAGCTCGAGGAAGTTAGGCTTTTCCTGCACAACTATAAATCCCGCAGCCGTGCTGCGCTCGCCGGCGAGATGGTCGTGAGAAACTGCATTCAGCGGAAGCGGCTGTATGGGTATATCAATGCTAGTTTTGTATGCAGCCTGGGCAAGCCTGGGTCTGTGTATGGTGGCCTCTAGAGTCCACCACACCCCCGTGGATAACCCTTTAGCTTCAATGATTGGAGCATGCGGCGGAAATGCATTGATATCGTCCGAAAGATGAAACGTGAATGGATATGTGTACTCGCCTTTCTCGAGTAAAAGAGGTTCCTCGCCCTTCTCAGTATGCAGTGGGTGTTGAACACTTATGAAGTGGCGCACTTTCTCCTGCGCGCTTCTGACCTTCCTCTGATCCGCCTTTTTGGCGTCTCGTCGATTTACGGCCACGGATGCCTTCTCCTCACATTGTAGCACTAAGTCTAGGTCTGTGACATGGATCTTTGACAAAACAACAGCCTGTACGTAGCCACTGACGATATCGCTGGAGGTATAGAACGCCTTGCTTGTGCTGTCCAGAATGACATTGAGAACACACTTCTCTTTCATCCTCCGACCCCTTCGTGGCGGCTATACTTTCAGTGTCGCTTTATAAGTGGTTGGTAAATCGTCAGGGTTCAGCTTCCCTATACTATTTGTGGATCAGGTACGTATCGTAAACGGAGGTTCTTGAAACCTGTTGCACATCAATCATTGCGCTGAGACTCGCCCGAGACAGCTTAGAGCCCGGATTCCTTTGGCGTAGTAAACGTAAGCCCATCATCGCGACGAGAACGCGAAAACTACCATTACTCTGGGCTCTGATAACGCCCATGCGTCAGTTCGACGCGACATACATATTTGTGTGTGTGTCAGTGCTTAATCACGGACCCCCTTGAGACCGTGCTACGCGTAGCCCGGCGCTTGTAGCTACCATCGTGTTCAATATACCCACCACCACTACTACGGCCGAGCGTCACTGCTGTAGTTTCCACAAGCAGCTTCTACCGACATGGCGGTCCAGACTCCGGCGCAGCGCGCAGCTAACAAAACATATCACCGTCGCGAGGAGGCGAAGAAGGGAAAGCGCACGGTAAAGAAGGCCGACGACAAGCAGGTTGCCAAGGCGCCGCGCAAGTCTGTCAAACGGAAAGGCAAGGGCTTCTCGCTCCCGATTAGCAAAACAGCTTTCGCCTTCATTGCCTTCGCTGTGTGTGGCGGTGCTATCGTCCAGCTTTTGTACCTGTTCTCCACGCCATCGCGGTGATTGTGGGGCTCACCTAGCCCTGAGCGAGTGAGATGAATGGGCAGCTTGGCTCTGATGTAGATATGAGTGTACGAAGTTTCGATCTCTATTCTCCTTCCATTTTTCAGTGATCCTGCAGGGGCGCGTTTGCGCGGCACCACGGGCCACGGAGGAGCTATATCTAGGGTTTAGTTGGCAGGATGATGCGCTTCTAATAATAGCTGCCTCTTTTTCTTTGACCTTAATTTCTCTAGGCTTCTGTTGGATTTTTTGCGAGTATGATCACCGCATCCCCCCTTGTTAAGAGCTTCCCCAAGGGAGCAAACTCAACGAACGCGTTTCAGTGTTCTTATTATCAACCTGTTTGAAGTGTTGAGAAGATACGAGTTTGTGGGCCCATTTGAAGAGGTCATGTCGTGTATTTAGCTTCTTCTGCTCGAAATGATGCTTAAAACTTACGGCCGGTCTCTTCGGGGCCTGTCGATTAACTTAGATCTAGCATATGAGGTTCGCTCAACGGACCGAGATTAAATGTATCGTAGCTAGTCCGGTCCGCGTATTGCAGTTCTTTACCAACTTTATAGTTCTTCGCTCCAGGTTCATGCACATAATACATCTACAGTAGTAGTTACTATGTGTACCTGCGCCGACCGAGCTCGCGACGTATGACCGTAAGGTGTGACTTGTCGCTTTTGATCTCAAGGTGCCCACTGGCCCAATTACAGCTTTCACAATAGTTCTGCAGTAGGACTATGCTTTCCGCACCGCTGCGCCCGACGCTGCCGCGGCTGGCATTCCGGGGTACCCCTTTGGTGGGTTCCCGCTCGTTGCAGACCTTTGGTGTGCTTGACTCCCAGGTTAACGTGCTTCGTAACGGCAAGACGGTGATTGCCCAGGGTACTGGTGGCCGTTCGTCCCGCACGGGGTACACTGTGACCGTGTTTGGCGCGCCAGGTGTCGTGGGAACGTCGCTCGTCACGAAGCTCGCGGAACACGGAACTATCACCGTGGCGCCATTCCGCGATGAGTACTTCAAGCGTCACCTGAAGCCGACCGGAGACCTGGGTGTGGTTAGCATGAAGGAGTTTGACCTCCGCAACGTGGAGAGTATTGAGAACGCGTTGAAGCACTCTGACGTAGTGGTTAACTGCATCGGTCGCGATTGGGAGACGAAGAACTTCAGCTTCTACGATGTCCACGTTGAGGGTGCTCGCCGCATCGCTGCCGCCGCTGCTAAGTACAACGTGCCGCGTTTCATCCATATGTCGAGCCACAGCGCCGATATTGAGAGCCCCAGCCAGTTCTACGCAACGAAAGCTGCCGGTGAGGCCGCCGTGCGCGAGATCATCCCGGACGCGACCATCGTGCGTCCCGGCCCCATATATTCGGAAAACGGTAGCAACTGGCTGCAGCGACTGGCCGGCTCGCGTATCACGTTCACTGCCAGCCACGGCTCCGAGCAGCTGCTGCCCACCTCCTCCATCGACGTGGCGCAGGCCCTCGAGATGATGGTTTACGACGACTCGACCGTTGGCAAGCTCTACGAGCTGAATGGCCCCGAGGTGTTCACGATGCGCGAGCTTTTCGATCGCGTGAAGAGCGAAGTGAAGCGCGACTTCCAGTTCGTGCAGGTGCCGAAGCCGTTGCTGCGCATGTGGGCTTGGTTCCTGCAGCGCGCCGCCTACTGGCAGGGCCCGCTCACGCCAGACCAGGTAGAGCGCATGTTCCTCTCGCAGAAGCTGACGCCTTCGGAGGGCGCGCTCACCTACGCGGATCTTGGTATCACACCTCGCAAGCTGTCCGAGGGAATCACACACCTTGTGCGGCACCACCGTAACCCCGTGTACATTTCCGACTCGAAGGAAACGGACACTCTCCGTAAGAAGGAGCGTGACACTTGGGCCAACATCGTAGACTAAGAAAAATCTCTTATCCGGCGTCTGCGTGTAACTATGCCTGACAGTTGATGGCTTCGTGTAACTATGCCATATGTAGCTCGCTAATAGAAATTGCTTCAAGCGGAACAAAATGGTGAAACAAATTTATTTTTGAACGCCAACAGTAAAAATTTGTGGTTTCGATGTGTCGTCGTTGTCCTCGGTTATGATGCTGCCGACCCGCACATGGATACGGCACTCGATTGGGAACCACAATGCAAGCGGCTTATCACGATGGTACTAGCCGTACGTCGAAGGGATATACATAGAACAATAAAAAGCACTGTTACAATGAATGAGCTAGTGATCTATTAATAAAATCAATTATTTGCGCTGATTGCTTCCATGCGGCCGCGGAGATGTGCGGCTCCGACTGACGAGCCATAATCGCAATGCGCTGCGTAAAGCACGTCAGTAAGGAATGCTAGTCTCGCGTTTACGCCAGACTTGCCTTAGCATTCGACCGCCGTAGAAACCTGTGGTCTTTCACATATAACACTCTTCCAGCATCTTAATGTAAATGTCGAGTTGAAACAAAAGTTCGCGTTTGTTTTAGGAGAGCTGGCTCGAAAACTACAAGATCGCGTCATCCCCAGAGATCGTCTCCATCATATAAACACTCGATGCGAATATGGCCGCGCGGTATGCCCTGGCTGCCGCTACGAGACAGGCTTGCAAGGCAGTGCTGCTCGCCAGACCAAAAATAATTCTTGTAATGCAGGGGGCTGCTGCTGCCGTGCCTCATTCGCTGCACATTAGTGGTCGCCTGATCTGTGCCGTGCGCTGCAGGCGAAGGTCGGTGGGTGGCCAATCTGATCAGACTGGCTAAACATCATCTATATTTAGACACGCCCGATAAAGCTGAAACATCAAATCACGGAAGAGATTTGGGGCCCGCCCATACTGGGGGAATGCTTGGCGCTCGCAGCAAAATGGGCATCTCAGCAACAGCGCACGTGTCTCAGAATCGTAAATGCCTGGATCTTAGAAACGCCATCCAACCACACGGCGGATGAGAAAGCGTCCGCCGTAGGAGATCTGCAACAGGGCCAGGGTTACAGTTATAAATGGCCAACGGTGGGATACGGCACCTCGCGTTGGCTCATGAAATTACGGTCCGAGGGAAGCTGAAGGCAAATGGACACCACCAATTACGACTCATAAGTCACTCAGTTATCGCATTGTGGGGATTCCGCTTTGTTTACCCCTGCGCCCGAAGACTCGTCGGGCGCCCGTGCTATATCTATATTTGTCAACATGCCGAAGAGAGACCGAATCGGCTCACGCGTCTGCAGAAACCCCCGCCCTAGCAAATTCGGACGCCGCGCGGGCGGGCACCCCGAGGGCGTATATATACTAGAGCTGCTGCCTGCAATTGCATTCTTCCACCCATACACTCTTGTTTCTCAGTTAATATGTTCGCTCTTTTCGCTCTTGTTGGTGCTGCCGCCGCCGCCGGAAACGCTACCGTCACTGTCGATTACACGACGACGCTCACCACGTCGTGCAGCGGCCCGACGACTCTTGTTGTTGCCGGTCACTCGTACACGGCTTCCAAGGCTGGCAACCTCACCATCACTGCCACGGGCACTCACGCCCCTGAGAAGTCTGCTGCCTCCAAGTCTGCCCCGGGTGTCGCCAACGGTGCCGAGGGCCTGCAGCTTGGCGCTGCTGCCGGCGCTGCCGCTGTCGTTGCGTACCTTATTTAAGGAGCCGCAACTGATCTCCAATCTCCTATTACTCTAAGCTTGTAGTTTAGTACATTTCTTTTTCTGTTTCTTAGCTTTTCTACTATACATATTCCACTACGTTTGCGTTTACCATCCATTAAAATGTGACGAGTTCTGCTTAGCACCCTGCGCACTGCTCTGCGCACCGCTGGACTCCAGCGTAGAATCCTGTGCGGGCTCGGTCTGCCCGTTCAGTAAGTCTGCATGCTGAGCTGCGGGATCCTGGCTCGCTGCACGCACCGCAGACGCGGCACCCACAGTCTGTGCCCCAGGAGTCTGCGCTCCAGGAGTCGCATACGTTGACTTAGGCACTGGTACAGGTTCAGAAACCACACTCACAGGCCCAGCATTAACACCTTCACCCGCTGCGCTTGAACTTGCTGGCGTTCCTTGAGCACTAGGAGGCTGGAGGTCCTGCGTTTGCTGCTGCACGGTCTGAAGGCTCGGGGTTTCGACTGCAGATGTAACCGCCGTTAACGGCTCGACACCTATAGACTCGGGCGCACTGATGGTCACTTCCTCAGTAGCAGGCTGAATTCCAGGTACATTGCTCGCACCTGCCTGGGCCCTGAGAGCTGTTTCTCCTTGCACTGCAGAGTGACTCAAGGAAGCTGTAGATAGAGGAGGCGACTCGTGGACGGCGGCGTGGATTCCAGAAAGCTGATAAGTGGGAGCAGGAAAATCAGTAGACCCGCTCGTGAGACGCGTGACGCCACCGCCAGCCTGAGATCCAGGTTGCTGATCATCAGCGCCGGAGCCAGCCTCAGCCTGTGTGTCTGCTGCTTGACGGCCAGGCTGTTCAAGCGTCGGCTGTGACGCGACGTTTCCACGTTCTTCTTGAAAACCAGTGGGCTCGCTCGCCTGCCCTTCTGGTACTGCGGTTGCCGGCGAAATTTCCATATGATTCGACAGGGTGCTCGGCACGTAGTCTGGCGTCGGCTCCACGCTAACGTCATTCGAAGACCAATTAGCTCGCTCGGCCGCTCGCTCCGCCATAATGCGGGCATGTCTCTGCTGTCGAGTCTCCGGTTCCGGCTCTTTCCATTCGTAGTTCGAATCGCGCTGTCGCAGACGGCGTTTCCGAGGCGCTTCTTCTTCGTCATCATCAATAGTGTCTCGCAGCAGCTCGGCGTAATTAATTTTGCGGCCTCTCGTGCGTCCAGCATAGCGTCCGCCGCCATTTGAAATAGTTTCCGCCTGCCACATTATGTCGTTGCGGCGGCGCGCCCGTTTAGCCTCCTTTTGAAGCCGCTCCACAGTTACTGCTTCACTGCGGTGCATAGCGGGCAAAAAGTAAAGCAGCGTATCTACGACCGTCTGGGGAAGATCATATTCGACAGGCGCTGGCTCCGATTCGGGCTCTTGCTCGACGGCTGCCGCACTCGTGTCTGCAGACACAGCTTCCTCTCCTTGCTCCTCTTTTGGTGTCTGCTCAGAGTTGGACACGCCAGTGTTGATAACTTCAGTATTCGTACTAGCGTTCTCTGTGCTAGCGGTTTGCCCTTTCGTGTCTTCAGCTCCAACATCCGTCTTCGCATCTTCAGTGCTGCCATCATCAGCCGCGCCAATCTCCTTGGCTGGACGTTTCACATGTGAATCGAGAAACGCCTGAACCTCAGCAGCATTCGAAGCAACAGGCTCCCACTTCACGGTTTGCAGCAACCGATTGCTTTCCTTGTACACCCTAAATTGAGTATGCTCCTCGGCTCCTTCAGCAACGGGATCAAAGCCTACAATGTAATAGTGGTTCCCCTTATCGTCTGCGCCGATCCAAGGATTCACCGCCTCGTCGTCCAGTTGCCGTAGAAGCTGGCGCACGCGATCGGACGCCGAGAGACTCCAGTGCACCAACACATGCAAAAGCTCGAGACGATCGTACCACGGGAGCTCAGCAAATGCATTACCTTTCGACTTCCACTGCAGCGGCGGAAAGTAAGGACCCATTCCCAGCGCGTTGCGCTGGGCGTGCAGCTCGCTGAGCGCGCTTCCGTACCGTCCGACCTCGATCTCCTTTTTGCGGTTAAGCACGCAGCCCAGAATGCGCCGAAACACAGACTCGACAAGCTCTGAGGGCTCCGGCGCGAGGAGACCGGCTTCGAGGTCCTGGGGAGACGGCAAGCGCCCAAAGTCTTCGAATAATGACGGAAACGTAGCGATGAAGATTGCTATGAACGCGACGCTTGGCGCGTGCGCGGCATCTTCGGGATCGACCTCGGGCTGCGGCTGCACAGGTTCACGGAAGGGCACGTCTTCGGGAAGCAGTACTTTCGGCTTGCGCGTCCGCTTCTTACTAGTCGGCTCCGGCGTGCTCCGCACAGAGCGAGACGCTTCGCGCCGACCCGAAACACGACGATGTGAGCGGTGCGACCGCCGCTGCGGGGTGCCAAGCTCAATAACATCATCATCTGCCGCCTCGTCGTCTGCCGCGCCGTTCCAGTCGCCGTCCTCGTCGTTATCTAGCACGTAGAAGTCCGCCGCACTGAGCCGCGCCCGCGCCCGTCGGACGCTGCGCCTCGGCTGCGCAAACGGGTCAACGTACGGTTTGCGCGGCCGCAGGTTGCGCGTGCGAGGGACCACATTGTCGTCCATTTCGTGTTAAGGAGATTACTCAGATTCGACGCGAATCAGCCAGGGTCGTCCCCGAGGCCGCGTCGTGGACTGCCTCGCAGATTTATTGCCGATCTAAAAAACAAAGAGGTCAAATGGCGCTTTTAGATTTATTGACCAGAAGTGCGCATGTTACACTTCTGGATGTTTTTGACACGGATTGTCATGGAGATTTTTCGCGAAAGCAGCAGGACGCGAGTATGTGGAGGAACTGGCTCGGACTTTAACGGATATGGTTTGCGAACTCCGTTACGTTTTCCAATTTAAGGCTGGCGTAAAACCCTGCGCTAGACCGTGGCATTATACTCTTTTTCAAAATTCGTGAATTTAGGGCGGGCACGGCTACATACCCCCCCCGTGCCTTCACACAATTTTGACAATGTGCGGAAGGGGGGGGGGGGGGGAGCCGATTGCATTTGTGGAACTGCTGCGTTGGAGCAAGCGCCCGGTGCTGTGGATGTAATAGCCTCATCCTGACAACGCCGCTTTTGTTCTATGTGTCCAGACTTATCAACATCTACTATCAACACTACGCAGTGTTAACAACAACCACCGTACTACTTTAACAATTCTATTCTCCGTTATACGTGGCGCCTCTTCACAGCCATCGGAAACTCCTTTCTTCGTTTGTTAATTTACTTTCAGTAATATGAATCATTAATGTTGTACGATGGAGCATATTGCGCAGAGCACCAGATATGTGGCTACATGGGCTATGGTCGCGTCACTCCTGTCCAAAGCCCACAGTCTCCTCGACAGCAATCCCAAGCTTTTTCACAAGCGTGTCGAACTCTTTATATGGTGGCAAGTCCACACGGTTGAAACACGTATGCGACTTAGGGAGGTGCCTATAATCGCCTGCCTTCTCGATCGTGAACCGGCGCGGGCCGTCCGAGCCTTGCAGGTCCTTGAACCCATTCACAGGAATACGCGACGTGCCCGTTGTGAACTGCAGCAGGCGGCTCTTCTGCTCGCTATCCCAGCTACGGATGCATTCCCAGAACCATTGGATGACGTCGTCATTCTCGGAGTAGCCTCTGTAGTCCGTATGCTTCTTCCAGTCGTCAACATCGATTTCAGAGATACCGCCAATGAGCAGCTCCAGCTCGCGCTCGTCGAACACGTTGACAAGATCCTCAGGAATCAGCTCGTTGAAACCGGTCTTGAACGCGCGGAACTGCTCCTGCACACGTGTCTCAATCCTCCATTGCGTCACAAGCTCGACATACTCCAACTTGTTGTCGTTTGTCACTGGAATGTCCCGGCCACCAGGCTTCAAGTCGAGCTCCTGCATTTGTCCGAAGTTGTCATCGTCAACACTGAACGTCAAGTCAAGGACGTCTGTGATGTCGTTATCAAGCATCCATTCGAGGTTGCGATGGAAATCAGCGTCCACGCCCTCCATGTCCTCAACGACAACCTTCTTGCCGAGCATCATCTTGTAGAACGCGCCAATGAAGAATGCATCCAAGAAACGGCGATGGAATACGGCCAGGCCAACAACGCGCCCAATGAACTTGAAGTAGTTCAGATGCTCGGGGTTAATGCCAGAGTGCGGGTTGATCTGCAGCGTGTAATTGTCATGCGCGGAGTACTCGAACAGACCATAGAATGGATTGAACATCTCGTGACTGAGCAAAAAGAAGTATTCACGAGAGACTCCACCATAGTCGAGGCCCTCCTCACCGTCGAACTTGATCATGAGACGCTGCTTCAGATCCTGCGGCGTCTGGCGCATGATCTCCTGGTACGAGTCCTCGAAGATGTGGTCACGGCGGACCTTGATGTGGCACTGGCCAGGCAGAATGCGCAGTGCTGGCTGGCTGCGGAAGTAAATGAGCTTGCGGCGGAAGTCCCGCTTGTACTGAGGCACATTTTGGTCTAGCGAAGAGGGAAGTCGCGGGTCATCCCACGTCGTTGTTTTCGTGTTGTGGTCCACGAAGTAAACGCGCGCCGTATTCGTCAGGCGCATTTCCCAGCCGGATGGCAACGGTCCGAGCTGGCTCACAGGTTGCTGCTGAATTGTCGAGTTCGCGGCGTTCGGGCCGTACATGCGAATGTACTGCTGGCGACGTGGGTCGACCCACGTCGTGGTACGCGTGTTGTGGTCCACGTAGTAGGGCCTTCCCTCAGGAGTAACGCGCTGCTCCCATCCAGGCGGGAGCTCACCCAGACCTGCCGTTGTGGCACCTGTATTCACCACGTTCGTCGAGGCGGAGGTCGCCGACGACCCAGTCGTTTGTTCGGGCAATGTGCGCTGCTGGTGCTGACGACGCTCGGTTTCAGCTGTTGACGTGCGCGCGCGCGCAGCTCGCTCAGACGCATCGTTGGCCGGGCGCGTCCACGTTGTCGTGCGCGTCGAGTGGTCTACGTAATAGGTGCGGCCCAAGTTGTCCGTACGGCGCTCCCAGCCGGTCGGCAGCGGGCCAAGCTGGTCTTCGAATGGAGAGAGCGACTGACGGCGCTGTTGCGCGTCGCTCTGCACAGCGTCTTGCGTAGTGGTCGTCTGTTGCTGTGCAGACGCAGCAGCGGGCTCGGCAGCAGCAGCCGGCGCGGCAGCCGGCGCACTACCCGGCGTGCTTATGCTGATAAGGAGCCTTCCGCTCACAGGCTGGCTGTCGTTAGAGCTCTTTTTGAGGTCCCGTGTGATCATGTTTTCGCCGCCTTGGCCAACATTAATGACGTCCTTCACGGTCACATTGATCACGCCAAGAAAGCCCTGGTCCTTCTTTTTAAACTTCTTGTGGTCGAACACTTGCAGCGCCAGTGTGGACGTCGGTTTAGCTTGCACGGTAAACGTCTCGTTCCAATACGGATTCACCGTCTTCTTGATAACGCTCGTGCTCTTTGTCTGCGCGCCGTCGACGGTGAGCACCACGAACGGGTCCGGGTTGCGAAGAAGGTCCCGCTTGTATAGTGCATCCGCGGCAATCACTGTTATCTTTAGCTCCGACGCAGACGACGACGCCATTGATGGGGCAGGTAAGTACACTGATGGGTGACGGTGTTGCCGCTGTCGGCTTTCTAGTCAGCAGTGCCTCGCCAGTGATACCACGTGACATGCGACTCACTTCGCCTATCCTGGCGGGTTTGCGAGCGCCCCAGGCCGCCGCAGCGTCTGTCTAAGCGCTGATTCTGCGTAATCCACCTCGGACAAGCGGCCGAGGTGACACGTCGACTGGTTGCTGTTGAGAAAATTTGTCGCCTTCAGCGGTACTTAAGTACCTCTGGAGGTCCGGGAACTAACAGAGTGCCGCATTAATCACCTCAATTATGCGGTCTTTACTCAGCTAGGTCGTCGGCTTTTCGATACCTCAACTGCATTGGCTGCGGCGTGTCACGCCTCACAATCGTGGCGTACCTCTGTGCCGGTATAAGATTGAAATTAGGCAACTGTGGTGTACAGTGTGACGCCAGCATAAAATGGCGTATTATAGACCACTAAGTTGCTCATAGTGGTACCTTTGAGTTTAATAGATCATACGACTCATACAAACGTTGTGGCTGATAGAATATATCTGCTACCTCCAGTTTCATTGGTTCGGTCACGGAGTATCGCGACTCAGAGGTACTGATGCTGATATACGGTTACGCGATGAAGGTTAAAGCAGGTGGGCCGTGATAATGCACGCAGTATATGGTCATGCAGGCAGTAGTACTATATGCAAGCAGGAAACTCGACGTAGGACCGGCTATGCACGACGCGGATAATGTAATAATAGTACTCGCTACATTGCCCAACCGCAGCTGGCGGTCTCAAGGCCTAGGGACTAGTGAAGCTAGCTGGCAATAAAACTGGAACTCTAGTTAAACTATAACCCCTAGATCAGCCAAGGCGCAGTAAATTGCGGCGCATGTTTCGCAGAATTTTATGCCGTAGGCTTAGAAGCCGCATGACCATGATCGCGTAATCCTCAACGTCGAACAATACGAACGCTGCTAGCTTTACAAAGGCATCGTACTGTCGAACTGCTCAAGTAGATCCACCGTGTCGTATTTCTAAACTTGCACTCTACTCAAAACTTCTAATGTAACCTAGCTGCCATCATATTTACACCTCCCACACGAATTTAGAAGCTGCGCGCATCGTGGAGTATGCGCGTACCAAAAGCATCGGGTACTAAAAGCATCAGGCACCAAAAGCATCGGGTACCAAAAGCATGGGTACCGAAAGCATCGGGGCAACAACTTAGTACCCGAACGGGTGGGTGGGCCACCATCAAAAGACGCAGGCAGCCCCTCACGTGAGATGCTCACGCTTTGGTGCGTTTTGACCACAAATTGAGAGCGACGGAGGAGGATCTGCAGAAAAAAAAGTTGCGGTGGCGGTTGAAAAAAAGTGAACTATAGACAGAATAAGCATTTATAAATGAAAGATTGATCAAATTATATTTGAATAAATCAGCAATAAAAAAGGTTCGACCCAATACTCCTAGGATCAGGCGATCATGGCATGCCCCACTGAGGGGCTCAAAAATTGGTTGCTCATTTCAACGTCGCTCATATGCTCGTAACTCTCAACCTCTGACTCAAGCTCCGTCGTTACAGATCCAGACTTTACAGTCGTGCTGCCTGTAGAAGGGCAGTCTCTGAACTCCAGCGTGCGAATCAGGCGGTCATGGTAGACTTGCGTCGAGCTCTTCACGACTTCCATCAACTCTTCCTTCGTATTGCCCAGACTCATGACGGTAAGAATCTCAATGAGCATGTTGACTAACTGGCTAGTCGCCTCACGGCGATGGAGCATGCACGCGGATAGTAGTATCACCGAGTGTGCAGAGCGTGTCTTTGGCGGCGGACCGTCCTTACTGACATTTGCATGCAGCGCGTCCAGATACTCGATGGCATCATCCATGAACTGGTAATTATCAAGCCGCAACGTGCCCTGCTCCGGTGAAGTGTTATCAACGCCAACACCCTCGTGCGAAGCAAATTCGTATAGCCACACAGCGACCGTGGATATGTAGATCATGGCGCTGAGGAACAGGTAGTCCGCGCGGCCAGGCACCTGAGAACTTACAGCATGCATCCAAGCCAGATACAGTGCTGAAGTGGAGACAATGCTCTTCGCTTCATCCGTTTTGATCCATTTCACATAGAGGGGCATATACAGGTAGTCAAGCATCTCCTGTGACTTGCCACTTCCTCGAGTTTCGAGCCACGTTTTCAAGTTTGCTGTGACTTGGCGCACGATGGGTACATCCTCATGAATATAAATGAAGGATGCGTAATGACAGAGCATGATGAGCATTGCGTGCTGCGGCACAGGACCGCTTCCGGACGCGCGAAACGGCTGCTCCCCTACCGGACCATGCGCTGCATTGAAGTTCTGCACCCAGACATTCAACCCTCGGTACAGACGCGCCTGAATGCGATTGTCGAATGTAAGAACACCTCGGACGTTGACCACCGCTTCAAGCATCTCGTCCTCGTGGGCATACAGACCTGACAGCCGTCCCACAATGCTGATAAGACCGTGTGCAAGAACCTGTAGTGCAAACATAGACCAAGGCGTTCCCTTCAACTTATCATGCTCAAAGTCTTGCTCGCCAGGACGCTGTGCCACGCGCGGAAATCGAATTAACGCCTTGATAAGCCCAAGATACGGTACCGTCGTTAGTGCGCCAGATGGCCCAGCGATAAAAAAGAATTGATCTGCTGTTCTTGCATCCCACAATGCGTCAGAGCTGACCATGTGAATGTCGAGATTGAACAACGAGACGGGAGCCTCTCCTGAGCCGATGAATGCGCGCACACCATCACAGTACACAGCAAGATGCAAAGTGCGCTGAGCTGCTTCCAGAAGTGCCCACTCGCGCCACTGGGCTTCGGGCTCCGCTCCCTGGTGGAACAAGAAAGCCTCGCTACAAGTAGTAGACCAGATCGGCTGGTGTTGAACATGGCTGTCGGAAAACGGCGAGCTGAACTCGTTTGAATGTGCAACGCTGGACAGAGCAGTCCAGAGAAAGCGGTCGGTTACGTATCGGCCGGCTTCACCCTTGGTAAAGCTGAGTCTCTCAATTTCTGAACCCAGTATATGCGGCTCATAGCGCAACAATAGACAGAGTGACTGCAGAGTTTCGACAACAGTTTGGTCAACCTTTGTCACTCTCCCTATTGGGATTGAATGCAATGATTGGTATGCGTGCAAGTAGGCCGAGGGGTATAAGCGATGAGCAGCTTCGCGTTGATCAGACAGCGCAAGGCCAATCAGGACCATTACAGAAAGCAATGCTGGATGCGCGTTGTTGGCGTCGAATGTGGGGCGATGTACGATATGGCTTATATCCTCCGCATGAATCCATGCAGCGCGAAGAGCGCTGTTGATCGAGAACTCATCCTGAAGATACGGCGGCAAGTCGCGCAAGGTCCTGATGAGTAGCGTCGCCTTGGCGGGATGCAAAGTTATGGAGGCGATACCTGGCAGTTCAAGCGCTGGACTGGGCGCAGTGAGCTTAGTAGGACTGGGGCCAGCACCTGTAGGGCTTATGGGTACGACCAGGCTAGATCCAACATCTGTTGTCGACGAAGCAGATGTGAGGGACCCGGGACTACTACTGCTAGCACCCACGCTACCATGCTTAAGGTCACCGGCTCCAGGAGTACCGCGAGATTCCGCAGCTCGTGTCGCATATGCGTCCATCGCTTCCGAGTAGCACAGATCGTAGCCATACTTGGACTTGTCGGTATCAAACGAGTCATCAAAAAACCACGCATAACGAGAATCGCCCTCGACCCTTGTTATTGCATCGGCCTGTGTGTCGGAACGAAGGTCCTGCCTTGAGCCCATGCTGGGGCTGTCTCGTCGCGAATTGGCCTGGGACTCTCGAAGCAAAGCAAACGCCCGCACATCCGTGTTTGCTACATCGTCAGCGATTAGCTGTTCCAGTATGGCCGAGCTCGTCGCTTCCTCTGAGTCGCTGACTGGCGAGCGCAAAGACGCGAACTCGGATGCTGCAATGGCTTGAGTATGCTTCGAGCCTGTGCCACCACTTGAGGCCGCTTCCGCCGAGGCCCGACGCTGTGACACTGCCAGAGCCGGTGGCCAGCTCATGAGTCCACTCAGAAGCTCGGGAGAATCCACACCGTGGGGGGTTCTTAAACCTGATGCACCCCGAGCGTCACCCGTGACGCTTGAAGTAAAAAGTCGTGATCTCGCTTTCAATTGCTGCTGGTCCCATTCCTGGGCCTGTCGCTGGCGCAAGCTCTCCTGCTCGCGTTGTGGATGTTCATGCTGATGTTGATGCTGGTGCTGGAAGTGCCGTCGCTCGCCTTCTTGCTGTTGTTTATGCTCCTGCTGCAGCCGTTGCTGAGCTTGGTATTGTTTCTGGTGATGAAGTTGCTGTTGTTGATGCTGCTGGTCCTCTTGCTGCTGTTGCTGCTGACGAAAAAAGAAGTCGCGTTGCCGCTGCTCCTCTTGGCCATCAAGACCCCAGGCAGCGGCATCATTATGCGGTGGTCCCAACCCGTAATCGAAATAGCCTTGACTTTGGTCGGGTTGGAGGCGCAGTGCCGAGCCGGGTGACGTGAGCCCACTCAACCGACGCAGATCAGGTAGGGACGTGGGAACGGCAAAGCCGTCTGGGTGCTGCCGTAATGGCACCTCGTTACTACCAATGACGCCTGATTCGTCGAACTCATCACTCAGATAGGAAGATGTGTCTGGCTTAGACGTGTGGGCGGCCGTGGCTGCGACCACATTATGCTCGACTTCGTGCGCAACGCGGGCGTGACGCTTTGTGCTGAGATGGTTATCAAAAAGGTCTTTACGGCTGAAGTGGCGGTCGCATTGGATACACACGTAGGGCTTTACAGGCAAATGGTTCGTTGCGTGCCTCTCCAGGTAGTCGCGACGGTTGAACACCTTATCACAACCAGGGTGCGTGCACTGGAACTGTTTCTGATCGCCACCTTTCATGGTCTCGGTCAGAATTGCCGCGCTTAGCCAGTACTACGCTGATCAGAGGCTTCGATATCGTTCGTCCGCGCTCAGTGGGTGAGCAGCCCGTCTTTTTGAGGAGGGGTCACCTATTCTGCTTTTTGATCCCGTGTACCCTATTGGATCCCGTGAGACATGACAGCTCCGCCTACCCTAGCAGATGGTTAATGCAAGCAGGTAGCTTACTGACCTCTGTCTGCAAAGGCGGGAAGTTCGGCGTTCCCTGCCCTATAACACCTGCCGGGCGGAGGTGTCGCTCTTGCATGCGTCCGCCTCGGATGGGAGTTCTGAAACGGACGAAGCTTTACATCGATATGCAGTGCCTCAACGAAGAATCGTGCCGTGGCAACGTCCGGAATTTCCCCGCGCTCACTAATGCATCCTACAAACGACGGGGCTCATCGTTGCTCAGGAAGGTCTTGGAAGCTTTGTCAACGCCACTCAAAGCGCACGTGAGTGAAACAACCCTAAGCTGCTTAGTGCGCCGTGCAGATGTCACTTCTTTTTGAGATATCACGCTTGCACAAAATGCGCGCACATAGCCTCCCCGAACCCTTTGTTTGACTCCATGCACCACCGCATTCGATACGTCTTGGATTATTTGTGAGCTAGTGCACGACGTTCGTAGCCTATACTTACCCTCTTGCTTTACTGTCACCTATAGTTTATTTGTCTCGTTGTTTTGATTGCCCACCTTTTAGGATCTCCCGTGGTGGGTGGGTTTGTAATCAGTACGAATTGATATCGTGTTTTGCTCTGGCAAGTTCTCGGGACTGGCGCCTCGGGAATATGTGACCGCCACTTCGGTGTTACGCGCCTACTTAGCACCTCCGCTTAGCTACGGCTTCTGCCTTACACTTCATGACACATTGACGTGTCGGAGGCGGTATCGGCGTCCAGTGCCAAACTATAGGGTTCTGCGGCTTGCATGCATCCGGGGCCCTGCTTAGGGTGCGCCGGCACATGACGCTTATGATGATGAGGCGGAGCGCACCTAAGGGGCCGTACGCCTGCATCTAAGGGTGAGGAACACTGAAACCTGTCTTATCTTACCCACTAGGCATCTTGCGGGACATCGCAGAATGATGAAAAGATCCATTTTATTCCATTCTTTATTGCCTTGCTGACGTTTCTTAGCGGGTATAACCACAAAATTAGTGGCGAATCACAACGTGAAGCGCGACCGCACGCCCTATTACGAGGTATGCATCATTGCTGACTACGCGGGACAATCGTCAGCCTTGCAGCAAATTTAATTAGCTCGCCTGCATAACTCGCTGACATCCCCGCGTGCGGCTCGTGGTCGCAAGCCGCAGACGCGCCGCTTGCGCGCGTATACCCTCCTCCCCACCTTCAGTTCCGCGGGGTGCTCGGTTCACCACCGTACGGGGTTCGGATACTGGAAGCCAGATTCGCTTAAATGCCGCAACCCGTAATTTATGTACAGAACCTCCGGGCGTAGTAGTGCCTGGTGAGACTGAGACCAGCCTCCCCGCCTCCTCGGCCTGCAGCAAGCTCGCGGCGAGCCACGCAGATCTCAAATTGGTTACCTACTACCACGGCTTGTATTGACGGCCGGCAGGTGACCCATCCCTGGCCGGCACGAAGTCGCGCTATTGCGCGCAAGGTCTACTGCATGCGCGCCGCCTCCTGCTTCACATAAGCCGCACATGGGCAGATACCCAGCCGAATGAATAAGCAGCATTAGCACCGTAGGGACTTTTCGTGCTTGCGGCTGCTTAGAGGCCGGCGTCACTGCAAAAAAGCATTCGGCATTGCGTAGCTGTGCAGACACAATGTATATAGGTACCTTAGCCGAGGCTCGCCCGTCGCAGTATTAGCTTTGTGGAGAGGGTTTCGCTGGAATGGCACCGCATGATTGATGCAGGATCTGCACGGTGTGTTAAGGGTAGGCGCAACCTCGCGGACCACATTGAGGGACAATAAACCTGCGTTCGCGCGTCGCTCAAAGTTTAACGCATTCCAAGTCTTGTAAACGTAGCTATATATCGTGTGGAATACCCCTCAGTGCAGTTCACCATTGATTGTGGGCTACTTCGCGCCTTCGGAATGCTCCGCAGGGGGCGGGGCGGATCACTGCAGCAACGGCGGGCCAGCAGCAGTACGGATTATAGATCCTGTATCGGTGGGACAAATCCGGGACAAATCCGGGTTGGAGCTCCGCGGACTAATGCATAAGGAAGCGCAACCTACGCTCGGGTACTTAAGTTGCGCACCACTCTACGGCAAAACTAAGAACATTTCACCACTGTGTTCTGGCTTCTTTTGCGCGGAAGGGGGGGAGTATGGTGCGGCGAATTGATATTGTAGTCCCGAATTTTCACGACCGACCGCTGATCCTCTATAGCATTTAAGCTATGACAACTGCTTCGAAATAGGCTCGATACACCGTCCCGAAACGTGAACTGCAGAGCTCGAGTGATGCGCGTGCACCGGCACGATTAAGGGGCCTGTGCAGACTGCAGTCTTAGGTCCAGGTTTGGTGACGTATATGCACCTCTCAGCCGTGCAGGTTCCGCCGGGTGGTGCCAAAAAAGGTTGTAGAATCGCGGACGAGCAAGTCATAATTTTGCAACGCCGAGGCTCGCCTCGGCGTCTACCGGCATGCCTACGTCGGCCGGGTGTCCAATGTTTTGACCTTCCCAACGGACAAGCGAAACGCTGTGAAAAAAAGGTGAATTTATCTATAGAAATACGCTACGAAACACTGAGCTTACTTGATGTTGACAAGCCGACCGCAGTATGGATACTTGCCTTCAAAGAATTGCGCCCATTGATCGAGGGAGTCCCGCTCTGAGTCGCTCAAGTCGTTCAACGGGTCAATAGGCGCGTCGAGTGGTGTGAGCATATCCTCATCAAAGCTATGTTTGGCGAGGCCTCGCGAGGCATCGCGGCCGGCAAAGTTGGCGTAAGGCCCCCCGGGTCCGTAGTGGGCTTTGCCATTTGTGACGTCAAACACTTTGCCCTTCACGGCCATGAGAACGTGCGGATCGTCTCGCCCGTTATACTTCTGCAGCGTGATTGGAGTGAAGTCCTGCACCTCAATGGTTTGGGGCTCTTCAATAGCGTCCGAGCTTCCATTGATGCTGCGCCACAGCCTCCAGGCGATAAATAAAATAACAGCGAGGAATATCCAACCGATCATTAGCCTCCAAACCGTGCGCGGCCAGCCCCTAAAATGCGCTCGCGACTAAGCGTCACATTCGCCTGCTTCGGGATGGGGACGGCTTCCGAGTGGGGTCGGTTCTCGCGTGGCGAAGGGTTTCGTCAGCCATTAAACTGCCGCTATTCAGCTCTAACTGCAGGCTAGAATGCTGCACGGCGCCTCTCGAACCAGGAACTCGGGACTTTAGAAATACGATAATAAGATATAGATAGTTTTTAGGGACGTCACACACGTTAGGCAGCACGCGAGTGAGATTGTATCACATTCCGTGTCACGCACGCTCAATTAAACGCTCAAGAATGCTCGCGTCGGTATGTCGCTTAGTCTCGAGTGAACTTCACCTGGCTGTTCACATCAGCAGCATATCATCTGGCGACACTGCTGCCTGATTGATATGCCCAACCGCGTCCCTAAGCGTGTCCACGAAGTACTCCTTTGAATGGCTGGCGAGACCATCGCGCACGCTTGGAAATGTGCCACTTAGACTGTTGTTGTAGACGTAATCGTACTCGGGCCCAAATAGATGGTGCTTATACCAGTTGCGGTGCGCAATGCCGTTGCGATCGAGAATCGCTTTGTTCAAATGCGTCACCCACTCGTTCCAGAGCATGCGAAAGCGCGCGACCGGCGCGGCTTCGCCAACCATATTACCCTTTTCGTCTACACTCGATGCCCACAACTCATTCCAGGACTGCCGCAAGTGCGTATAGTCCGCCCCCGTCGTAATCATCGCGTTGGCGCTCGCATGCGCTTCTGCCAGTACGTCAGTAAATGGTTGAGAGGAAGCCGTCTCGCTACCAAAAGTTTCCACCGCCTGCTCCTCAAGATTGGCGACATACCGATGAATCTCGCGGCCAAAGTGCTCTATGTCGAAGGGTATGATCGGTGAGTCCGCGACCTCAAGCGCCAAGTATGTAACGAACTCTGCTAGCGCGCGGTGCCGCTCAAAGTCTGGATCACCGAACCGGTGCATCCACTCCATAGAGTCGTAGCACGAGTCCACAGGCACGACGTCACCCCGGAAACCGGCCCTGATCGACGGAACACCTGTATGCGACTGGAAGGCTATGTGGTTTCCGTATCCAGGAATTGGCTTGAAAGATTCATCGTGGTCCACGGCGTCCCACAGCGTGGCACCATTATACTCGACTGCCTTCATGATTTCCTCGACCTCAAACATCGGGTGACCCTGTACGACAAATCGTGGGCCCGAGACGCCGATGTCAAGGTCAATGTATGCGACGCCTTCGGTCGACAGACTATCCGCCACACTCTCTACCCATTCCGTCGATCCGGCAAAATTGTGGGCAGTCCCATCCCAGGCAGCAAAAAATATGGAGCGCAGTGGCTTCCACTGTTTGTCGTATCGCAAGTTTGCGAACGCCCGCGCAATCTCGAGCAAGATGGCGAGGCCCGATGTTTGCGAAGAGCCGTAGCACATGGTATCAAGCCGCGCACCAATCACAATCGTACGGCTCGCGGACTCTCGGCCCGGGATTTGCGCCAATACGTTCGAGATCTGATGACGATTCTCCGCCTCTGGCTTAACCACGAGACGCACCGTATGGTTTGTTGTGGGACCCGTCCACCACTCGATGTTTGGCGGCATGCCATTGTTGCCCCAGTCGCGGTGCTCAGCATCCATACGCCGGCCCTGGCCAGCCAAGGCACGGAGTAATGGAGCTACGTCATTCCACGAAGCAGCAGCAGCAGGAATATGGGCAATATACGCCACCGAAATGTCTGTGACCATTTGCATAGATGAGGGCCAACCGGGGCTTAATATGTCACCCGGAAATTCAGCCGGAAAAGCGAGGCTCCCCTGCTGCACAGCGTCTGCTGGGTAGTCTCGGCCCTCAGGCCACATGGGTTCGGTCGGGTGCTTGCTCGAGAAGAAAATGACGCCAATGATACCGTGCCGCTCGGCACGGACGGCGACCGTGCCAGCATCCTCATGACCATATTTGACGAGCGCGATCTTGCCTTGCACATCCCCCGCAGCTGCAATGTCGTCTAGAGAGCCAAAGTTTATGTACACCAGGGGACCCTCGGCCTCACCTGGCAACACAAGAGCCATCTGAGTCCGCGGTTGCTGCTGCGATGGGTTCGGGTGCTCAAGAGCCTGGCCCTCGATGAGGTCGGACTCCCACACAGCATTACCGTTTTCCAAGAGAGTGCAATGTGTGTAGTTTCCGTGGCTTAGAAACACGTCGTGCCTGTTGTAGGAAGCATGCATCCCAAGACTCTGTAGAGTATCATGCACATACACTCCCGTCGACCGGTCGGCTACGGAGCCCGCGTAGTGAGGCATCTGGCCGAAGAACTCGGCGGTCTCGCGCAGCGAGTCAGTCGTGATATATGGCCCCAACGCGGCGCGGAGATGACTATGGTCATAATGCACAAGGTTGAGGCCTAGCATCGTATCGCTGTGTGACCAGTACAGGACACCGATAATGATGCCAGTAAACAGGACGAATATGAGACGCTTCGCCAGCAGGGGGTTTATGTATCTGCCGAGCACAGCATCAGTCCAGAGGGAAAACGAATGCCACAGGTGTGCAATGGGATCCACAATGTGTCGCACGGGCACGTATATTCGCTGCTTGCCGAACGTCGTCATGCGTGAGAGCCATGAGACATTATGAGGCATTTCGGGCTCGCTGATTTCAAACTCTTCCGTCGGCCGCTGCGACGCAATGGTGCTGTCGTCGTAGCTGGGCGGCCCGCGCAGCAGTGACGCTGCTTCCTCGGGCGAGTCTAGCATACTTTGACAGGCAACTTGCGCGCGCGCTAAGGCTTCCAACTCAGGTATTGGAGATGCCCGCTGCGACACGGCGGGGCTAGGACCAGGGCACAAACGCCTCCCAAATCCATTAGTCAGGAATTATCGTCGGGCATCGGTGGTGCCAAGTGGGTTCGTTAAGGGGGGCTCCCACCGCTACCATGTCGCCTGCACGCGAGCGACACTGGCGGCACGCGGCATTCTGTCAGGGCGAGGGCAGGCGTCATCAGGGTCGCTACGCGCCGCAGCCAGCGTTCTGCAGTAGCTGCAAGAACTCGTCAAGCCACAGGACAGCCTGAAGTATTTTAATTCAGCTGTTCACTTTTCATTTAATGTTAGTGCCATATATTCTATTTTCTCCTGCGTGGTTTCTCAGGAATCTTTTGCACTGCCTTGGTCGCTACTGGACTGGTGCTCTACTAAATAACGGGTTCACGGACTTCTATACTGTACTTGGCTGATCGGCCCGTTTTTATGCGGTAAAGTGGTCGCATTCCGCATGGTGCTTCACGTCTCAACGCGGATGAGATCTCACGCGCGCTGATGCTGCCAGGCGGCGTCGTCATGCAGCACTAGTGCCGGCCCAGATCCGTAGCGACGACAAACACGGGCGACTATATATGTGCCCCGCACGAGTGCTGGCCTCCAGAGACTCGCATGACCAAGCTTTTGTTTTTCATAGCGACCCTCGCGGCCGCAGTGTCCGCACAACCCGCTCATGATACTCCCACATCTACGCTCGCGCATCGTAAGATGTTTAACTTCCTCTACGGAAGTTCTGACCGCGACGATCTTGAGGTGGACGTGAATGCTAATGCGCCTGGCGAACAAGATGACGACGCCGGCGACGATGATGAGCTGCGCAGTGCCCCAGACAGCCTACTCATTGATGTACTGCCCGTGGCTGCGTCAGATCGTGCTCGGCTGGACGCGCAGGAGGTTACTGCTTCGGCAAGCGGCGTGCTGGAGGCGACTTCTAATGCTGTGATTTTGAACGCTGTGCAGCAAGACGTGCAGGAATCGCTGCACACCGCACCACAGCGCGCGGCGTCTCCCACTAGCGTGCGTCAAGACAACGTCGTGTGGGTGACGGAGTACTCTTATGAGAGTGTCACAATTCCGCTGCCCACAGCGGACGTCGTCACCGAGACGGACTACGAGACTGTCACGCAGCAGCAGACGGTGACGCAAGTCGACGTGGCCACGGCCACCGTCACCATTCCTGCTGGTAGCACTCCGTCAGCAGATGCCTTCCACCAGGGCTACGAGGAGGGCTACAGTGCGGGCCAGTTGAACTGCGTTGCTAACGCAACCGAGACGAGCACGTCAGGCCAGCAGGCGTACGACGAGGGATACGTAGATGGTGCTCACTGGGGTTATCGGTATGGATACAGTGACGCAGCCGCTCACCGTCCATTTGCTCTCCCCGAATTTGCTGCGCCTTCTCCAGTCGCCCCCGCCTACCCCACAGCCGTTTACCCCCCAAGCCCCACTGCGTACCCCTACGGATACGGCTATGGATATCCAGGCTATGGATACCCTGGCTACGCAGCGCCTCAATCTGTGCAGGCACCCCCGCCTGCTGCTCCCCCACCTCCTCCTGTGTCATACACTACTATCAGCTATTTCGTGCCGTATGGGCCTTATAACGGCGGTTACCCCTACGAACAGGAGGCCGCCACGGGTACACCAGAGGCAGCCGCCGTGGCTGCGACTGTTGCACCCACAGCAGCTGCTGCAATTGAGACGGCAGCCAACTTCTAGGCTAGGAGCGAGAGTAAGTTAGCACCAACAATGTGTTATATTTCCAATTATGCGAATCTAATTAAGCAATAAAGCAAAGTACCAATGTCGAGAACGTTTATTGACTCGCAGATAGGAATAAGACGATAAAGTCACCGGCATACTTCATCATAGAGCGCAGCGGCAGCATTTAACGCAGGGCAATGTAAGGCGATATGATTTATATATATATATATTTCCGTGGCACGGTCATTACTGATGTTTAAGGCAACGTGCACTTGGACGAAAGCAGCAACGAGCCCGAAACGCCGGCCAGCTCCTCAATCTGGTTCGCCGTCTCTCCCAGCTGAGCCGAGACAAGCAAATTGTCAAGGCGCGACGGCTCCTCAGGAAGCTTGAACAAGGTCTTGTATTCGTCCGTAGGCAATGGCTTCTCTCCACGCTCCTCGCGCTCCTGATTCTCCGCCTTGCGCTTAGCCTGCCACGCGGCAATCTTCTGCTTTTCACGCACCAGCTGGCGCTGGTAGTAGTTATAGCTGCCCTGCTCATAGTTGAAGTCATCAACAGCCTCCATCGCAGAATCCGCGTTCGTCTCAAGCAGCTCCTGGCTAGGCACCTTGAGCGGCTCGTTCGAGACCTGGCTGCGCTGCGACAAGAACAAGCTCACAAGGTATGAGTTAGAGACTTCGACCACAAGCTCCTCGAGGAGGGATGTGTAGTCGAGCTCATTGTTGAGAAGCTGCTCAGTGCTAATCTTCGAGCCGGACTTGCGTACGTCAAGGTACGCCTCAGACAGGCGGAAAGCACGCAAGCCCAGTGTACCCGTGGCGCGGCTGAGCGCAACGTCATGCACCAGCAGGAATGCGTCAGCGTTGGTGTTCTGGAACGCGTAGAGGTTCTCGAAAATCGTCGCGTCGTAGATGGCGCCAACACTGCTGCTGATGTACCAGCCCTCAATGTGGCCGTCCGCGCCGACCTTACCAAGGTTTGCCAGGACCGTGTTCGTGTAGCTCGTGGCCTCCTTGGAGCGGAAGTTCGCGCTGCCGCCGTCAACGATGTGCTGCGGCAGGGCAAAGCTTTCGGTGACGCGGCACGTCTCCTCGGCAGGGCGCTCCTCCGGGCCGGTGCCCAGAAGGATGCCACCAGCGGGGGCAGGGAATGCTTCGTTCAGGTGTCCATTGATCTGGAACACCACAGCAGCGTCCAGGAGTACCGTTTTGACTGCCATACCGGTGATATATTTCACTAATTTTCTTTAAATGTGCTTCCGCCTAACCCCCTGTGAGTTACACGATACCGTCTATACAACGACGTGTTGGAGAGAACGTCTCCACGTGATCTGCAACAGGGACTATAAATATACAATG